>CAOLHI010001388.1:0-401947 GCA_948474755.1 Ctenosaura bakeri | reverse complement strand
ATCTCTTTTTGCCTTTGGCCCCACCCACCACTGCAGAGCAGACCTGAGGACTTATCTGAAATTGTCTACAGCCCAAGGTCTCAAAGAGGTTCTTCACCTTTTGCTTAAAACTAATCCACATAACACCTTGAGAACTGGGGAGCCCCAGTGTATAGAAGTCCCACTGAAGCTTGATTACAAATGTCCGTGGTGCCCTCCAGCAGGACTGGGCAGGAGATACAGTAAGATCTGCAGCCAGATCTCTGGATGATTGGTGATAGATCAGCACGGGCTTCTAACTCCCAGTTTTCCAAATGAAAACATCAACTGAATGATCAAGATGGTTGAAAAAGTCTGGAACCGAAGCCTCTCCTCTCCCTCCTTGCTGAGTTAAGTGACTGCAAATGCCTTTTGCACTTATAGCCATTGAGGTAAGCTGAGGACAATGAAAGAAAGGAGGAGAGACAAACTGGGACATTTTTAAAAGCAGTTGAAAAAATGTAATGATGGCGATCTCTGCTAGGAATGCCCTTGCCAAACTGGGACAGTTGGAAGATATGTATAAGACCACCACATATCCAACTCCACTTCTACAACTTTGAATGGAATGAGGGTGCTGTGCCACCACTTTCATAGGGAAAGTTACACACGTGTAAGACACCAAGAGAATTCCAGCCCACGTTAGGGCAGGAGAGCAGAGTGCCAGCTGGTTTAATTGGCATGCCAACGACCCAGCATTCTCTGCAATCCAAGCCACAGCTGTGATTTCAGTACAGTCTTGGCTTCTCAGCTCTGCAAGCAAGCTGTTTGCTTGGCTTAGTCTGGGTTTCTCCTTCTGTTGTGTTATCGGTTGCAGCTCTTCTCCTCACACTGTGTGGCAACAGAAGGCTGGAGAGGAGGAAAACACAGATTTTCTTCGGCTCTTCAAATTCCACCATAATGAAGAATAGGACTGATCAGCGTGCTCGCATGAAATTTTGATTTCAAAACCAAACTTGCAGTAGTAACAGTGTGGATAATTTGCAGAATGTGGAGAATAACCCCACAGGTTTGAAAACACTGTAATTTTAAGTCAGCTGACTTTTAGAAACAGCAACACCATTGTTTTTAATTGCACGGTGCCCATGCCAGGTGGCTTGGGGAAGAGTGTTAAATGAAGCTCTAATTAATTATATTGAATTGATTCCACCTAGGCTCGTGATGCCCAATTGCACTTGGTTGCTAGGCAAAGGTTTTTCCAACAGATTAACATTGTGGATACACCGTGCCCCATGGTAACTCTTAATATGCAAAAGCTTATGGGCTCTGGACTCATCTCTATCTATTGATATGTTATATCTCAGAAACATTTCCATCCAAAAGCAACAAACGTGCTCCAACACAACTCACAACCATAGTATTCTAGGCTCCTTAACATGTTGTGAAAGAAGGGTCTGCAGAGTTTGGAATAGAGCTCATTTTGGACTACAGCTCCCAGAATCCACAGCCTTGTTCTGAACAACTGCTTAGGATCTTGTTCACTTAAATCTTGACCAATTGATCAAATGATTTTGATTATCACATTTCCAAGAAGGCTAAAACCACTGTTTGGAAAGAGAAGAAAAGCCAACTTTTATATTTTAGATTAGTTGGTTCCTGAATATATTGTAAAATTTCTAGAAGAAACATTTCATTCACCGGAACAGGAAGGGAAAACAGTGTGTGCCATCTCTATTTTTAAAAAAATCAATAAATATGGTAATAATACCACTACATTCACCTTTGATCAGACCTCAGCCAGAGAACTGTGTCCGGTTCTGGGCATCACAGTTCAAGAAGGATGTTGGCAAGGTGGAAGATGTCCAGAGGAGGGCGATCGAGATGTAAAAGACCTGGAAAGCAAGCCTTGTGCAGAATAGTTTGGGAACTGGGTGCATTTCGCTTGGAGAAGAGAAGGTGAAGAGGAGACATGATGGTTATCTTCAAATATCTGAAGGAATGTTGTGTAGAAGACCGACCAAGCTTGACTTCTGCTGCTTCAGAGATCATAAACCAGTGGATTCAAATTTTAAGGAAAGAGATCCACCTAAACATTTGGAAGAACTTATTGATTGTCAGAGAGGTTCTATTACCCAAATGTTCTTAGTGTCAAGAGGTTCCTCCTCATGTTCAACTGAAATCCACCCTCCCATAACTTCAAACCATTAGACTTAGGGGTCTTCCCCTCTGGGGCAGCAGAGCACAGTCCTGCCCCCTCCTTTCTGGGGCAGCCCTTGAGGTATTTGAAAGTGTGCAGTCCTGTCACCCCACCCCAACCTTCTCTTGACCTCAGAGTTTGGGGAGACCCTGCCGTCTCCCCCCAACGATGAATCCTAGCATTCCATAGCATGTAGCCATTCAAGGACCATCAAACTGTAATAATGGCAGCAAAAGCATCTTGACACTTGCTTGCATCCATGCCATGCAACAACATCAGGGCTGGGTTTCTAAACCTTTTTAAATGTCATGGCTTCATCCTATGGAATCTTGGGATTTATAGTTTGGCGAAGTGCTTGGAATCATCTTCTGGAAAGCTCCAGCATGTTCTCCTGAGCTTCAGAATTAGGAGTTCTCCAGCAGAAGAGTCTCTAAATGCCCCTCATAAGACTATAAATCCCAGGATTCCATAGGAAGGAGCACCAATGAAAGTAGAATCAAACTGCTACAAATCTATAGTGTGGATACACTTTTTTCCCCATTCTCAACAGGCCTCTATTTTGTCCTGGGTTTCCTTAAGAAGTTTTGTTATACAGCCAGCCCTGAATCTGCTCTCAGAGTTTCCTTTCAAGTGTTAGTCACTGTATATTGTTTACTATAACTTTTACTTTTTGCAGTTTTAGTTCTCCAGTGTGGCTGTTTTTGGATAAAAACAAACAGTACGTGAAACTAATTTTGTATCTTTTTTTTTTTTTTGCACTCTACTTTTCTGTGTGTTAAACTGTAACGGCCCATGTCTACAAAAAACCAAATTACCACTCCCATTTACAGTTTATTCCCTACTGAGTTATCATTTAGTATCCATTGTGGGTTATTTCATTTTTTAAAAAAACATGAAAAACCTTTCAATAAATATTCAAAATGACCTCCTAGTGTATTGATATAGTTGTGAACTTTGGCCATTTCCGCACTAGACTGTTATAGCACTATTATTCCACTTTCAACATCCTATGGAATCCTGGGGTTTGCAGTTTTGGGAGGGTCCAGCTGGCCCCTCCCGGAACTGCAAACCCCAGGATTCCATAGGATGTTGAAAGTGGAATAATAGCGCTATAACAGTCTAGTGTGGAAATGGCCTCCGTGTATTAAAAGTATTGATGTTTTGTTCACCCTGGTTCTGCAAACAAAACTCCTCAAATATAATTACACTTAGACACTAAGGTAATTGTTGCATTAATTACCACCCCACATTTTAAGCCAGAAATACTATATACACATTTACGTTCAGGAGCCACTAAATGCTGTGCTCAACTCCAACCCCAAGAATTCCCTTGCCAACACAATGGGAGTTGAAGTCTATGGAGAATACCAGGGTGTGAAACAGTTACAGGCTTTGGCATTATGGGTTACTGTGACAGCATGATGCAATGTTTAGAGTGGCAAATTAAGAGGCAGGTTCAAATCCAGACTCTGAAGACATTCTGAGCCTCCCTTACAGGCTTGTTGTAAGAATAAAAGGCTGGGTGGGGAAAGAGGAGGGAACAAAATGGGTCTGAATGAATAATAAACTTCTGAACACTGGAGTCATAGAATCATAGAGCTGGAAGAGACCACAGGGGCCATCCAGTCCAACCCCCAAATTAATAATTGATAATAAATAATATTGATAACTTTTTTCAATCTACTATATCTTCACTCTGAAGCTCATTCCAGGTCTCTCAGTCAGGCCTACCTCGTGGGGTTGTTGTAAGAAGAGAGGACAGGGTGGGTATAAAAAAGACAAGCATAAAGAAATGGATTGAACGATAAACTGATAGGTTGACACTTGTGTAAATGCTACTACTTCAATGGGTCTCCTCTAATTAAGCCCAGCCTCTGGATCTAGGTCCATGTGAGTCATAGAGTTGGAAGAGACCCCAGGGGCCATCGAGTCCAACCCCCTGCTATGCCGGAACACCCATCAAAGCATTGTCCACTGCTGGACAGCTCTGACCGTCAGGAAGTTCTTCCTGAGTTTGAAGTGGAATCTCCTTTCCTGCAGCTTGAATCCATTGCTCCTTGTCCTAGTCTCTGGAGCAGTAGAGAACAAGCCTGCTCCATCCTCACCATGGCATCCCTTCAAATATTTAAACATGGCTATCATGCCCCCTCTTAACCTTCTCTTCTGCAGACTAAACATACCCAGCTCCCTGAGTCGTTCTTCATAGGGCCTCATGGCTTCCAGACCCTTCACCATTTTGGTCACCCTCTTCTGGACACATTCCGGCTTGTCAACAGCCTTCTTGAACTGAGGTGCCCACAACTGGACACGGTATTCCAAACAAGGCCTAACCAATGCAGAATAGAGTGGTGCCATCACCTCCCTCAAGCTAGACACCATAGAATCATAGAAATGGAGAGTCAGAAGAGACCCCAGGGGCCATCCAGTCCAACCCCCTGCCATGCAGGAACCCCTCAAAGCACTCCCAACAGATGGCCATCCAGCCTCTGCTTAAAAACCTCCAAGGAAGGAGACTCCACTACACTCCACTGAGGCAGCAGATTCCACTGCCGAACAGCCCTGACTGTCAGGAAGTTCTTCCTGAAGTTCAGGTAGAATCTCCTTTCCTTCAGCTCGAATCCATCACTCCTGGTCTCTGGAGCAGCAGAAAACAAGCCCTCTGCATACTCCTATTGATGCAACCAAGAATCGCATTGGCTTTCTTGGCTGCCGCGTCACACTGCTGACTCATGTTCAGCTTGTGATCTACCAAAACTCCTAGATCCTTTTCACATGTACTGCTATCCAGCCACACGTCCCCCATCCTATACTTGTGACTTTCATTTTTTTCTGCCCAAGTGCAAGACCCTACATCTCTCTCTGTTGAAACTCATTTTGTGAGCATTAGCCCAACTCTCCCATCTGTCAAGGTCCTATTGAAACTTGATCCTATCCTCTGGCGCATTAGCAACCCCTCCCAGTTTGGGATCCTCTGCAAATGTGATCAGGGTGCCCTCCCCTCCTTCATCCAAGCCATTGATGAAGATGTTGGACAGCACCGGCTGGGACAGAACCCGGAGGCACCCCAGTGGTCACTTCTCCCCAGGCTGAGCCCCCCAAAGACACAACAGGGACAGGGGCAAAGTAATTCGCCAACCCTGCTGCACCGGATTCGCTGCGCGCTTCGATCCCGATCCCCTCCTGGCTCTGCTCCGCCCCGCCCCTTTCCCATTGGATCCACCTCATCCGGTGGGCGTGGCCAGAGCTGGCCCGCCAGCCCTATGAGCCGCCGAGGGAGGCGGGGCGGGCGCCGCTGGGGCTCCGGAGGCCACGCCCTTTCGGAAGGCTCAGCGGTTTTTTGGATACGTTTTGTCCCGGGGGTTCCATTGAGAAAAAGGAGGACGGGGAGCAGCGACGCGGGGCGCGCACGCGCGCGGCCAGCCGGGGAAGGACGGCGGAGCCCAGAGCAGGAGCCTGGCGAGCCTGGCGAGCCCGGCGGCGGAGGAGGAGGCGGAGGAGAAGCGCGGAGCCAGCGAGGACGCAGAGCCGCCGCCGCTCTCGGGCTAGTAGCCGCGCTTCTGGCTCGCCCGCCCGCCCTGGGAGCGCCGGGCGGGCATGAGAGCCGCCCCGCGGCCGCCCTGCCTCTGGGCCCCCGCCGCCGCAGGAGGGAGACCCCGCCGCCCCCGCCGCCCCGCGATGTCCAGGAGGAAGCAGAGCAACCCCCGGCAGATCAAACGTGAGCGAGACCCCCCCGTCCGCCCCCGCAACTTCCCTTCCCGGTCTGTCCGTCCCCCTCCCCCCAAGGCCCCCTCCCCCTCCCTTTTGCCCCCTCCCCCTCCCTTATTCCCCCTCCCCTCCTTCCTCTCTCTCTCTCTCCAGCCCCCCCCCAGCTCCGATCTCCCCTTCCCTGCAAGGCTGGGGGGTCCCGCGTCTCCAGCCCCCCCTCCCGGCTTCCCTTCCCGGCTCGGAGTTGGCGGAGTTCGCCCTCCTGCTCTCGTTACACTTTTCGGCCCAAACTCCCCCCCCCCACCACCACCCGGGTCCGCTCCTGCCACTCGGCCGCTTGGCGAGTCCCGTGGCGGACGTTGATGACGGTTGGGATCCGGATCAGGGCTGGGGCGGGGGGGCACCCCCTGGGCTCGGCCGCCGTGCCGGATCGCAGCCCCGGGAGGAGGTTCCCACGCTCCCCGGCTTTGAGAAAGGGTTCGGGGGCGGGAGGGAGGAGGCTTGGGGGACCCCCCCCTCCGCACGGGTTTCCTTGGATCTCTGCCCCAAAGCGCCCGGGGGAGGGGGAGAGCGGGCGGGGGGGTCTCCCTGTGTCTTGCCCCCCCTCCCAAGCCCTGGATCGGGACCTTTCCCCTCCCCTCTGTTCCCCCCCCTCATACGGCTCTAGCCTCCAAGGCTGCTTCGGGGTCGGCTGCTCCGGGGGGGGGATGGAGAGGAAGCGGCCCCGATCCAGGGCTTTGCTGGAGAGAAGGGCGTTGCGTCCACCCCACCCGCCCGATCCTCACTGGGGAGGAAGCCGCGCGGGGGAGGGGGGTCTTATTGGCAGCTGGGGGAGGGGGCTGCCCCCTCCGCCGCCTCCGCCGCCCGAGGACCCCCTCCGTCCACCTTTCCCCCTCGCCCCTGGGCCGGTGTGTTTCGGGGAGAGGGGCCCCTCTTTGGGGAGGGGGCTTCCAGACCTGCTTTCCTGCCCCCTCCCCGCCCCCCGCCGCCAGCTCCTCGCCTCCTTCCCCGGCGCGATCGCCCGGGCGATAGAGCCAACCTCCGATGGAGAGGCGAGATAAGCGCGGTTTAAAATATTCCCTTTTCTGCAAGTCCCGTCCTGATAAGATCGCCCTGTCGGGACGGGCTGAAATTGCGATCTTATCGCGCGCTTGACTCACTCCCATCTCTTGCGTTAGGAAGTTTCATCTTGAGGGACTTTGGCAGGCGGAGGGGAAGGGAAGTGGCGGCGGGGGGGGGGAGGCCAGTGTAGAGAGAGAGAGAGAGAGAGAGATCCAGAAAGAAAGGGAGGGAGGGAGGGAGGGAGGGAGATGGGGAAGGGAGGTGGGGGGCTTTATCAGGCCATTTCTCACCAGGGTGGGGAGGAAAAGTGAAGACGAGGACCAGCCCCCTCCCAAAGACCTTCCTGCAGCATAGCCTCTGAGCATCTGCAGAGTTCTCTCCTGATTTCCCACCATAACCTTTCCCTGTCTATTGGAAAAGGAAGTGACATGATGCTTTTGGATGGGCGCAGGCTTTAGGAGCTCCACAGGGTTCTTCATCAACAGACAAGGGAGTCTGACCGGGCGTGATTGCTGGGGATCGGCGGGATGGGTGACTCTTGCAAGGGTGGGCACGCTGGGGAGCCGTTGTCGCTCTGTCGTGGGAAATGGCTGGATGGGCGACCCTGTGAAAACACATCTGTGATCCCTCCATGTTCAGGGACCCATAAGCGCTGTGTTGGATTGGATGTGCATGAAAGTCTTGTAAACGTGGTCTTTGCTAAGAATGCCCCCTTTTCTCTCCCGCTGGCTAAAGAGTTCTGTGAAAGCTGAAAGCTTGCATAGCTTGTTTTCTTTTCATTTTGTCTTTTGCGCTGCGCACATGTTCAGGAACTGCCCCGTGCGCTGAGAACAGGAGAAATAGTTCCAGGTTGTTGTCTTGAAATGTGAAAAACCTTGAAATGTGAAAAGGGAGAGCAGAAAAAATGTGTCCCTTTGGCAGGAGGCGCACTTTGGTCCTTAAAGCTGCTCAGTTTTAGGTGTGAAAAATCTTCCTTTTCTTCCCTCTTGCCTGTATTTTTGCCAGTCCTCTGGCTCTTCCTTGATGCTTCTCGCACAAAACATATCTATACCCCAAATAAGTTCTGAAATAGTTATTTCAGAAATAGTTATTTCAGAAATAGTTATTTCTGAAATAGAAATATAGATTTTTTAAAAAACAAACAATATCCTGATAACGGCTGAATGAGCCACTCTGTGTCCTGTTTCTGGGGGCCAAAAGTGGATTAAAAATAAAGAGGGTGAAGATGCTTGTTTGTTTATATTGTATCATCCGGGTCCCTAGTAAGTAAAGCATCGAAAAACCAGTGGGCCCTGCCAGAGGTGTTCTGCAATCTAAAATATGTGCCTACACACAAACACAAGGAAGGAAGGAAGGAATAATAAAACTATCCCACACAATTGTAAATCATTTTATCCGGATAAAATACAAAAATTACAATATAAAGCAACTGACAAATAATATGTAGTGAAAATATACACGATTATAAAACAATATTAAAATAAAATTTTGATTACATGTTGTTTGTCCGTTGCTTTATATTATATTGTAATTTTTCTTGTGTTTTATCTGGATAAAATGTTTTACCATTTTATGGTCTAGTTTTACTGTTCCTTCCTTTGGAAAACAAAAATGTTTTCATCTGAGATTTAAAAATAGCAAGGGAAGGGGCAGTGTGCCAATGTTCAAGGGGCCCATTCTGATGATGATGATATTGATATCATTATTATCATCTTTGGATTAACTTTCACTCTAATTGATACAATCATTGTGTAAGGCCCAATTTTTTAAAAAAAGAATTTTGCATTTTGCATCTATATGGGCAGATCACACACTCTCAGCCCCGCAAAACTCCGTGATACATTTGCCTTAGAGTCACTAGAAGTCAGAAATGACTTGAAGCACACAACACCAGATGTTTCTGGAGAGGAAAAGACCGTGGTTTTTTTAGGGGGGGGTATACACATATGCACACTTTCTTTCACACACACACACATGCATATGCATGCATGCTGTTGGAACTTCTCCACTGGCAGGTTTGGCTGCTTTTTCCGTGCCTTCACTCCCTCCTTTGCCTTCTGGAACAGATCTCAGCCTCAGATAAGGACGAGAGAGAGATGTATGGATAGGGAAGCTGGCCCCCATGTGATAATATTCCTTTATCTTTTCTTGGAAATAATTGCTATACTAAGCTGCATCTACCTGTTTGCCTGCCGGAGGTGATTTATTCTGCTGATAAGAACAAAGCAAACTTTTTTCACCAAAAAAGGGTGAAAGTTCCTCCTCTGCATCCACCACCACCACCACCCATGAGCCATTTGTGTTTCCGTGAATTTTTCTTGCCATCAACTCCCCCCAAAAAAAAAAAAATTGGCTGCAGAGAGGTGGAGAAGGGACATTGGGGAGCATTCGTGCTCTCAGGTGGATTTTTTATAGGAAGGGAGATTGTTCCCATTGTGCCTAGTGTCTCCTATTAAAGCAAAGGTGAGCACTTGTGGTTTGGTCAACAGCCCAAATATTTACTCCCAGAACCAGCTGTGGGGCATACCAGATGTGGAAATGTCATTTAAAAAACAAAATCAGGCCTGAAAGTGACTACACATCTACTTCTCATTTTAATTTTGGAGTGCTAGGGGTGGGAGCTTTGTTGTTCTTTGCCATCAAGTTGACTTTGACTTACGGGGACCCAAGGAGCGCCACAGCCCTGCTCAGCTCTTGCAAACTTAGGACAGCTATGCCTTTCTTAATTAAATCAACCTACCTGTAGTGAGGCCTCCCTCTTTTCCTGCAGGTTGTCTCATTATATGGCCAAAGTACGACAACCTCATCTTAGTCATCTTGGCTTCCAGGGAGAGTTCAGCCTCTCACGAGAGCCTGAGATCTCTTGGACCCATTCCTTTATTCCTTTTGGACCCATTCCTTTATTTTCTTGGGGAGTCCATGGTATCTGTAGAACTCTCCTCCAGCACCTGCACCATATTTCTGGTCAGTTTATTCTCCTCCTGTCAGCTTTCTTCACTGTCCAGTTTTCTCAGTCATACAGAGAAATCAGAAATGCAGTGCTGGTGGGAAGCCGACATCTCCCACTTTGCCAACCCCTGCATGAAATAATTAAAATTGTAGCGATAATAAAGATGACTGAATAAAGGCATAAATCAGGGGTAGGAATCATGTGGCCCTCCAGTGGTTATTGGATTCTCAGCACATCTCTCCTTTGGCTGTGCTGGCTAGGGCTGATGGGAGTTGCATTCCAACAATATCTGGGGGGCTGCGTGATTCCCAACTCAGGATAAACCCTGCTGTGGAAATCTGCTCTTTTATCATTGATAGAGTTGGCTGGATTTGACCAGCTTCCACGCAGGCAAAGCATCTTCCCTGGTCAATCTGAGCCATAGTTTAACTCCTGAAAGTCTTGGTTTTTGAAGGCTTGGTGCCAGGATATGGGAAATAAAGGTGTTCTTTTAAGCATGTGCAGAGTGCCATTTTCTCTGGGTTTGATGAACAGCTCCTAAAGACCCTGGAATACTGTGCTGCATAAACCCTTGGGAACTGTGCAGCCTCCAGAGGTCAGTGGACTGCGGGTCCCATCAGCACTAGTCAGCATGGCTGTTGGGTGGGAATGCTGGGAACTGCAGTCTAACCACATGTGGAGGAGCACTGCACTTCTTGTGATGTACAGCAAAGATCAAGAGAAGTACAAGTTCATTTTATATATGTTGATAATGTCTTATTGTTCTTGCCTTCTTTGACTATATATGGTGTTCTGTTGTTGTTTTTGTTGAACACGATCCTATAATGATTTGGAAAAATGACTGTTGAAGTGTGTGCGCTCAATCAATACACTAATTTCTAGCAGAGGGGGATTTTATTCTGTTGCCCTCATTGCTGAGGGCCTGGAATACAACCCCATCATCCCCAGTGGCTGCCTGGGGATGATGGGGTTGTAGTCCAGGCTGTTGGCAGTGAGGACAGCTGGAATCCTTTCAAACCAGAGACATCATTTAATATACTCCCCACCTGGGAATGAGGGAGGTTGCAGTTTATAGCCTTGGAACGGCAACCAGGTTTGAGGGAAGCTGGAGTCCTTCCAAAGAAGGGGCATTTTTGACTGTGTTCAAGGTGGATGCAAGGGACAGCTGGCCCCCTAGAAGCTCTTTTGAAAGCTGAAGAAAGTGGTACCTCTCCAAAAGGCTGCCTCCTCCCATAAGAACCTGCCCAAAATCTGAGATTTTCAGAGGAGGCCTTGGTGAAGTTGGGTTGGTGGGTACACATAACGGGACCTTCTCTGTAGCAGCCCCTTGACTGTGGAACTCCCTCCCAAGGAAGTGAGTTTGGCCCCATCTCTTTGGAACTTCCAGCTGGCAGCCAAAACAGGGCTGTTTCACATAGCCTTCAATGTTGGAAAATGCTCTTTTACTTTTTAAAAATGGATTTTAGGATTGAATTTTAAGAGTTTTGAAAGATGATTTTAATGTGTTTTAATTTTTTAAAACCTCTCTATCGTTTTAAATGTTCTCATTTGTTCATTGCCTTAGGAGCCCTTGTTAGTAGGGAGGCGATAAAGAAATACTTAAAATAAATAAATACACAGGGATTAGGCCCCTTCTGATAGCCGGCACGATGCAGTGGTTTGTGTGTTAAACTGGGGCCATCTCCGCACTAGACTGCCTGGCCCTTCCCGAAACTGCAAACCCCATGATCCCATAGGATGTTGCAAGTGGAATAATAGCGCTATAGCAGTCCAGTGTGGAATGGGTCTATGACTCTGGCAAACTGGTTTCAAATCCAAGTTCAGCCACAGAAACCCACTGGGTGACCTTGGACAAGTCAACACTCTCTCAGCCTCAGAGGAAGGCAATGGCAACCCCCCCCCGAACAAATCGTACCAAGAAAACCACAGAATGGGTTTGCCTTAGGAAATGACTTGAAAGCACATCGCGAAAACAAGGCCATTGCTTGTGATGATGGCCCCCAACCTCTAGTATGAATTCTGCCCCTTCCTTCTTTTGCCAGGTACTATTTCTTTGCATGGAGCATCTTCTCCCCTTTTCTCTTCCTGCATCCCACTCCCTCCGAACTCTCCACCCCACCTTGTCCCATGTGTATTGTTAGGTCTCCTTATTAATTCCTTCCTCCTTCCCTGTCCTCTCAGGGCGGAGAGCTCTGCCACAGCAGGAACCAAAGGCCATCCGAAGATGGATTGGCACCTTTGCCGAGATAGGCAGCCGGGAGAATACATTAGCCGGGCCGAGACTTGAAAAGCCGCTCCCCGGCTTCTCCTTCCTGCCTTGGCTTTTCCTGTCGAGATGCAGCGAGCCGATAAAAGAGAAAGGAAGTTGATCTCCTTCCAGATCGAGATGGCCAAAACTGATGAAGGGGGTTCAGAGGGTCGATCCAGAGCCCTCTGTGCTCGTGCAAGCATTTGTCTGTGAGCTGGCATGAAAGTGGCAGTCAGGAAAGCACATGGCGAGAATGAAAGATGGGGGTGTCTTTTTAAAGGTTCGGTTTGTTATTTTGCTTTCTCCGGAGAGGGAGAAAAGTATGCATGTGTTAAGTTTCGTGTAACCGAGCAGCAGACCTGTTTTTCTTTTTCTTTTCTTTTTTTCTCAAAAGGGGAGATGTCAGACCAGCTCTGTCCTCTCCCAGATTCTTATCGGCTGACTTTACTTTGCTTCTTGGCTCCATGTCTCCTCTTGGCCTCCCAGCCCCCAGCCCTCGATGGGAGATTCTGATAAAGCTGGATGACCCAGAGGAGGAAGAAGAGAAGGCCTGTGATTGACAAAAGCAGATAAGGCACAGATTAGATGCTGCTCAGAGCCTCTTTGAGACCCAAGGTTGCTGCTTTGAGGCCCAGTATTGGGCAAAAAGCATGATGCAAATAAAGATAATAATTTTAACCAGCTAGCTGGTCAGTATTTTAAGGGGTTTCTTTTAAAAAAAGAAGAAGATGATATTCTGTGAGATCAGAGAGTTGTAGAATTGAAAGGGACTTCAGAGGTCAACTAGTCCAACCTCTTCCCAGTGCAGGAACTAATCATTGTCATCATCAATCATCCAGTCAGCCCTCCACATCTGCAGCTTTGATTTTCATGGATTTGGTTATTTGCAAGTTTCTCCAACTCCTGCCCTCCCCCAGCTCAGGTGCTTCTTTTCTGGGGGAACCTTCCCTCTAGGCGGCTCCGGTCAGGCCCTGCAGCCCTTTAAAAACTCACTTTTGGTCCTTTTCCACAGCCATTGACTGCCCAGCTAAGGACAGGTCACACTGCAAATTCTCAGCACAAAACTAAGGCCTCACCACATCAGATAGTTTGAGAAGCACTGAACTCGCCCATTAGTCCATTCTTAGAATGGAAAGATGGCTTTTTTTTTCCAGGCTTAGGAACTTCCAAAGCTGCCAGGCTAATTGGAGGATACTGGGAGTTGTAGTTCAGTTTTAAAAAGAAGAAGGTTTCCCAAATCTTCCTGAAAGCCCCTGTTGGCTGATCCATCCTTGAGGCAAAAGTTTTCCCGTCCCTCTCCTCCTTCCCACTCAGCCAGAAGTGGCAAGCGCCCTGTGGAGGTTTGGCTGGTAATTGCTTGCGCTATTAGGAGCATTCAAAGAGCCGGTCCTAAGCGCCTGTGTCTCTCTTTCAGTTCTCTTTCCTCGCTGGCTGCAACTTAGATGCTCGGCTGAGTTAAGGCATTCAAAGCCTGATATTGTAACTGGGAAGCTGATGGTGATTCGGATAAGGGGATCAGAACCTCCAGCGACGGAGCCCTTCTGCGCTTTTAATGTTTTTAAACCCTCTCTGCGTTCTCCTGAGCTTCTGCCCTGGCAATTTGCTAGCTAGATTTCTCCTTTTAGGTTTTTTTTATTCTTTTAAAGGTTGCTGTAAGTCAATCAGATAATTGCAACCTTAAATATTAAGGGCTGTTCGAAAGTTCTCGTCCTCTAGTTAGTTTCCTTGCCATCCAGTTGAGCCTGCATAGCAAGACCAAGATGCATCCCTCCAGGAAGAATTCTGTCTGGGTTTATTCTCCTCTGCCCCCCAACACTTTTTTCCCCTCTCTCTTTTTCTCCTGTCTCTTTTGTTCTGCTGTTTGATAGATGTGGACAGCTGATAATAATGGGGAGGGAAGGAGAGTCGGGGAACTGATTCTCAGTTGAGATAGTTGGTTACATTTATTAACTTCAAACATGGGAGTGTGGGCACAGTGGGGAAATGCTCCAACCTTTTGGCAGGCACATGGGTTCCTTTCTGCCTGCCTGCAGTGACGACGATTGTGGGCTCTTTTATTTTTTTGATTGAGGAGAAGTGATAAAACCTGCAGATTGATTTTTTCTGGTGATTAGCTTCTTTCTCTGCATGTGCGCCCATGTGGGCACGGGTACGTTTGTTTATTTTATTTTTAAAAAGTGCACACTCAGACACAATGCACATCTAAGAGCACAGGGGGGGGGAGGAAGAAAAGAACATTTTTTTGTTTTCACCAAGTTTCGTAGGAGTTTTCTTCCTCCTCCCCCCGCCCTCCTTTCCTTTCCGTTTTGCTTTCTGCCGAAGCAGATCTGAGCTGCTGATAAGAGGAGGACTCGATCTCTCCTCTGATAAAGATTGCCAAGTGAGATAAAGGTTTCCTTATCGCTGCCAAACAGACTGCAGCGGGATTCGCCGACTACAATAACAGACCCTGGAAAGGAGAGGGCTCCCAACGATTTGTTCCATTGCAAATGTGATTAATGCAGGCATTTTAATTATCTGATTGAGAGGGGGGAAGAGGTTGGGCCCTTTCCCCACACTTTTTCTGTATATATATATATATATATATATATATATATATGGACAATTCTTTCTTTCTTTGCTCTCTCTCCTTCTCTCTTTTTAAAGCTCAATTTCTCTTCTAGGTCTGTTTATCAGCCCCAGATGTTGCTTCGTTCAAAGTAAGCTTTTCAGATCCCTATCAGCCATTCTGCTAAGTGTAGCAAATATATCTTTTAATAAACTCAAAAAAAGGCCTGTCTTAAATGCACAGGGACGTTCCCTCGAACTGTGGTGCCGTGGTGGAGTTGGCCAGCATGCTAGGTGGTTTGGAGCTGGAGACTGACTTTGGCTGGGGAGATTCTGTCTCATTAGTGCAGCGGCTGCAGCTGCTACAGGTGGAATGCGCTCTGGAGGTTCCTTACCTGGGTGTAATACCTTTTGCATTTTCTACCTGTGTGCCTGCCCAAGGAGAGGCCCTCCTTCAGGTCCCACCAGTGGAGATAAGGCATTGTTTGTGGATATCTGGAAGGCCCTTCTTGGTTGCGTCCCCCAAATTATGGAATACATTCTCCTTAGAGCAGGGGTGGTTCCCAAGACTATCACATGGTTGAGGGGAATCTGAAAACTGATCAAGGGTATGAGTTTGGGTTGTATTTAATATATTACATTTAAAGATTTTTGCTTTGTGGCATTCTGACTTATGGCAACCCTAAGGCAATCTTTTCACAGGGTTTTCTTAGGCCATTTTTGCACTACACTTTTATAGTGCTGTTATTCCACTTTCAACATTCTCTGGAATTCTGGGGTTTGTAGCTGACCGAAGCCCTCTAGATAAACCACCCTAAACTCAAACACCAGGATTCCATAGGGCGTTGAAAGTGGAATGATAGCATTATAACAGTGCGGTACAGAAATGGTCTCAGCAAGATCTCTTCGGGGGCAGTTTGCCACGGCTGCCTTCTTGAGGCTGAGAGTATGTGACTTGCCCAAGGTCATCAAGGGGATTTCCATGGCTGAGTAGGGCTTTGACTCCTGGGCTCCCAGGGTCTTAGTCAAACACTCAAACTACTACACTGTGCTGCTTTCCAGATTTAATTCAGAGGAGCTTTGCCGTTGCCTTTCTCTTAGGCCAAAAGGAAGTGTGACTTGCCCAAGGCCACCCAAAATGAGATGCAGTCCTGCGCTCAAACCACTGACCTGTGTCAGGTACGTGAGAACCCAGGAGTTCTCTTTGGAAAAAACAAAGCAGAGTGAAAACCCAGCAAGTGTGATTTTCATCCCCAAGTGTGTCTTTTGAGAAGGGCGATGGACACCTGCACTTTCGTAGAGGGGGAAGGCATCCTGCTCGTGCTTGGGCCACCCTTCTCGAACATCGCTACACCGGTTCCATAGCTGAGCTCTGCTGTGCGTAACTGAGCGCACCTTCTAGACTTTCAGTTAAACTCCTGGTTCTGGTAGATTCCTACTATTTCCAACTGATTTTGACTCTGATTTTACAAGTATTTTTTTTAAGGTTTCTTGGTCACAAATAGGTTTGTGTTTTGGGCAGTTGCTAAAGCAAATGTCAGTGGAGTGCCCCCCCTGGCTTTTTTAAAATGGCTATGGTAGCCCATCTGGGCATCTAATTTTAGCCTTCAAAGCTCTAAATTTTCTCTCCCTCTCTTCTGCTCCTGGCTTCCACTCTGTCACGGGCAATTTGAGAATTGTCGTCTTGCACCCTTTTTCCCCTCACCTCTGGTCCAGTAACTTCCAGTTTATTGATCGCCCTGGCTCAGGCTTTCTCCGGGGAGATTAATTACCCTATATAACAGCATGAACTTTGGCCTTGCAAAGAAGTTCACACAAGCGACGTGTTCTCAAAGATGTCTGCATGTGTACGTGGCCAGCAAGTGATGGGAACAGGGGCGTATGGGAACCCTGGTCTCTCTCCTTCTCTCTCTGGCTTCACATTGACTTTGAGCCATATGAGCTTCCAGAAGCAGGCAATTAAAAAAAATATCAATGGTAATATACGCCATTTCAAGGTAGTCGTGCTGACCTTGTTGTTGTGTGCCTTCAAGTTGTATCCAACTTGTGGTGACCCTAATGCAACCCATCACAGAGTTTTCTGGGGCTGAGAGTGTGTGACTCACTCAGGGTTTCCATGGGCAAGCAGGGAATCGAACTCTGCTCTCTTTTAAGCAGCCCAAATGGTGCTGTTCAGCATGACATTCGGCGTTTGAAAGCGCTGTTTTATCCATTTTAAAACTAGATTCTAGGATTGTTTTTAGACTACTTTTAGGAATTTTAAAAGTGTATCATAATGTGTTTTAAAAGGGTTTGTATCTTAGTATTGTTTTGATTGCTTTTTATTAGTTTGTTGCCTCAGGAGCCCTTGTGTACAGAGAGGCGATACAGAAATACTTTAAATAAATAAATAATAAGGGATACTTGCCACCATACTGAATATAGAGCTAAAGTACTCTCTGCTTTCCTGTTCCCTCTCCCCCTACCCTTCTTGCTTTTGGCTGAAGTTTGGATTTCTTCCTTGTTATTGATTGCAGTTATGATACGCTCATTAATAGGCAGTTATGAGGGCATTCTCTTGAGGTTTTGCAGAATTGGTTTGAGTTTTCCTAAATCTGTATGCCCTTTGTAGCTCTTCCTTTGCTCCTGTCTCACTCTTAATATTACTCCGGACCCCGAGAAAGCAGCTCTTCAGGGGATTTGTGTTTTGCTACACAGAAGTCTCCAAATTTTGCAATTTTTTTTTAAAATGAAGTTGCCAGTTTCCTCTACTTACCTGACAGATTAGGGGCTGGAGCACTGTCAGAAAACAGAATTGATTGAAAAGCAGAACCCGTGTCCTGTAGGGAGCATGAAGGACTTGTGGAGGCTCATTTGGGGTTCACCACGTGTATGGTGCTTGCAAAGTCTCACAACTGGCTTAGTGCCTTCCCTGCTGCACCCAGATTGCTTTGCAAGCAGCACCCGTGTGCAAACGGTTCCAAGCTAACTTCCGTAGGTGAGTAGAACTGAGGAAAGAACAGAACCCCCATCAAATTAATGGATCCTGCCCTTAATTTGGAAGCATCAAAAGAGCAAGTTGTCAGGTCACGGGGCGTTAATAAGTGGGGGCTTCCTGTACTTATTTTCTAAAATATCTGTATGCCCTCCTGTATCGAAAGATCTCAGACATACAATAAAGTTAGTGTAACCAATTTAAAATGGTGATATAATTTATGGCTGCTTAGGAGGCCTTCTTTGGATGACCTCAAGGACTGAATGGATCCTCAGGAAAAAAGGGTGGTCTCTCAAGTCATCACATCTGTAGTGTAAGAGGAATGTAAGAGGGCAATAGCTCTCCTCTGCTCTAGTTTTCCAGCAGTTGGCATTCGGAGACAGACCGGCATGGATGCTGGAGGTTCTATCCTGCCATCATGGCTGCATCACCATTAATAGACTGGTTCATCTCCATGCATTTATCTAGAACGATCTGATCTACTTGTTTAGATCTTTCCTCACTCTTTTTAAAATCGCAGTTCTAGCGAAACTAAGTGTGGTTGTGATTCTGCCTTCTTTCAAGGCAGAGTGTCCAAACCACTTTGGTGCCACCGCCTGAAACTCACGCTTTGTTCTGGGTGGAAGGGGTTCTCCGTGTGCCTTATTTCCTGACTGGCAAGAGCCACAACGTAGAACAAAGTGGGAGCTCACGGCACAGCCTGTTGCTGCATAAAATCCAGCCTTGGCAATGCCCAGGTAGTAGCAGAACTTGTTCTGTGGAATGCCAAACATATGCCCAGTGGCAGAGACTTGGCACCAAAGGAGTGTTGCAAAGATGATTCCAGAGTTAACTGTTGCCAGCGCCTGAGTTGGCTCTTTTGGCTTTTACACTTGCAAGAGGGCTTTTTTAAAACATGTGTCTTGGGGTTGTTACGTGCCTTCAAGCCTGGTTTTCTTGGCCAGCTACGTTTTGCGTGGGTTTGCCTTCCACTTAGACCGAGAGAGTGTGACTTGCCCAAGGCCACTCAGTAGGCCAAGCAGCAAGATAAATAGCTATAGATACAGATATAGTCCAGGTAAATGGAGATTGTAGTCAAGAAATCAGAAGAATACGAAGACCTGGTAGGGGATCTATGAGTGAACCAAGCCAGATCCTCAAGTACAAAGACATATCATTAAATTTCAAAGTCAAAGTCATTCAAGGCCTTTGTATTTCCAATTTCTGTTTATGTTTGTGAAAGCTGGACAGTGAAGAAAGCTGTCAGGAAGGAATCAACTCATGAAATGTAGTGCTGGAGGTGAGATCTACTGATCTTAGGTCTAGGGAATGGGGTGTGTTTAGCCTGGAGAAGAGAAGGTTAAGAGGCAACATCTAGCCATGTATAAATATCTGAAAAAATGTCATATGGAGGATGGGGCAAACTTGTTTTTGCTGTTCTGGAGACTTGGATATGGAGCAATGGCTTCAAACTCCAGGAGAAGAGATTCCATCTAAACATTAGGAAGAACTTCCTGAAGGACTTGTGGCAAGTCCCATGCTCTCAGCCTCAGAGGAGGGCAAGGCAACCACCCTCTGAACAAATCTTGCCAAGAGAGCCCCATAATATGTTTTTCAAGTGTTGAAAAATCCTGGCCTGGACTGTTGAGTATTTTTCCAGTTTAGGGCTTCCTCTGCACAAAATTTGCACATGGCTGTTTTGTGCAGAAGGCAGCATTTTTCTGCACTGGTAGAAGAATTTCCTACCATAATATTTCTATGCAAGAATATTGTTTTCCATGCAGAAAGTGCTGTTTCCTATGCAGAAAATGTTCTTTTTTATGTCAACCAACCACATGCAAATTTTGCACAGAATTAAGTCCTGAGTTGCAATTAGGCTTTGAGAATTGCAAGGTTTTTCAGGACTTTCTTGCAGCAGGCAGAAAATTGCTAAAATTGCTTCCTTCGAGAAGAAACTTAGTGAAGAATTATATTTCTAATGCAAAGTCACCTTAAGAGATTTGATATGAGCCAAAATGTCTGTGCAAATTACAGGTCATTGTGCAGCTGACCTTTCATTGATTTGCTCTAATAAATCATTCTCACTTGATATGTTATAAGGCATACATTCCTGTGTATTCCTTCAGCAATAGTGATTAGATCTGGTTTAGATACAGTGAAAAACTCACACCCTACCCACTGGGAATCTTCCACAAGTTCTTCACTAGGAGTGCTTTTGAGTGGAGACCGACTGTCGTTGGGTCTAAGCGCTTGTTTTTTTTAAATACCAGCATCTCCGGGTCCTGGATTCTGCATTTCATGTCATTTCTTCAGCAGCAACTGATGGTTTCAAATTTGGAACCCACTTTTTAAAGCAGCTGTCCATGGTGCTGAACTTCTTTGGGGGACAGGGTTGCACGTGTTGGGTAGCGCTGGGAAAATTTGGACTACAACCCAGATGGATTCCTCACTTGCCATCAATGCCAATCTTCTATGCTGGAGTGTGCCCCTGGATTGCAAGCGTCAGCCCAAAATCCCATTGCCCAAGATGCCTCTTCTGCATTGTTTGGTGAGAAATCTCCCCTCCCCAGTGCTCTGAGTCACTGGCCACCTAGGGAGTGAAAGAAATCCTCCGGGCCCTGTTGCCAGCTGCCCGGGAGATGTGAGGGCTTGAGAAACAGCGATGAGAGGCATAGAAGTACAGATTGTACAGAGATGGCAATTTGATTCTTATCTTGGCTTTTCTGGAAGGGAAGCTTAGTGTGTTATAGCCTGCTGCTACCAGACAGTCCAATGATTTTTTTAAAAAAAGATGCCATTCCTACACTGGAGAGGAGGGTATCTCTGATGCCAAGGAGAAGCCAACCTGGTTATTTATATATCCTCCCGATATATTTCACAGATGAAAGCCATGGATGTGTGTGCGGTCAGAGCACATCGGAGTGTGATCAAGATGGTGGGAGTGATTAATGAGGAAGAGTGCACAATGCGCCTGACCCTCCTGGGAGGGCAAGAGTCTGCCCTCCTCCCCTTTGCTGGGTTAATTACGGGCAAACTACTTTTGCCCCTTGGACTTAGTTTGCAGCAGTGGAAAGAAGCTGAGAACCAAGGGGGAAGGTGGAGGGAGGACAGAGAAACCCAGACATTTTAAAGCAGCTGGAAAATGGGATAGTGGAGAGTTAATCAGGACATTCCCTGCCAAATCAGGACAGTTGCGGGGTATTTTTTTGGGATCCAACCATTACTGGTCTGTGCTGAATTTTTCTCCTTGGTTTAAGAACCTGGCTAGTTTATGAGAATTAAATGAATCAGTCCATGAGGTTAACTGTAAGATCATCCAAAGAGGCCCTTCTCTCTGTCCCACCACCCTCTCAGGTATATTTGGCAAGAACAAAGGACACAGGGCCTTTTCAGTGGCTGCTCTTAGACTTTGGAACGCCCTCCCTAGAGAGGCCAGGAGGGCCCCATCTTTACTCTCTTTCCAGCAGCAGGTTAAGACATTTTTGCACCATCAAGTTTTTATAAATTGACTGGGTTTGGGCTCTTGATGTTGCATGGGTCTATTTTAAAGTTTGCATAGTTTTTAGTACATTTTAATGTATTTAATATTTTATTTTTAATATGTAATGTTTTAGAAATGGTTTAATTGATTTTTTAAAATTTTATATTTATAATTTCATGGATATTTTAATTTGTACTTTAATGTAGTTAGTTGCCTTGAGTCTCACTGTTATCATTTTAATCATCATCGTCGTCTTAATACTATAATATATTAATAATACACTATATAATGATAATTGAACGAAGGTGAATTTTGATCTTCCTGTTTTTGCTTTCCCAACCTCACTCTTAGGCCTGAAACTTGGTTTGAGGTTATTTGGGTTTGGCAATGGTCCTTTGGGAAAATTTGCTCTGTAATCACTGGGAAAATGAGTCAGTTCTGCTTGGAGCTTGAAGTCCCAAAGTTTCCAATGGATCCCATCCCTAATCAGTTTGCAACAGAGGTTTCCGATCCAGATGTTGTGCTGTATGACCTGTGCTTTGTGAACCTGGAGGCAGGGCCACAGAATAAAACAGGAGTAGCATTATAATCTGGGGGTACTTTGTATGCGTGCATGTGATTTGAACTGGAGTGCAATTGCATTAAATATCTAAATGCATGCAGGGAAATAGTTATATGGGAAACAGACAAATGAGGACATTTTCCCAAAAAGACAAGAATTCTGCTCCCCCCATGAAGTTTCCCTTCAGTCCCCAAATATGTAGCAATGCAGATTGCAAGAGCTTGAAAATAATGCACCCCTCAAACTCCTCCCTTTGCTGTTTCCATGTTCTCTGGGTCACCTTGCTTGCCCCTTTTCTTTGGGTGCCTTCTTTGCACGGGTTTTGCATGACTGCAGTGCTGGAAACTGGGGGATGGAAGGAAAATTTCATTTTGGGGAGGGGTGAAGGACTTCTTTGGGAGAGTGCAGCACCTACATTCCCCCCCCCCCCGACACACACACACAGAGCTGCATCCCCGGGTGCTTCAGAGCAAGCCTGGGCCTCCGATGTTTCCGAGAATACTGGCAAGGGAAATTTGCATTGTAGATGAACCTTCAGATTTTGTCATCGTGATTGATCATAGCTCTAATCTGTGGGTGTTAATTTTAGGATTACAGCTTTCCCCTGCAAGCAAAGCCTTCTGGATAGTTCACACAGTGTGTTGCAAAGTTCAGGTCAGGAAGATATTACCCTGCAGCCCAGACTGTTGCAATGCCGCACTCTCCTTTCTCAAAACCAGAGCCTGGTCGCTCAAGCCCAAAACTCCATTCCGGCAGTGTTATCAGCGCAGGTATTAAGCTCCATCTGAGCCACATCTGATCGGCCTGCCTCTACACCTGTGTGATTTCTGACATTAATTCTGTCTAATCTGAAGTCCTGTCTTTAAGGATAATGTTAACTTCTTCCTTACTGGGTGGTCCTTGAAGAATCAAATCAAGAACTGAAGCCAGAGAATAACAGATCCGTGCAGGCTGTTGGGTGATCTTTGCAATAATAATAATAATAATAATAATAATAATAATAATAATAATAATAATAATAATAATATACCCTTCTTCTAATTATTATTATTAAATTGCTGCTGCTGCTACTACTACTACTATTTTAAAAAAGCACATTTGGGATGGGAGTTCTGGAGTGTTTGATTGAATTTCTGTTTTCTGAGCAAAAAGAGCGACAAAACACCTTGTTTCAGAAACAAGGGGGATAGTAATCCTGATTGTCATAATTTCCGAACCTATGTTTTATTTAGGGTATTTATTGATCTCTTTTCTGGCCAGTAGGGCACTCAAAATACTATATAAAACATGCAAAATATTTTTGGAAAATGGATTGTTCCGCCCTTTGGTGTAAAGGGCGTTATAAATAAACCTCATGATGATGATTAAAAAGCAAATTTAAAAGCTTGTTTTAAGAAAATAAATAAATTAAAAAAACAGCCAGCTGGAATACAGTGCAATCTCTACATGCACAAATGCGAGGTCACGCAAAGCTTCCATGTGCCATTATTGTCAGTGGATGGGCCGGGTGCATGTGTGTTGCTTCCGTTGCTGATGATGGGGTGGAGCATATACAGAGGACATGCTGCAATAGGGTTTTGACTGCCTGAGAGAAGCTCAATAAAGATGGAGCCAGCCTGTCTTGCCCTGGGAGGGAGTTTCACAATTGAGGGGCTGCTGCGGAGAAAGCCCTGCCTTGTGTACTCACCAACCTATAATCTGCATCACAAATTAACCTGCAGGGAAGCAGCCGCTGTTTGATGGTAGAGTTTATGCTTCGTAAACAGCAAGTTCCAAGTTCAGTCCTTGGTGTCTTCAGGCAGGGCTGGAAAAAGTCCTTACTTGACACCCCATGGCTAGTTGGTGAAGGCTAGGAGGAGGCAATTGGTCTGTGAGCCAGTTTTCTGCCCCTAAAATCCCCTGAGGGGCATATGGACTACCGGTTGCCAGTCTCTCCCTCCGCCCACAAAAACAAATTGAATTGTTGGGCAGTCCACTTCTGGCTTTGAAAAATGGATGCATGGTGAGCTCTTACTATAATCTTAACAGGGAGCCCTGGTGGCGCAGTGGTTCAATGCCTGTCCTGCAAGCCACAAGGTTGTGAGTTCGATCCTGCCGGGCTCCAAGGTTGACTCAACCTTCCATCCTTTCGCAGGTCGGTAAAATGAGTACCCAGCTTGTTGGGGGCATGTATAGAAATGTTTCAAAATACATGCTATTTGTAAGTTGTTCGCCGCCTCGATCCATATGGAGAGGCGGGATACAAATAAATAATAATAAAAAAAAATTTTTGGAGCCTGGGAGCAGCCATTGAAAAGGCCCTGCCTGGACTTCCCATCAGACATGCCTGTTTACCAATCTCAGGTTTTGAGAGAAGGCCTCCCCTTGATAGGCTCGTAGTCAGAGAATGTGGATCACAACTACATACTGTGCATGTGTGTATTGCTAGTCAGGAATACACTTTTGCCATTGCCTTGGAGAGATTTTCCTTTGGGTGGCTGTTTCTCTCTGCAAGCTCCAATATCTCCCACTCTGCCTCTCCTGCTTTGCTTGCCTTCTGCTCCTCCTCCTTGTCCTGTTTTGGGCAGAGAAGCGTCTTCTTCATTGTTCTCCAGCAGCCTGTTTTTTTGGAAAGGAGGAACGGCTGTCAGGAATGCAGCAGTTGACCTTGGGCTGGAATAGGGTTAAGGAATGAGTGCTTCTGAGTCATTGCAGATAAGGGCCTTCCACCGCCTTCCCTTTTTTTTTTCTCCATTTCTTCCCCCCTCCTCCCAAATATCTGTTATCTCTTCTCTTCTCACATCAACATGCTTTGGTGACATCTCTCATTTGCCAGCAGAGAAAGGAAATGCTTTTTCTCTAATTCGTTAATCTCCTGCTATTATAATCTCTTTGAATATTGCCCTGCCTGTCTCTTATTAGGAAAGCTAACACATTTTCCCCTCTCATCCCCCCATCTGAAAACTAGTCCTAATTCAGACATGGAGGTACAATTGCTGGATGCACATGTGAACAAGGCTTGCTCTACTCATGAAGTGACTGGGCACCTGAATATGTGAACGGATTCCCCAAAGAAACAATATGGAAAACAAAAAATTCTGGCTAACTAGCAAATCTCCAGCTTGTTGTCCTACAGATGTGTTGGATTGTGACTCCTATCATCCCTGGCTGAACTATGGCTGCAGTGACAGGTGGTAGTTTCAGTGTCGTCCGCTCCAGTGTCTAGTCTGAACTTTAGAAGGACAGTCCAAGGTACTGAGCCTATTTTGAAGAACAGTTCAGAAGGGTTCGACTTGGATATCTCCTTTAAAGTTCAGAATAAAAACTGGCATGGATTCACCGCCTCATTGATTTTGAAGCCCCTCCATGGCTGGCTAGGGATTCTGAGAATGGTAGCCCAAAGACCAGTTTGGGAGACGCCAGCCTTTACATACAGTGGACCTACAACAAACTAACTGGGCAAATAGGTGCATGGTGCACTGTAGGAGCTGGTTTGTATGGGGAAACTTCCATTTGATGTTGTCGTCCACAATTCATATCATGCACAAATGACCAGAATAAATAATTTTACTCACTGGGGTAGCAAGCGTCCAATATTTAGGAGCTTAACCCTTGATGGAACTAAGAAAATATTTAAATTTGTGTGAATGTGTTGTTAGAATTTTAGGAAACCAGAGAATGGCGTCTTTTAATGAGTCCAAAGTATGTTTTTCTCGCAACTTCTTAACTGCGTAAAAGGGCATCCTGAAAGAACTGGGAACCATATATTTAAAAATATTGTTAGTATATGATCATGGCCACAAGACTGTTGCACAACAAATGGAAACTGGCTAAATTGGTTTAAAAATATCTGAAGCCGTGTATGTGTGATGGTTTGTGTAAAACCAATGAAGCCTTTAAAGGCTTTAGTAAACAGTCATGTTTTTACTTGACTGAAGTCCCATAGCAGAGACCCCCCCCCAATCTTCACACAGCATATTTCCCCGACTGATTAAAGAAGGGGACCCCTCCAGCAGACTTCAGTTTGTGGACAGATGGATTGATTGATTGAATTTCTAGCCTACCTTTCTCCCAAGGTGGGATTCAAGGCAGTATATAGTGGTTTATACAGCTCAAGGATCCCTTATCCAAAATGCTTGGGATTTCCAAATGCTTTTTGATTTCAGATTTTTTTATTATTATTTTGGAGTATTTATATGTATGTATGTATGTATGTATGTATGTATGTATGTATGTATATGTATGGAGATCCTGTACTATTCTGTTGATGCAAGGGTCTGCTTTTCTGTCAGTTCTTCTCTTCTTGCCTTCCTCCTGTTGGGAAGATGCCCCAGACGGTCTCAAGCAAGCCTCCATAATTTCCTCATGTTCCCTATAGAACAAAGAATGGGTTTCCCTTTTCAAAAGTTTCAGATTTTGGAGTGTTTCAGATTTTTGGAAAAAAGGATATTCGACCTATAGTAGTAGTAACAGGAGATCCAGTTGTACCGTGTAACTTTGGCATTTCAGCCAGTTGGAAAAAGCAAAGAGTAGGTGGATGACAGATGTATCTCCAGTAAAAATATCCTGTTCAATTCCGGTGTACCACTCTCCACCTGCCGTTTCTCTCTGTGCAACCCCTCAGTCCATTTTATACTGGAAAGTGAATGTGAGCCCCACCATTGTGATGTGTCTTCCACTTGTCAAGTCTCCTGTGGTCACCTGGGCCTTGGAACCCTGGGGATGGTGCTGTAGCCCAAAAGGAGGGACCTACTTTGCATCCAGAAGGTCCCAAGCAGAGCGCTTGGCTTCTCCAGATGGAAAGTCTTGAGTGTTAGGTCTGGAGAAGAACAGAGGGCTGCTGCTACCAGAGAGAGTAAGGAATATTGAACCTGGTCTAACTCAAGAAAGGGCAAGGTGTCTACTTCCAGATATTGCAAGCCTGCAACTTGCATGGTTCCTCACCATTTGATAGCACTGCTGGAAGGTCTCATTTGACTCCTATCCCTGGTCTGCTATGATAGAAGGCAATTCTTTCCCCTGTTCTACGCTTATAGGCATAATGTGGGGAGTGTGCACTCCTTTGGGGTATTGTTGGATTGTAACTCTCATCATGCCTGGCCAGAACATCCAATGGTTTCTGGCTTGGGCAACCTGAGGCCTCTTGAACCTATCAAAGCATGGTGAGCACTGAGACTCCCGGTGTTAGAAATGTGAATTCCTTTCTGAGACTGAAAAGGGTCAAAGGAGGACAGAGTCTCAGCAGATGGTTCCAGCCCGGTATCTCCGGTCAAAGCACAACTAGTCCAAACCAGGAATGTAATTCTTCGCTAAGTGTCTTCTCAAAGGAAGCAATAAATAATTATAGCAATATTCTTCCCACTGCAAGAGAGTCATCAAAAACCATAAAGTTTTTTTTAAGGTTATTTGCAATTTGGGACTTACTGTACACAAAATTCACATAAGGTTGATTGGGACAGAAAACAGCATTTTTTGCACCGAAAGTAATATACCTACAGAAATGTTATCTTTTGTGCAGAAGATGTTGCTCTTTCGGCAAAAACAACTGTGTGTGAATTTTCTGCAAAAGAAGTCCTGAATTGTGAAGTTTCTTGTCATTCCGGGATTCTTGTCCTCAGAGTTTCTCAATACTCAAGAAATAATGTTTTTGACCGTTTTGTGACCATTTTGGAACATTCTTTCCATCCCTAATCCAGAGACCCTGTTTTGGGACTTCTGCTTCACCCACCCTGGCCTCTTTCTCTGGTTGGATGGGTGTCCTCTGGCTTTCCTTTTTCCCATGGTGCCAGATAGAATGCTTTCCCCAGGAACCTGTTGTGTATGTGTGCGTACGTCTCTTTAAGGCCACCCTCAAAATTTCCGGCTGGCAATCTTTGGAACTGGCAAGGTAAATAACATTTCTTAGAACTGATATGGCAGCTGTTATGCCACGTGTACCTCCTAATCTTAAGATTTCCTTGTGCCTGTCAGCTCCATCCATTGATTGACTTAAGACTATTGGCCCCGTCCTTCCTTCCTTATAAGCAAAATGGTGCCCAGACTTTGTCAATAACTCATTCCCCCCCCCAAACCTGGAGGGGGGGATTTTTTTTCTGGATGCTCTTGGGGTACCCTAGACCGCTTTGATGGATCTGCATAGCTAAGGTGGCCCTATCCCCCACCCTTTTTGGCAGTTTTGTTAGACTGTGTTGCCCCGAGGGAGTTCCTGGAGGAGGAAATTGCTCCGGACTTTAAACAAAGTTGTCCACCCTGCCTTACGTCATAATAGAAAGGTATCCAAGTGCTCCTTGCAATTTCCTAATTATGTGTGCTTGCTGTTTGTTTTTCTGTTTAACACTCCTGTTGCTTTGTTTCTCCATTTCCCCATCTTTGACATTTTTCATCATTGCTGGTGTAAGCCTCCTCTGGGGTTGATGTGGCTAAAAGCTAGAATCGGAACAGTGCCAGGTGCTGTACGTAGCACGCAAAACTGGCAGGCAGGCCTGTGTCTTAGTAAATGTGTGTGTTGGAGTGAAAGAGAATGTGGCCATGCTTATGTACCACCTCTCTGCGCACAAGAAAGATGTCCAAAGGGAGGAGACCAAGGGTGATAGATGCCTGCCATGTTGGAGTCTTCAGCATCCACTCAAGAGGGTTTAGAGGGTGCAGAGATCTCTCCCCAAACAGCACTCCATCGCCAAAGGTGTTTGACCTGGATTGCCTCTTTTTCCTCTGTGGATGGGCTCCTGTCACAATTCAGCCATGGGTGATGGCTCCAGTTGTGGATGCTGTCGAAAGAGGCTGAAATGTGGGGTCTCTGGAGATTGTATCCCTCTCCTCGCGCCACTCTTATTTTGGAGTTTGGAGTGGCTGAAATGTGTCATTTTGGGCCCACAGAGAGAACGAGAGAGACGTTCACAAGGGACAAACATTTCCTCACTGCCTCTGCTTGCTTAACTCAAGGCATTCTTGGTGTGGGAGTTTAAATTCGTGTTTTTCACACTTTTTTTTGGTGTATATTTCAAATTCTTACTGATCTGTAACCTTAATATCGCCTCCTCCTTCTCTTCCTCTTCTTTTCTGATGAAGGTGGCAATTAAGAAATCATAGATGTTACAGATATACGGCATGCACAGCCTGTTTCGTGTTTCCCCCTCTGTGTCATTATTAATATTTTTATTATCTCAGTTTCACAGTCTATGAGGTGTTACTGATGGGAATTTTGGATCATCAGTGAATTGGATTCTTTCCAAAAATCTGGGAATGAGTGATGTGACATGATAGCCATGTTTAAATATTTTAAGTGATGTCATTTAGAAGGTGGGACAAGCTTGTTTTCTGCTGTCCCAGAAACTAGGACATGGCACAATGGATTCAAACTTCAGGAAAAGAGATTCCACCTAAACATTACAATGGGGACTAAGCAACTAAAGAAAAAAAAAAGAATATTTAGTAAATGGGGCCCATATGTTGAAAAGAAATGCAGGGAAAAAGCACATGCAAAGACATGAGTAAAAAATAGCGTGATGATTTCTCATCATTATTTTGTGCCCTGGGTATTCACTTATTTCCAAGCAAATACTTTAACTTTTAGAAGAATTGTGCATGGTTGCCACATAAGCAGTGATGTGGCTTGGTTGTGTATGCCACACCTAGCAAAATATGCGTGTTCAGGGTAGATGTAAGCGAAAGCCTGTCCTCTGATAGATTGACTCACTGTCTGAAGTTAATGTGGTGGTATTTTAAAATGAACAGCTGGTGTTGAATTGGTAGCTTGACAGAGAAGCTGGAACTCATCATTCAGGTATATCTTGCAAGGCTGAGAAAATCTTCTTATTCCAGCAGACCTTCAGCCTTTAACTGGTTAGAGCAGAAGGATGTGTATTGGGTGCACTTTTTTTAAATAATGTGTGCTTTAACTGTTTCTGAAAATTAATATTTTAATTGGAGTGATAGCTTAATGCATTTTTTTAACCCTTCCATCATACAGTGGCCATTTCTGCACTAGATTGTTATAGCGCTATGATTCCACTTGCAACATCCTATGGATGGCCCCTCCCGAAACTGCAAACCCCAGGATTCCATAGGATGATGCAAGTGGAATCATAGCACTATAACAGTCTAGTGAGGAAATGGCCAGTGTTTTAGCTATTTTGTTTGTGACTTACATTGTAAGCCACTTTGGGTCTGATATTGGGAGAAGAGTGGGATATAAATCAAATAAATAAGACAGATGGAGCCAGCTTGTTTTCTGCTGCTCCAGGAACTAGGACCCAAACCAATGGATTCAAAATACAAGAAAAGAAGTTCAAGTTAAACATTAGGAAGAACTTCCTGGTGGTAAAGCACTATCTGACAGTTGGATAGATTGCCTTAGAGAGTTGTGCGGAAGTTGGATGGGCATTTCTCAGGAGTGATTTAGTTGTGCTTTCGTGCATGGCAGTGGGTTGGACTAGATGGCAGGGATTGTGGGCAGAACAGGAGGTAGCTGGCAGTCCACATGGGCTGGGGGTCCAGGAGCAATACCCCTAGTAATCCAACCATAGGTATGTCCCTAGATTAGCTATGTTGGGCTAATCATATTACCCTAATATATCCGGAGGGTGTCAATGTGCAGAAGCCTACCTTCTACAGACTTACTTGTCATTTGCCAGCTGAGAAGCCAACTCTCATAAAGCTCTCAAGCACCACACAGAAGTGCTCAGTAGTGACTTCTTTTGCAACATGAATGTGTTCCACCTCCACTTGCAAGCGCTGTGTTAATCTCCTGAAGGATCTGATTGGAGCATTTGCCATCCAGAGAGGGATCCCCCTCAGTAAAGTGAATAATCTAGTTTAAGAGGAAAAGAAAAAATACAATCCATCTTTTGCCAAACCACTTGCAATACACAAGCCTTTGGGATGCAATATAAACCTTAGCTTACAGATCAATCCAGGAGCAGTTGCATATTAGGTGCCTTCTGCCTAAAATGTTCCAAGTGTGGCTTGCAGAGGAAAGAGGGCAATCAGTTTGAATTCTGAGCCTTTCTTTCAAAGGAGATGAGAATGGCATCCCAGGTCTTGCTTATGAATGTCTGAATATTCATGCTGGCACAATTTCTTTTGGTGTGTGTTTGGGCCTTCAAGTCATGTTTTGGCCTGATGAATTTTATAGGGTTTTTGTAGGAAGGGAATCCTCAGAGGTGGTTCTGCCAGTTCTTTCCTCTGAAATATAGCTTACAGCACCTGGTATTTCTTGGTGGTCTTCTTTCCAAGTACTTATGAACTGATCCTGCTTAGCCTCCAGGTAAATGTTTTGGACCAACACTGGTAGCCCCTGGTTATATGTGTGTAGAAAGTAGACTCTTGCAGAGAGAGCTTTGGATGCAAGGGAAGGGAACCAAAACAGTCGCCCAGTGCTCTGTGCCTAACCTGTTTCTTTTGGCTTGGAGGTCTGAATTGATTCATCCGACATTTCTTTCCACCCCACCTCCCCCAAATAGCCCCCATTCCCATCTCCTCCCTCCTCCTTCCTCCTCCTCTTCTTCTCCTTTTTGTAAAGGGGGAGTTCATTCGCTCCCACTCACTCCTCTCTGTCTCCTGGCTGAGGCCTCTCGTGCAGGTTTCAGCGGATATGATAATGCGGAAAGTTGAACTGGCCCCATTACTGCGCCACTGATGGTTGAATTGATAAGGGCTTGATAATGGTGGAGATAGCCGGAGCTCAGTAGCCAATCGCTCAGTCTCTTCTCCCATTAACATTCCCCACCACGGGCTGGCTCGGAGCTGCCTATCTCCTCTCCATTTCCACTCCTCCACTAGATAAGAATGGAAATACTGACTTCATAGCTCACTGATTAAAGTGTCTGGATTTCTTGATAATACACAGATAAATTATGTTTTTCAAAAAGAAGGTAGGGACGGGAGTGCGAGGGCAGGGGAGGAGGGGGAGAGGAAGGGGGAGAAAGAGCCTTGAGTCCGTTTCCCCCCTCCCTGCCTCCCTCCCTCCCTGCCTCCCTCCCTCTCTGCTTCTTGCTGTGGCCAGGCCCCATGTTTCCACTACATAAAGACCTGGCTCTCTTTGGAGCTCTGTGAAACAGAATACAGGCAGACAATTAAAAGATTTGCAAGTGTGTTTGTTGATTTCCCAGGCTGTTCGAGCCGCAGCCCTGAGTTTGCTCCTCTGTGCCACAGTGGCCAGTGAACGCTTTTATTCTGTTGTGGTTGTTTGTCTTCAAGTCCTTTCCGACTTTTGGAGACCCTAAGGCGAGCCTATCATGGGGTTCTCCTAGCGAGGTTTGTTCGGAGGAGACAATGAAAAGATTTGCAAGGGTGGTGTCGATTTCCAGCCCTGATTTTGCCGGGCCTGAGCCGGGCAGTGGATGAATGACTGGAGCTCTTGGAGATCTTTCATTCACAGAGTTGCCATAAGTCAAAGTCAACTGGATGGCAACTGTCAACATGGTGGTGCTGCAAAAAGATGATGGAGTAGCCTTCTTGAGCTGCATGAGGGTTGCAAGGGAGGATTTGGGCTCATCGGTGTTGTTCTTGCCTTGCATGGCGAAGGTCTTTGGTTCAATCCCTGGTGTCTCAACTTAGAAGGTTCAGCTTGTAGCCTACTGTATGCTTGTTGCTGTCAATCCAAGCAGATAGTGTTGGGACAGATGGACAAATCTGCTGTAAGAGGGTTCCCCGTGTCTTTTTTAAGGGACAGAGCATGAGGGAGGGCAGGCACCGTTCCCTCCGCCCTGCCAATCCAGGATACTCCAAAGCAGACATGATCAGAAGTCTACTCCTGCTTTTGGAAAAGCAGGTTTTTTAAAATGTTAAATGGGAAAAGGAGACCCTACAGCCTCTGTAGAAAATGAGCTGCTGCTCCTGGAGAGGTATTTTACCCTCTTTTAATATATTTGTTTACAAAAGGGGATGGGTTTAGGTGAGTGTGGAAGGCTACCCAACAAGCCTTAGGGGGCTGTCCATGGGCTGAACATTGCTCACCCCTGGTGAGATGGTTCCTCCTGCCCTATAGATAGCTTCCTACTTCTTTCTCTAGAATACAGCAGGACTAGGAGATCAGTTTTGTGTGCTCCTCTGTGCCACAGTGTCCAGTTGGAGCCTTTATTCTGTTGTTGATGTTGTTGTGAGTTCAAGTTGTGGCTTTGAGAGGTAGACTTTGGTCATTGCACAGTTGGTAAAGAATTGTGGCCCCTTTGAGAACCAAAAAGTGGGTTTATGATAGCGTAAGTTGGAGTTACAGCCTTGGATTACTTCAGGATACCATAGCTTGTTGTTGTTGTGTGCCTTCAAGTTGTTTCAGACTTCTGGCAACCCTATCGTGAAGTTCCCTTGGCAAGATTGGTTCACAGGGGGTTTTGCCTTTGCCTTCCTCCAGGGCTGAGAGAGTGAGCTTTGGCCAACCTCAACCAGTGAGTTTCCAAGGCTGAGTGGGGATTTGAACCCTGGTCTCTGGATTTGTAGTCCAGTGTTCAAACTACTAAGCCACGCTGGCTCTCCTTAATTCTGTATTTGTGCTTGTTGAGATAGCTCTTACAGCCTCCGGGCAGAGAAGGCAATTAAAGTACAGCACACAAGACAGAAGGGAAATAATATAGTCTGGAATGATGTTCCTGTCTCTTCCGGTGAATGTCTTGCCAAAGAAGTAGGTCCACATCACTGTCCTCTTTATTGAGATGCCGTCTAGCAACAGGGTTGTTATGTGCCTTCAAGTCCATTCAAACTTACGGCAACCCTATCCTAGGGTTTTCTTTGCTGGATTTCTTCAGGGGAGATTTGTGGTTGCCTTCCTCTGAGGAGGAGAGAGCGTGACTTGCCCAAGGTCACCCAGTAGGTTTCCAGGCCTGAGCCAGGATTTGAACCCTGGTCTCCTGGAGTCCAACATTTAAACCAGCCTAGCTCTTGGTACTCCTGGAATTTCATCATGAGTGTTTCCGGGAGCTTTCCCAGAGCCATTGTTAGTCAAACACACAGCTTGAATTTGAGTTTAAGGAGAGGCTGAAAAGAAGAGAGAGATTTTAAAGAAAGGGTTCAGAAAAATTCACTTAAAATTAAAAGAGAGGATGAGTTTGAGTGGTGAGATGGTTGCCCTCAGCAAAGAGTTGGACTACGCGTGAAAATTTTACCTGGTAAGAAGCTCCTCTAATGCCAACTAGCAGCCAGGAAAGGGAACAGTCTGTGAAATGATAGGTAGCACATAGTCTGTATTGGGAATATGCGTCAGAATGGAGCCCTGTGGCCCCATTTCCACAATGGAAAACAGTTGGTTTTACTTTAGCACTTTGAGCAAGGTGGAATACAAATTTCAGAAGGTGGACTATACATTTGAAAAAGTTGGCATATACATTTCAGAAAGCAGGAACTGCTTTGACAGGGCGGTCAAACATCTCTCTTGATTTTTTTCTGGATTGCCTAAAATTGATCATGCCCTGTACTCCAATTGTGAAGAGTGGGGCGGGTGGTGGGAACAACACTGGAAACTCTTTTTTGCTTCAAAATGCCCTCCGGGGCATTTCTACCATTTGGAAGACCTTTGGACCATTGAGAAGCTGGGGGTGATGAGAGGTGAAGTCCAAGGCCATTTCCACATTATGCTCTTATAGCACAGTTATTCCACTTTCAACATCCTATGGAATCGTGGGGTTTGTAGTGGGGGGCTCAAAGCTCCCTCCCTAAACTGCAAAGCCCAGGATTCCACAGGATGTTGAGTGTGGAGTAATCACGCTATAAGAGTGTAGTGCGGAAATGGCCCAAATCACTCAGGGGACCCCAGGTTGCATGGAAGTATCTCAGCCTAGACAATGAGTCCGTTATCTGTGAATGTCCCCAGCAGAGCTCTTGGTTAAGGCAAAGACTTTGTCTACACTACATAGTGTAGTGTGACTTTGTTGCTGTTTAACTCCATTTTGGTTGCCTAGGCCCTATAGAATCCTGGGATTTGTGGTTTAGAGAGAGTTGTCTGCTGGAGAGCTCTAGTGCTATAATTCATAGTAGTCAATGGTTCTTGACCTCTATTTCTTCCAGTATTTTTTACTTCAACTCTCCAGAGGTCTTGGCCAGCATACACAATGGTCAGGGGTTCTAGGAGCTGAACTCTCCAACAAGGGCTTCAAAGTAGTACAACTTTCTCATTTGTAGGAACAATAGCATGGCTTAAAAACAGCCTTTAAGTTAGTCAGTTGCCCGTTCAAGTGGGGCCGGTACTCAATTCTCCCCACTTCCGAAAAAAATACTGTACCATATATGCCAGTGAGCCGTCCCTATAACATTCATGCACATAGGTGGACAGATTGAGAGAATGCTGAACATGGAGCCCATAAACACATAGCAGGATGAAAGACGCAACTCTTCTTAATTCCCAGTTAGAAATCTCAATAAGCAAACCAACCAGCAGTGCTTCTATCCGAAGAAACCCAACTTTACACATTTCAACATTTCTTTGCAAGTTGCATGAGGACTGAAAGAGCGGCTGCGCTCTGAAATCCAGAAATAAGCACCTTTCGGAAATGTCTTTTTTAAAAATTATTTTTATTTTGAGGAGTACAAAATAATCTTTAGTTCTGCTGTGTTTCAGGCCTGCTGAAGCCATCTCTACTTTACATCTACCTTTTTTTTTTTTCTGGTCTTCCCTCTAAAATCCTCTAAGTAAAGACCAAGGAGTATAAAGTTCATTTTCAACGTGCCGGCCCATTCCAGTTGGGCTGTTGGTTCTCTTTCTCCCTCCTTCCTTCCTTCCCTCTCTCCCTCCCTCTCCCTCTCTCTTTTTTTAAAGGAACTGCGATAAAAAGCAGAGATAAGGTCCAGGACTGTTTTGTGTAGGAGTTGATATCTGCGTTATCTATCTCCCTTTTTCACTCTCTGAGCAGCTCTGTTGTTTTTTAGCCTTATCTTGCTCCACCAAAATGCCAAGAACAGAAAACACACAAACCCCAGTGCCTTGATAATTCATGGAACTGGTGATAAAATGTTACCATTAAATTAAAATTGCACGTTATTTTTTTCCCCCTTCTTTTTGCAAATGAAGTCAAAACACTGCCCAGGGAACAAAACATGGAAGAAGACGGAGGGAAAAAAAAGCCCCTGGTCAGGAGAATGAAATAGCTGACTCCATATTTTTGGGGTTGGAGAATAACAACTAGAGCGGGAAGACTTAACTCGGAAGGGGGAGACAGTTGGGGAGGAATCATATTTTTCAATTTGAGCCCCTCCTTTGTTAAAAAAAAAAAGTAAAGAAATAATTATTTTGGACAAGGTAGGTTAATGGCCAAATAGGCTAGTTAAAAGAGACCTAAACCAGTGCTACTTTGTCCAGAGCAGACTGTCTTGAAATTATAACTTGAAATGGAGTTTAGAAAGTAGTTTATTGGCATCTCTCTCTCTCTTTCTCTTTTTTAAAAGTATTTGCCCATATGTGAATTTTTTGAGAATGAATCTCTTCCTTTGTGAAGCTTTGTTGTGACTGCCCAAGAGTTATATTTGCAGCAAGGAATATACCTGGTGGTATGGCTATCTCTGTATGCCATTCTCTCTCCCCCAGTGTCTAAATTTGGGAATCAAAGGAGACTTCCTTCTATTTTATGTACAGGAGGTGAGAGGTGTAAGGGAAGAGCAGAGCACTTCAGGCTCTGGGGTGGAATCCAGCCCTTTGGGACTCTCAAGATGGCCCTCTGGAGTTTCTCAGAGAGCTGGGCCACCTTTCCCCACGATACCATCTTGGAATGATTCCCCGCTTTTGTAGGCATCACCCCAGCTTCTTCCAAAGGTTGGAAATGCTTCTCCCAAACTGGCAAGGACTACCCTTGGTCATAAAGTTTCTGGTCCAAAACCTGAGTGCTTGAGATGGACCTAAGATTGCCAAGGTTTCAAAACAGCAACAAGGGACAGTCAAAATTCACAACATGCAGGAGTGACAATAGAGGAAGTAACTATGGGCCAAATTTGTGTTCTACCTAAATACCAAGTGAACGTTCTGATTTCAGTTAACTTAGCCATATATTTCTTTGTAAAATGAGCATAGTGTCCACATTTATAAATTACATGCACATTTCTGTCTTTAGGAAGGGCCCACACCCCAAAATATGAATGGTGGAGTGAGCTTCCTTCCTTATTTAACCTCAAGAAAGTCTCCTACACTTGCTTTGTTATTTTGGTGAATGGTGGGGAGCCCATCCCTATACAGTGTGTTGCAGACACACCACTGTAGTGTGCATGCTTGGGAGCATGCTCCTCACATGTTCATCTCCCACTCTCCTCTGGTTTGTGAACGTTTGGGTGCTATTGTGCCAGTACCAGTGAAAATAAATATAAAAATAAATAAATAAATAAATAAATAAACAAACAAACAAACAAACAAACAAACAAATAAATAAATAAATAAGCAGGCACCTCAGTCAATCCTGTGAGCAGCATTCAATGAGTGAGTTCTTCCGGGTCTTCCCTGCATCTCTTGTCTTGTCATCGTTTTAAGTTTCAAATTAACTTTTCAACTCGTGCATTACCAGCTATGGATCAGTGGTTGAAATCCAGCACAGGGAAGGGTGGGTACAGTTTATGGAAATGGGCTGCCATGGGGTACATGAATGAAAACAAAAAAGGTTTGGTACCATTAGACTAATAAAAGGCAATGGAGAAGGTGAAAATAGCGTCAGTTGAGACTTCTGGGCAGGGGGAGTTTTTGCCCACGTTGAGGAAGGCATAGCCAGTGGCTTTGCTTGAAGATGAAGAAGAAGGTGCGGGTCTGTGCGGTTTTGTTCCTCGTGGGGGCTTTCATAACACACTGGTTCTGTGGGCTGTGTCTGATCCCTGCCGCCGCCACCTGTGAAAACCACAGAGGAACAGAGCTGTTTCTTGTTTCTTTTCTCTTTCATATCTCAGAACGCTTTCCCCGCCCCCAAAAAACCACCTTTTTCAGAAGAATTCCTCCCCTTCTTCCTCCCCCTGCTGCCTCCTCAAGGCTGTGAATTAAAGCCTTGTGTGGTATAAAAAGTCAATCAGGACCGGTCTTTGGATCTCACGTTTGCATGATGGCCAGAAGAGGTTCTCCACATGCCAAATGGCTTTTTTTTTAAAAAAAAAGCCTGAGATGCTTCAAGCAAGGTAGGGAGCCAGAGGGCTCCACTGTGACATTTCAGATGTTCCTCTCAAGCTCTGGTAGGCTGTGACGCTCTGACCAGGTAGTAGCATTGCTGGGTTAAGAGCATTCCAAGCTGTGGGATTTCAGAACCAAAATGTGAGAGCGAGAATGTTGTGATGTTATGAAACAGGATACCTTAAACATCAGCCACAGTTGCTCAGAAGGTGGCATTCCTATGATAAATACCAAGTGAGAAAATGTTTCTCTGGTTGGAAATCAAGCTTTATAACTGAACGGGGAGGGCGGGGAGCACATCTTCCCTCAGCTCTGTTTTCCCAGCTCTTAAAAGCAATGCTGTTAGGAACTAGAACACATGGAATTTGTATTCCGACTAAGGAAAGTCTTACAAGCTCTGCTTTGAACACTTCAGAAAGAACTGCTTTTAAGAATATGTGGAAGGTGTAGTCCAACCCATGAAAGTTTTCCAAGCTGTGCTTTTAACACCTCTGCAAGCGTTGGTTTTAAGAACATGAGGAAGTTGTAATCCAACCAAGGAAAGTTTATGTGGAACTGTAGTCCCATTGGGTGACTTTGGACACATCGCACACTCTCAGCCCTAGAAAACCCCATGATAGATTCACCGGAGGGTTGCCATAAGTCAGAATTGACTTGAAGGCACACAACAAGTCCAACAAAGGAACTTTCTCCAAGCTCTGCTTTGAACAGTAGCAACAGGGGACCAAGTACACACAGTGGTGTGTGTATGTGCATGTATGTGTGTTTAATTTTCAAGGTAATGCTCTTGCCCTAAGGTTTCGCCTCATCAAGTCAGAAGCAGCTTGAAAGCACACAACAGCAGCAGCAACAACAAAGGTGAGCCTAACATGGGGTTTTCTTGGTGAGATTTGTTCAGAGGGTTTGCCTTTGCCTTCCTCTGAGGCTGAGAGAATGTGACTTGCCCAAGATCACCAGCGGGTTTCCATGGCTGAGTTGAGACTTGAAGCCCAGTCTCCAGAGTCATAGGACGATACCCAAACTACTACCCCATATTGACTCTTTAGCCTTAGGAGAGACATTTCAACCTTCTGGAGGGGGATCCTTGTATAAAAACTGTGGGAAACCCTCAAGTGCCAGGTGGAAGGTGAACCCCAGGAGAGGCAGATTCGGGCCCTCCCACGGCCTCCGATTTCCCACCCCATAGTAAGGAGTGATGGTTGCACAGACCGCCATTTTCTTCATCTTCTCTGGTTCTTTGGAGAGCACTGGAGCATGATAGAAGGTCAGAAAGACTAATCTATTCCATCTGCAATGGTAGAATAACATTTTTTTTCTTTCTTTCATTGCAATTTGGCTTGGGGAGGTGGGCAGAGCCCTTTCTGTGTTTCAGTAGGTTAGCATTTAGTGTTTCAGTTAGTTTAGTTAGGGCTCAGAGTTTTAGTTCAATATATTAGTAGTGTGTTCGAGCTTTAGTTTGTGTTTCTCTTTTCTTTGAACACATACTTCTTTGATTGTAACTCTGACTCTATCTGTGAACTGACTATGGTGTGTTTGTTTTAAAACTAATACATAAATTAAGAAAAGAAGAAGAAAAACTAATTCCCCTCCACCCCCGCCATGGCTTTAGAGCTCCTTCCTCTTGTCCAAACTCAAATCTTGGGGGGATTGGAGGTGGGCAAAGCCATTGTTATCAGCAGTCCAAGGATCAAATGTTCTCTGCCCTGACATCCATCCACATTTTCCTTGTTCTCCCCCGTCACGCTGCTTGTCTGTTCCTCTTCACTTGGTGCCTGTCTTCAGAAGTTTTAACCGAGGATGAAAAAAAAAGTTATGTCAAGATTACTTCTGACGCCCTGCTGTTCTGATCAAATTTCTTGCAAAATGGGGAAACTTTATGCTAATTTGGTACATCTTGTGTGGTGCTGGAATGCATTGGAGATTTCTTTTTTTAATATGATCGTATCCTCTGTGAGCAATTTCAATTCTACATGATATATGGAGCAGTCTTTTAAGAGAATGTCCACACATAGAGCTTAATTTCCAGATAAGGACTTCTCTGCTGCTTTTGTTGCTTTGGCATCGGGGGCTTTGGTCAGACCCCACCTGGAGCAATCCTGTGTCCAGTTCTGAGCACCACAGTTCAGGAAGGAGATTGACAAGCTGGAGCATGTCCAGAGGAGGGCCACCAAATTGGTCAAAGACCTGGAAACCATGAAGCCTTCTGAGGAGCGGCTGAGGGTCCTGGGGATGTTTAGCCTGGAGAATAGAAAGTTAAGAGGCGACATGATAGCTGTTTGAAGGGAGGTCGTATGGAGGATGGAACAAACCTATTTTCTGTTGCTCCAGAGACTAGGACATGGAGCAATGGCTCCAAACTGCAGGAAAAGAGATTCCATCTAAACATTAGGAGGAACTTCCTGATGGTAAGAGAAGTTCGACAGTGGAATCTGCTGCTGCCTGGGAGTGTGATGGAGTCTCCTCCTTGGAGGTTTTCAAACAGAGGCTGGGTGGCCATATGTCATAGCCCAACAATCAAATCATTACACTGTGCTGGCTCTTTCTAGGGAAGGCCACATAGGGAATGGTACAGGGCTTATTTTCTAGGAAAAGTATTCCTGGTAGTATTGTATCCCAGAGTGGGCAACATGAGGTCCTGGGAAGTTATGTGGCCCTCAGGGCTGTTTCTGTGGCCCTTGACCACTCCAGATTTCACTGGATTGCCCTGTTTCATTGCCAAAAAAGCAAGAGGATCAGTTCCCTTGTTGCAGCAGCTCCACAGGCTTCCAGTTTGAATTCTGGGCAGACCAATAGTGACCTATACAGTTTGCGTCCAGGTTCCTTGAAGGACTGTATTCTCCTGTATGAACCTGTCCGTGTTTTGAGATTTTGTGTGGAGGTTCTTCTCTCCTTCCCACCTTTGCAGTACCTTTGGTGGGAATGTGGGAGACAGGACCTTCTCAGTGGCTGCTCCCAGGCTCAGGAACTCCTTTCCCAGAAAGGCTGGACTGAAGCCAGGTTGGCTAAACTGAGGCTGTGGTGCTTTGGTCATATCATGAAAAAAACATGTCTTATTTGAAGATCCAATCATTCTTGGGGAGATAAAGAGGCAGTAGGAAAAGAGGAAGATCCCGTTACATAAGGATGGACTCAGTCAAAGAAGACCCGTCCCTGAATCTGCAAGACCTGAGCAGGGCAGTGAAGGATAGGATGACTTGGAAATCTCTCATCCATAGGGTTGCCATAAGTCCAAGTTGACTTGAGGGCACTTAACAACAATTTTGACCTCCTGTGATTGTTTTGGCCATTGTGAGCCACCTTGAGTCCCAAACAGGAAAGAAAAGTGGGTTGATGGTGATGTTGGTGATTCACTTTTTAAATATGTCCCGGGCCCCCTGTACTGTTTAACATAAAAAAACCCAAAAACTGTTGGTCCAAATCAAGTGGGTCTCTAACTCTTTCTCTCTGGTGGGGGCATTTGGGGTCTGCAGCCTCCAGAAGATCCAGGACCCCCAAAGTGGTTGCCCCACTCCGTTCTACCTCCACGAGGAATCCATGTGAAGCATTCCGAATTGCAAGCACAAACGCCAAACAGTTACGCTTGGCATCTGCAAGTGCTTGTTAAGTTTCTGGCACAGATGGTCTTGCTGAACTTCAGACGTTTCTCTTAGACCTTTCTGAATTTTAATTTTTGCAAGATTTGCTGAGAGAGAGAGGAGAGAACACAGGGCGATGCATCTTTTTCTCCTACCTCCCCCCTCCGCCCACAACGACACCCACTTCTGCTTCTTTCTCTATTCTAGGCTCTCCTTTCTCCCACCCCTATCAGATGAAGGGCTCAGCAATGCATTAAAGAGTCGCCTCCTCCTCTTGCAAAGCAATCTCTTCCTATCCATCTGATGTGTCTGAAGGCTTTGGGAGGCGGGGGGAGCAGAATAGCTCTATTAGAATATTTTCCTCTCTTAAAAAATCTATCAGTGCCTTTATCAGGGGCCCCCATCTGAAAAGTAAAGTCCCTTCATTGCGATTGCCCTCGTATTTTCTTAATGGTTATTTCTCTTCTCTCCTCTCCCTTCCCTTCCTTTTTTTGTTTTTTTGCTTGATGCAAGACGAGGGCTCTTTTCTCTCTCTCTCATACACACACACACACACTATTAGTATTAGTAATCGCGTCCCCTGAAGTGAAACAATCTTTTGTAATCTATCAGTGGTTTATCAGGCCTAATCTGAGAGCTGAGAATGGCCGGCCTCTGAGATGGCGCCATACTCGAGAACTGATAAAGTTACAGAGTTCAGTCCGTGATGAATGTTAACTAAGTGCACCCGCCTCAGATAGGATATGGACTTGGCAGAGAGAGGAGCTCTGTCTGAAACCAATCTCCCTGATAGCAGCAGCGGGCTGTTTTTTCTCAGGCTGTGGCTTCTCCTTCCCTCTCCCCACCCTTTCCCCCTTCTCGCTTTCCTTTCCCAAGAGATTCGGGGAGCAGGGCAAAAGATGCAGGCGAGTCCATCCTAGCCGGCCCGCACCCCCTTGCCCAAAGGCTCCGGTCCTTTTGGATGGCCATTTCGTTTGCCACAGTTGTCTTCCCTATCAAAGACTTTTCGGAGGGTTCTTCTCCTTCTCTCATGCAGACACTGAGCCAAGAGTAACATGATAATCAGTTAGTGACAGAAGGCTCTTGCCTGATTCACGCCATTGCCACATTGTTGTTGTATGCTTTCGTTTTCGACTTAAGGCAACTCTAAGGTGAACCTAGCGTGGGGTTTTCTGGGGGCTGAGAGTGTGTGATATGCCCGAGGTCTCCCAATGGGTTCCCATGGCCAAGTGGAGAATCAAACCCTGGTCTCCAGGGCCGTAGTCTAGTGCCCAAGCCACTATCCCATGCTCTGTTGCCACATACCTTCTGACATTTCACAGATGAAAACTGAAGCATGTGTGGCCAAGTAGCATTAGAGCGTGGTCAAGGTGGCAAAAGTTATGAGTGGAGAACACACAAGTTAGAAGAGGCTGCAACAGTTTGCTTTTGCCTGAGTCTACAGGGAAGGACAAGGCTCTGTTCCCTCCTCTCCACTCCCCTCCACTGAGTTAATGGAGTGTAAGCTACATTTTCACTTTGGACTCAGTAAGCTGAGGACAAAGGGGAAAAGACAGGGAAGGAAGAAGGAGAGAAGCAGAACATTTTAAAAGCAGTTGAAAAAATGGGAGAGCGGAGAGTTAATCAGGATTTTCCCTGCCAAATTGAGGCAATTGCAGGTTATGTTGCTAGTGTCCAACTGAACAGGCTTGGTGCTCTGGACGTGTCTAGAGAGCAGGTTTTAAAACTTTTGCTTGCATGGAAGTATCTAAGTACAGACATCTTGTCTGTTATGTGGGACTGTAGGAGTTACGGTCACCATATGTTGGAAACAACTTTAAGGCACACAACGACAACAATATGAGTTGTGGCCTTTTTTTCACCATTGTGGTCATTTCTTTTGCCCATGTTCCAGTTTTACAGTATCATAGAATCCTAGAGTTGGAAGAGACCCCAAGGGCCATCCAGTCCAACCTCTTTCTGCCATAAGGGAAGACAAAATCAAAGCATTCCTGAGAGATGGCCATCCAGCTTCTTTTGAAAAACCTCCAAAGAAGGTGACTCCACCACACTCCAGAAAGCAGCATATTCCACCGTCAAACTGCTCTTACCAGGAAGTTTTTGGGCTGGGGTGTCCGGAGCTGGATACAACTTTAAAGCCATCTAAGATGTGTCCATCACCTTCTCTTCTTGCTGGAGCAAATTCCATGAGATATGTGCTGTTTCGGAAGAATGTACTTCCTGTGGTCTCTCCTGAACCTCCCAACATTCAACTTCTGAACGTGTAGCATTGAGAGGAACAGCAGGGAACAAAAATCTGACTTTAGATAATGATGAGGAGTTTTCTGGCTGTTCTTTTCTGGCATTGTTCAAACTCTAGGCCCCTCTTCATCAGAAACTCTCTACTGTCCTGGGAATTCTTACATAGTTCGTGTCTATCCCACATACCAAATGCACTTTCTTATGAAAATGACTGTTAGGCTGTAGGAAAAAAATACATTGGGAGAAGAGATGTAGAGCAATGGGCCAGTCCGCTCTTTCCTTTAGGAAGTTCTTCCTAAAGTTTAGGTGGAATCTCTTTTCCTGTAGTTTGACTTGGACACAAAGCAATGCCTTCAATAGAGCAGCAGAAAACAAGCTTGCTCCATCTTCAGCATGACATCCCTTCAAATATTTAAACATAGCTATCATGTCATCTCTTAACCTTCTCTTCTCCAGGCTAACCAACTCCCTAAGCTGTTCCCCAGTGGGCTTCATGCTCTCCAGGGCTTTTGCCATTTCAGTCACCCTCCTCTGGACACATTCCAGCTTGTGAATATCCTTCTTGAATTGTAGTGCCCAGAACTAGACGTAATATTCCAGGTGAAGTCTGACCAAAGCAGAATAGAGTGAGACTATATCACTTTTCTTGGCATAGACACTATACTCCTGTTATTCAGCCTTCTGTGGTTTGTTGCTGAGTTAATGGAGTATAAGCTACATTTTCACTTGTAATGATTTTAAGCACTGAGGGTGTATGGAAGGAGTAATGTGAAGAGGACACCCATGTTGCCTTGACAACCCATGTGGAAGTTTGAACCAAGTTCGTCTTACAGCAATGAACATGCGTCTATGCATATGGCTTTCAAGTCACCTGTAGACCTATGGTGGCAACACCATGGATGCCATAGGGTTTTCTTAGCCAAGAAGTACTCATAAATAGTTTTACCAGTTCCTTCCTCTGAAATGCAGCCTACAGCACCTGGGTTTTGTTGGTGGTCTCCCACCCAAATAGATATGTATGGATATATACCTATATATCCCAGATAACATATGTCAATATATGCCAGGAGGATGTCTCTCTGTGTGTGTATCTGCATCTCTCCCAGAAGGATGCACTAAATCACTAAAAATGCGTGTGCTTATGAGGGTGATTCACAAACAGAAACTAATAAATAAACGAGCAAAATATTTTGGCTTCTTCCTTCTTCTATTGCTGAAAAGAAAAATGAGCGACACCCAGCAACAGAGCAAGGCAGAAGCTGAAACATGTTGCTATTTTATTTTCTTTATTAAGCCCTTTTTTGTTAATCATTCTAATATGCCTCTTTCTAGAGTCTTGAACAAACTTGTCAACAAAGTACTGTTTGCTCATTTTAAATCGCTCACTATATCTATGGGGGGAGATATGTTCTTCTACGTCTGGGCTGGGCATTGCCATCCTGTTATCAGCTGCTCACACGAGACTGATGTGAAAATTATCTCTGGACAAGATGTAAAGTGTTCTGGGGAGGGATGGAGAAAGAGAAGGCTGGACGCAAAACCCTACTGGGGTTCTTAAACTTGTTGCTAGGCCAGGTATTGGAATCATGGGGGCCACCTTTTGTTGGTGGATTGCATCTTCCAGCATTCCTCACAGTCGGCTGTGCTGGTTAGTTGCAGTCCAGCAACATCTGGAGGTCCATGCCTTGTGCTAGACTGATTATGATATGGTATAGGAGAGGGGGAGATGCTTGTCCTACTTGTGTAATTCTGGGAGTTGTCATCCAAACAAGTAACTTTTTACCCTTGATCCTAGCCAAGGCTGAGAACAGCTTTCTCAGATTCTGTTCTGAACGGTGTGGTAGCATCATTGTAGGCAGGGACTTAAGTCTAGCACAGTTAGTCTCTGGAGACTTAAGTGGAAAAAGCCATATTTGGATTTGGTGCCAAAAGGGCACCAATATTTGGTACCAAATGAGCCACTAAGGGGATGGTCTTCTACAGTCACACTGCAGAAAAATGCTCCCATCTCCTCCCACAGTATATTTTTCCCACTGGTGGAAGAAAGGCAAGTGTTACTCCCGCAGGCCTTAGGCAGGGATATCTAAGGAGAGCAAGAATCAAAGCTCCCGTGACACTTAGGGCTTTGAATGTCATCGCCAGTTCCTTGCGTAAAAGAAAAGAAAACAGACACCGTGGTATAGAAGAGCAGGGGAAAGATCTGTCTTGTTCTCCACACCCATACACGATAGCTTTGCAGTCTCCAAAGGGAAGGGAAAGCCACTATGGGTAGGAGATGTCTGATCGGTATCGATTTAGACATCCTTGTGGGCCTTCTATCTCCACTTTCTGTCTGACCGAGGGTTCTTCTTTTCCTTTTATCTGCCCAACATCCTCTTTGGTGGTATCCACTGCTATCTGCTCACTTACCCATCTTCCCTAATGCAGATAGGAGCCTGTCAGTCTTTCTGCTTCTTCTTCTTCTTTTTCTTGGCTCTGAGTCCTAGTTTCTGGAGCAGCAGAAAATGAGCTTGCACCATGTTCTTTCATAGGACATCCCTTCAGATATTTAAACAAGGCTGTCATGTCCCCTCTCCACGTTTCCTTCTCTAGGCTAAGCACCTCCAGCTCCCTAAGCCACTCCTCATAGGGCTTCATGGTTTCCAATCATTTTACCATTTTGATTGCCCTGGATGGATTCCAGCTTGTCAATACCTTTGATGAGGGGAATCATTTTGAAACTGCTGTTGACTTTTTTTTTAATTGGGTCAGAAATCCTTGGTGATATGCTGCAGGTTGCAGCAGATCTGTCTGTTGATCTAGACGTGCCTCCTTCCTACACCTGTCCTAGGACATAAAATCTTGTGCAGAGACTGGGAAAGTTCTGCTTTTGTTTTGGGGTTTTTTTTTAACTGCAATTCCCAGAATCCCCCAGCCAACACGGCCACTGACCAGATGGACCAAGGGTCTGACTCAGTGTGTAGCAACTGTCTGTATTCCCTGAAAGATTAATTCAGATCTGTTCTGCAAGTCAGCAGCTGTCCAGCTGGTGTGTGATTTTGTTGTAAACGGATCACCTAGAAAGGATTCTATGGTGATTATTTTTTTAAAGACTCCACCGTTGTGTCTTCAAAATGTCTCACCCTTCCTCTACTTCTTTCTTCCTCTCTTTGAAAAAAAAATGTGCTGAAGCATCCCTCTGTTTTCCCTTCTTTCTTTCTCTTTAACAAAACTTTTCTGTCTGGTGGGAATGACCTCGGTTGACTGCAGGGGAGCAAACCTCCCCGGAGACTTTGTCTTATCTCTTGGGAAGGGTGTATCTATCCCATCCCGCTATCTCCACTGCACAGAAAAGCTCTGTGTTTGTGTTCTCCATGTCCCTTGGCCAGGGAGCTGCAGGTTCCCTCCAAGGAAGGCAATTTTTTTTTCCTTGCAAAATTGGGAATAAGTTTCAGGAGTGAGTAAGTTGTTCGTCTAAACATGTCCACCTCTGACGTACCTTTAGGAAAATCTTAGTGACTTTCTTGCAAAAGCAGGAACGAACTGCAGGAGTGAATAGATTCTTCATCTGCACGTGTCCTGTACTTTTAGGAGGGGAAAACTTGCAGCTTCCTTGACAAAGCTGGAGTAAGTTTCAAGATATGAACATGCCCTCACTGATGTTCCTTTAGGAAAATCTTAATGACTTTTTTTGTAAAGCAGGAATGAACTGCAGGAATGACTAGATTGTTCATCTACACATATCCCCGCACTGATGTACTTTTAGGAAAAACTTGACAACTTTCATAGAAACAGAGTATATATGACTAAGAATCAATCTTCATTGCCAGGGTTGATTCTTACTCATTTAACAGTCCACACTCCAAATCAATGGACACAAAATCATCAAGTCAGAAGGGGGTCTCATGGGCCATTGGGTCCCATCCCCTGCTCCATGCATGAACTCCAGCTAGAGCATCTCCAGGAGGTAGCTGCCCAGCCTCTTTTTGAAGACGTCTAGAGAAAGAGACCCCCACCAGGTCACTGGTTCTGTTGTCTAACAGCTCTTACTGCCAAGAAGTTCCTCCACAATAGGGAATAGGTTCCAGGAATAAATGCTCCCCCACCCCCCGCCGCTGATGTACTTTTAGGGAAACCTGTGTGACTTCCTTGGAAAAACTGGAATAAATTGCAGGAGCATGCAGGTACTGCACACATCCACTGAACTGCGGTGCACCTTTAGGAGAAATGTTTTGATTTCATTGCAAGAATGGAAATAAAGTGGAGGTTTGAGTGGATTGTTCAGGTAAACGTGCTCTCTTGTACCTTCAGAGAGGAGAAAATACCATAGCAAACAAGAACCCCTTTTCCAAATAAACACCCCCTTTCCCTTTCTCACAAATGCATTAAAATCCTAGGTTTAGCTTCAAATGGGGAATCTTGTCCTCTATCTCTCTCTGTCCCCCCTCCTTCTTCTCCCTCTGGGGCTTGATGGGTCTGTCGAGAGAGGGGAGGGAGGGGGGACAGAGGAACTGTCAGTTGCTTTGCTGAATTACTGCCTCCCTGATCTCCAAGCTGGTGGGAAAGTTTGAATCTGTTGCTATTTTCTGGCTGTTATCGGGGCTTATTATCACTGAGCTCTTGTCTACATGCCTGCTTTTGGATAGTCCAGGGTCTCTCTCTTGGCAATGGAGAGGAGGGGAAAAAAAGTCTTCTGTATATATAGATAGATAGATGATGGGGGGTTTTTTAACAAAAAAAATATTACAAGGGTAAACGAGCAAGACTGAGAAAAAGGTTCATTGTTTAGCAGCTGGGAGGAGTTTAATTTGAGTGAAAATGATCAAATTAATTGCAGAGGAGATGGTTGACTTGGGCTCACCCAGGAACCTTTGCTTCTTGATAGCAAATGTTTCATGCCTGCCTCTCTCTCAGTATTTCAGCCATCTGCTAGCCTAGCTCAACAGGAGGGAGTTTTGTTTTCTTGAATAATTTGGGGGCTCAGAGCTAAGTAATTTGGCTTAACTTGAGGTGGGGGGAGCATACGCAGGTAGAAGATGCTGGTTTGGTGCGCTGCCTCTTACCTTTTAAAAATAAGCCCTGGAGGAGACTTTGCAGATAATCACTTTAAACCCTGGCCGCAGATCTATTGGACTATTGCTGAGCTATTGATGGCATCCCCATTGGCCTCTCAAGGAGCATAGGTGCATGAAAATCTGCAACCCGTGTGGTTGACTCTGACCAGTAGCAACCACAATTCTCCAAGATTTCAGGCAGAACTCTTTCTCAGATCCCAAATACAGTTGTCCCACCACATTTGCAGGGTATAGTGGCGCAGAACCCCAAGAAGTGGGGAAAAGACATGAATAACTATATATAAACCATAAACCAGTTACACTGGGCCTTCCTCACCTACAGCCTCTGCAACCTTATTGTTGGAACAAAAAACCTTGTGCCGGTAAAGAAATCAACTTATTTTTTACGCCGTGCTTTAAGGGATCCAGCCCAGAGCCGGCTGTCTCTCAGAGGCAGTAATTGGCCTGTGAAGCAGCGGCTGAGCAGAGTACAGGGACCCACCCATTCTCTCCAAAATGGCTTTTTCAGGAATTTGTCAGGGCATTAACTCAACTGTCAAGAGCCTGGATAGACAATCCCAGCGTTTTGTTTTTTTTAAAAAGATGTTACACTTTCCTGTATATGGTCTGTGTTTGGACCTAAGAAAAATTTTGAAGAATAAAATAATGGGGTTCATGATCTCTACTTCCTTTTGGTGAGTCTAAAAAGGGACAATGGCAAAACCTAAAATCAGAATGGGTTGTATGGCTTTTGCAAAACCTGGAGGCGTCCATCCCATCCATTGTGGGGAACAGTGTTGGTTGAGGATGCAAAATGTGCCCCCTCCCATGCAAAAATCTAACGGGATCATTTTAAAAGAAGATGAAGAAGATAAATATGTTTCTAGAATTCATGGGGTAAAAAAATGTATTTCTTTGTGGTTTTGCAAAACACCGAATGAAAGTGTTTGGAGAATTTCTGCTCATTTTTGAAATGAGGAAACATAAGGGTGGGGCTTGTGGTTTTTATATTGCATTCCCTTTCAAGATTTCCAAGAAATGTTCCTTTCTTGTCTCTCATATCCCTCCAAAGCCCAACTGTTAACCTCTGCCATCCCACTATCCCTTTATTCTATGTGCCCTAATTTCCCATTTCCAGTGATGTAGAACTTTTATATGATTTCTCTGGTTGTTTAGGGGAAACAGCTGCACAGACTTAGCAAGCCTATGGAACTATGATAAATTTGCATTATGCCATTCTGTCACAGCATCCTTGTACCCTGCTGGCAACAAACACTTGGGCTTTGGAAGTCTTTCACCCACCTTCAAATCTATTGAGCAGAATCATTCTTAGGAGTCCAGTGCAAAAGGCCAAGACTGCCAGAAACTGGAGGACCAGGAGAGGGCAGATGCGGGGAGTCAAACCCCAAAGGGATCAGGTTTGTGGATTTGCAGAAGGACTAGTTATCAAGCGATAGGGCAGGAGGGGTGAGGACAGAAGTAGCAGCCAAATCCAAGAAGAGCAAAGGTCAAGTTCCCACAGTGGCTGTTGCAGCTCAAAGAAGACACAGGCAACTGACAGTATCTAAGGGCAGGACCTGAAGTTGGCAATTAAAGTTGTGGGTTGTGTTTCTAGGGATGAGCCTGCCTGGGTTTTTAGATCTTCAGGGCAGGCCTTTCTCTTGGTCACAGCATCGTGAGAGGCATGGTTGGTAAGGATGCAAAAAACGGGCATCCTTTTCAGTGATGACTCCCTGGCTCCGGAACTCCCTTCCACTCCCTCCCTGTTGTCCTTCTGCCAGCAGACAAAGACCCTTTTATCCAGGCGGGCTGCTGGGGAAGGAGGAGCTGTACAGTACGTTTTCTCTGATAATGCTTTTTAAAATAGCTTATAATTTTATAGAAACACAGACATCATCTCAGGGACCTGGTGGGTTGAGAGGCAGTAGACCAATGCCATAAATAAACACATGTTGAACATCCCTTATCCAAAATGCTTGGAACCAGAAGCGTTCTGTATTTCAGTTTTTTGGATTTTGGCATAAAGTGGGTGCTCAGTATCCGCTAGGGGTTCCAGGACGCCCATAGATACCAAAATCTGTGGATGCTCAAGTCTCATTATTGTACAGTGGTGTAGTAAACTGGCATCCCTTTTATATAAAATAGCAAAATGAGCATTTTGGATTTTTTTTTATACGTGTTTGGTTGAATCCGTGGATGCAGAATCCGTGGATATGGAGGGCTGACTGTGCAGTACCATTTAGGAATAGCCACACATCTCGTTTGTTCGCTTACTTGTGTTGCGGATGAGACACAAAGATGGAGAGAGACTGGGAATTTGCGAAATGAATCCAAGCATAGGGCTCAGAAAAAAATCCTCTCCTCCCCGCATTTCACACATTCTGTCTTTCTGCCACCAGCCGCCCGCTTCTGCCTTCAAGGCGGCCACTACGGTGCTCCTGAGAGACGGACAAACAAGTAGGAGCATTGCAGCTGGTGCCTCGAAGGCAGAAGGGGGTGGCTGGACAGACATTTTTGGGTTTCGGATTGCCATATAAAGAAAGCTCAGCCTGTACAAACATTGTTAAGGTGTTGAACCATCTCTCTAAAATGGAGACAGCACCTTGGAGAGCACCTTTCAAGCCTCATGTAGAACCTGGAGTGGATTCACTACCCCACTGACATGGGACTCAGTGGCTTCAGGCATGCATTTTCCTGAGGATTTTTCAGGAAATGCTGCATCATTTTTGCTTGCACAAATTATTAGATCCTTCTCCTGCAACACACACACACACACACACACACACACACACATCTATCCCTCTGTGTTCGCTCGCCCCCAGTTTAACAGAAAGGGGGGAAGGAAAGCCAGTTAGCATCTGCACACAGTTAACTTTGTCTCATCATCTCAGATTAACGCAAGTTCTTCCTTACTATCACTGTAATTTTTTAAAAAAGAAATCCATCCTTGTTATCAAAAAAGCGGAGAGGGGTTGCAGGGGGAGAGAGGGAGAGGGGAGGAAAGAGGGAGCCCCCGTTAATCGTCTAAGCAGAGTATCTTGGAAGTGAGTGAGTTTCTGGACTCATCCCCTCTCTGTAAAGCCAGCCTTCAGTAATTCAGTTTTTAAAGCATGAAAAAAGGGAGTTGATGAAATTCCACTATCAGCACTGAACCAATATGCAAAATATCTCGCCGAAAATCAAATAGCTATTATGTTTTCATTTCCATTTCGGCGTATTTGCTTAATGAAGAATAGACAGATCAGGCCGGCTGAGGGAGCCTGCGTGAGGTGATAAACTCCTTCTAGGCTTGCAGCAATCCCACAGAAAATGACGCCCAACTCCCTGCCTCGGCCATGCACGCGCCCCCTCTCTTCTCTCCCCTTCCATTCCCACTCCCCCCACAGCTCCATTTTCTTCATTTTTTCCTCCCTACTGCTTTCCTTCTCCTCTGCATTTTTCTTTTAAAGGAAATTATTGGCTCATTTAACCCAGGAAGCTTTGCAAGGGGCACGTTTTTGAATAGAGGACTCCCGCCAGGATGGGAAAAGTGGACCCATATCGTAACATTTTCCCAGTGTTTTGTCCTTCCTCCCTGCCTTCTCTTTCTTCCTTGTTCTCCTCTCCTTCTTTTTCTTTCTCCTGCTCCTCTGCCTTGTATCTTCCCTTCTTCTTCCTCCTCCACCCTTATCTTCTGCCTTGCTGCCTCCTTCTCTCTCTTCCTCCTCCTCCTGTATCTCCTCCCTCCTCCTATTTCTTTTCTTTCTCCTTCCTCTTTCCCCTCCTCCTCCTCCTCATTTCAGAAAGAGATGGAAGGGACACAGAATCACAGAGTCATGGAGCTGGAAGAGACCTCAAGGGCCATCCAGTCCAACCCCCTTCTGCCATGCAGGAGGACACAACCAAAGATTCCTTTTGAAGGTGGCCATCCATCCTCTCTTTCAAAATCTCCAAAGAAGGAGGAGACTCCTCCACACTCCATTGAGGCAGCAGCGTATTCCCCGGACAAACTGCTCTTGCCATCAGGAAGTCCTTCCTAATGTTGAGATAGAATCTCTTTTCCTGGAGTTTGAAGCCATTGCTTCATAGTGTCCCAGAGTCTGGAGTAGCAAAAAAAACAAGGTTTCCCCATCTGCCATATGGCATCCTTTCAAATATTTAAACATGGGTATCTCAGCACCTCTTAATGTTCTCTAGGATGCAGTCCGTTGGCCCCATTTGAGCGCCACTCCGTCTGATCCAGAAGCAAAGCTCAGGAATGTTGCTTTTGTTTTGGACTACAGCTCTCAGAATCCCCTAATCAGTCTGGCTGTCTGGGGATTCTGGAAATTGTCATCCAAGCTGTAGTCCAGCGATCAAAGTGTTCCAACACACTGGCTCTCTGACCAAGCTGTGTACTCTATTTTGAAGCAAAAACATTCCTGTCTCTTCAAGACCTACTTGGTTAGTTTGAAACTCCTCCCAGATTCTGTACTTTTTGTTTGTCGAATTATATCCTTATCTAGATTTATAATCCTTTTTTTAAAAAATGGGATTGAGGAAGGCAGCATCTGGGTTTAAGAAGAAAGTGGATAAGGAGGTTTAGGAATTTTCGAATAATTGGTCTTCTTGGAAGCATAACCGGATCTTCCTCACAATAGACAGTTATCAGTTGCTGTTCCTAATTTTTTTATTTTTTGTACGGACCTATAGCTACTTCCTTAAGACCAGAGTTTGGAAAAGTTATTTTAGGGGCATTATAGCAGCCAGAAACCTCTCCCAACCAACTTGTGCCGTCATTAGTGGTCCAGAACTAACTTTTCCAAGCTTGATCAAAGGTAGTTGTAGGTTTCCTTTTGTGAGTAAATTTGGGCTGTGTGTAGTTTACTTCTGCCTTTTGCAAAGAAGAAATTAGTTGAGGACTGGGGTGGAATCCACACACCGCAGCCTATGAAAAACGTGACTTCTCAGAACGGAGTGTTCCATCACAAATTGTTACCTGCCATGTGCTCTGAGAAGGTAAATCATTCTCACCTGTTTGTCCTCCTGGTTTGGATTTCAATTCCCAGAATCCCTCTACCCCATCAATCTGGGGCTTCTGGGAGATGAAGTCCAAAGCATCTGGAGAACCAAATGTCGAGAACTATTTCTCCAAGACAGTAGGGAATCAAGCACCTTCCCGATGTTGTCAGACTGCATTTCCCAGCTGCCCTAGCCAGCCAAGCCAATGGTGAAGAATGCTGGGAGCTGTAGTCAAACAACATTTGGAGGACACCCCTGTTATAAAGCATAAATGCTCTGAAATGAGATGACCACAGACCAGAGTTAGGCATCTACACAGGTTCCACCACATCACCTTGGAAATGTAGATTGCCCACAGCATAGGGATCACTTCCCATCATTCAGATCCAGCATTAAAAATATGGGTTGGGCAGGCAGAGTTAGGAATGGGATGAGTACATTTGCCTTGCTAGACAGCTTAATTTTTTAAAAAATATATATAATAAACCAGGTTTTTCTTCTCTGTAATACCTGGGAGGCAACGTTTCTCCCCAGAAGCCAAAATGGCTAAACTTAGACTATGATATTTTGGGCATATCAAGTGATGACATGACTTGTTGGAAAATATGATAAAGCTTGGTAAGGTGGAAGATGGTAAGAAAAGAGGAAGCTCTCTTTACAGATGGATAGACTCAATCAAGGCTGCCTTGACTTTGCAGGACCTGAGCAGAAATGTTGATAACAAGGAGATTTGGAGACCTGTCATGCGTAGAGTCAAAGTTGACTGGAGTGCAGTTAACAACATGTGGGCATTTTCCTCTCTTCCCCTTTTCTGCATCATGAGTTTTCAGCTAGCATTGCCTGCCTGTTTTCAAGGATGCCTATTTGTCCTTAAGGGCTAGAAGCTTGCTTTTTAAGAAATGGATAGATGTGGAAAGCCATATTATCCAGGTTGGTGTTGAAGGTTGGGCTGGGTACCAGAGTGGGACAGGAGGGCCTCTGTGTAGCATGAGAGGGATATATATATATAAGCCCAAGGAATGCCAGTTTTCCATGTTGATCTTTTTTTTCCCAAACAAAGGAGGTCTTTGCTAGATATGCACCTACCTACCCAACTTTTCCTTCCTAGGATCTGGCTCCCCTTACCTGCTGGCGCCCGGGGGAAAAAATAGCAAAAGGCACAACCACAAAGAGTTGTGGGAAGAAGCTGGCGGGTGTGTGTGTGTGTGTGTGTATGTGTGGGTCCATGTGATAGGGGTGTCTTTCGCGCCGTGCATTTCTCCAGACCTCAGCCGCTCTCTATGACTCCAGGCATGTATATTTACGCTGGAGAACAAAGGGCCCCATAATCTATACAAAGCAGACAACAATGAGCGTGAATAAAGAGGCTGCCGCGGAAGAGGAAGGCAATTTATTCTAATTCTACTAATTTCAGTTCCAGCACAATTAAAAAGGCTCTGATAATATTCAGAAACAATCGCCGGCTAACAAATCGGTTCGCTCGCTGTAAATGAAACATCGTTAGGCTAATTTTTTCCTTCACGCCTTCACGGCTCTCGGGTTCTGATAAAGTTAACCCGCTCCCTCCTCTGCCATCTCTTAGATTCCTTCCCTCTCCCCCCCAGCCACTTCCCCCCATTTCATCCATATAAAGCATCCGCACTGTGCAAAACGACCACTTTCTGCAATGCGTGGTATCCTTGTTATTTATTTGTTTTAAATACTTGTGTTCCGCCACACTTTATCCAGAGATCGCAAGGCGGGGCACAAATAAAATCAATTTAAAGCCGTAAATACCCTAAAGGCATCAGATCCCATCTGATCTCAGAAGCTAAGCAGGGTCAGCTCTGGTTGGTACTTGGATGGGACACCGCCAACAAGTGCCAGGTACTGTAGGCTCTATTTCAGAGCAAGGAACTGGCAAGATCATCTCTACCTAACAAAAACCTCATAACTCATCAGGCAGGTAGAAACTGTGTCTGTGCGCGCGCGCACACACACACACACACGGAAAGCAGAGAGGGACTGTTTTGTTACCTTTAAAAACATGTGTTTTGGGGTGTTTTTTTTTGTTTTCCTGCTTGTTTCTTTGAAAGGGTGTCTTAACGTGTCCAGAAGATGTCCAGACTGGCAAGAAAAGTTTTGAGAAATTCTTTGCAACTCTACCATTTTCCCAAATAAAGTTGATGCAAAGACTTTCCATCTCTGGTACAGAGGACAAAAGGAGCTAGTTTTATTTCGAGAACTCCAAAACCATGGGTGGGCAACGACAGAGGTCAGGGGACAATTTTTCTCCCTGTCAAAAATGGGGAGCGACAGCCCAGATGAGAAGGAGTCAGAAATCCACCTCTGGTTTTGCTTTAAAAAACGTTAAAAACAGGGTCAAAGTTGCAGATCTTGGCCAAGTTGAAAAACTGATGCGGATTTTAAAGGATAGACTAATTGAAGATTATTATTTTTTTGAAAGACTGGAAATAGTTCATGGATTATTTTTAGCAATAAAAAAGTCTGATGAGATAATATCCTGTGGTTATGATTATTAGTAATTCTAGTAAGCTGAATTTGTATAGATCTGTAATTGTAGAATAAGACATGGGCTATTAATCCATTTTTCTTTTCATTGCAGTTTGCTTGGGAAGGGAGGCCAGAGTTCTTTTGTGAGTTACTTGCTGTAGGTAGGATGCATTTAGTGTAACAGATTAGTCTTTTAGTAACAGGTTTTGTTTTTGTTTAGTTAAACCTAGTTTAGGTTAATTTTAGTTGTGGTTATACATCTCTCTTGTTTATATATAGTTTGTTTCCTTTTCTTTGTTCCTCCTTTTTTCCCCCCTCTGTAATTGTGAATTAGTCTGTTTGTACCTCTGAACAAAAACTAATAAATATAAAAATGCTAAACTGGCTGGGGATGGTCTGCAAGGTGAACTGATGCTCTGGGGGCTTCTAAGGAGGGGAAAAAGTCATCCTCACTGGTAGCATTGCCATTTAGCAAATCCTCAGTCAGGAAAACTTACTGTCAAGTTCCATCCACAGGAACTATAGTCGTTCTCCTCTCTCATTTCCCCTCCAAACACCCACCTTTTAGCCGAGGCAGCTCCCTACCCATGTCTGTTTAATGCTGGTGGAAACTTGGCGGAGAGGTGCTGGCAAAACATCCACCTCCATTCCTGTAGCTGGTTGCACTGGAATAAATATCATCCTCCAGGACCTCTCGAAGACCCCGTGGGGTCGTGAAGGATTCCTGTTTCTGCACATTCAGCCGCAGGAATGAAGTGAGACCCTTTATGACACCCCCTCGCACTTCCACTGTCCAGCAAGTAGCCGTGTTGAGCAGCTTCTTCAGTCCTCCCGATTGGGGATCTGGTAAATATTAAAGCCACAGGATGCCCACCTTGTTTTCAACTTGGCAATGCTATGGCTAGGAGGAGTGAAGTCTAGAGAACAAGAAGGGGCCGGGGCCACAAAACTGCTCCAGGGGCCAAATTTTGCCCAACCTTCCTCTAAATTCACTACCAAAACTGCTCCAGGGGCCAGATTTTGCCCAACCTTCCTCTAAATTCACTACCAAAACTGCTCCAGGGACCACATTTTGCCCACCCTTCCTCTAAATTCACTACCCTGCATCCTTTGGAAGCATCACCGGTTTGCCGGTGCACCTCTAACCCTTTCCAGATGATTAGCTGCATCCGCTTTTCTTTATTAATTTATTTTTTAAAAAAATCTCTGGGATCTCTAAATTTCTGGTTCTGTTTTTTGTTGTTTGCAGGCACCTTTGGTGAGATGGAGGAAGGAGACGACGCGCCCGTGGAGGACAACAGCCAATTGGAAAAGGAGGGCGGGGCTTCCGATCGCGACGGCGAAAGTTCCGTGGAAGGCGATTCGTCCAGCTCCCCCTACAGTGAGAGTGAGTCCCTTTCGTTCTACTTCCTGGAGCCCTTTCACACCACACGTTTATAGCATTACGATTCCTCTTTAACTGCAACGTTTCCATCCGGTGGCATCCTGGGAGTTGCAGTTGAAGGAAGGGTACTTAGAATTTTCCTCCGGTGCCTCTCACCAAACTACAAAGCCCAGGATTCCATAGGATGTAGCCATGGTGATTAAAATGGAATAATAATGCTGTAATATAGTAGTGCGGAAGGGCCGCTGATATCTTAGATGGAAAAGATTAATGTGGTTATTCTGTCTGTCTTGGGGGAAATGACAGTCTGACCATGCTCAGAGGCACTCTTCATTGCTTATTTGGATGGAAGAACCATAATGGAAAAGTTACAGTGTTTGCGGCTGTGTTGGTGTAATAGAAAAGGCAATGAGGAGAGATATGAGAGAGATACGAAAAATTCGGCGTAGTGTGGGGAAAGCAGATAAGGACAAGCTTTTGTACCATTCTGATAATACTTCTCTTTGAATCATTATTGCTATATTTTAACTCCCTTTGGAAACTGTTTTAAATGAACTTTTAAATATGTTTGTTTGTTGGATTATTCTTAATTTTGACATTATCCGTTGTTTTAATTGTATGTTGTTTTAACTTGTACAGTAATTCCCCCTTATCTGCAGGGATACCTTCTAAGACTCTCCCTGGATACCTGAAATTGCAGACGATACCAAGCGCTCTCACTTTGCAAGGACCGTAGAAAGGCTTCGATCAGACAGCATGAAGCCTCTCTGTATGATCCCTGCAAAGCTAAGAGGGCCATTTCCGGTGATACCAGAGCTGTTTCACATGGCGTGAGCAAGCCACGTGGGTACCACCTTGGCTCACAACTACAGTTAATAAAATCCCGTGGTAGAGAAGCAAGATCCATAGGTGTAGTTGTGGGAAAGGGGGAAAATAAGGTGATTACATCCTAAAAAAGAACTATATCCTCCCGAAATAAATTTTTCCTTCACTTCCCAAATTTCTGCCACTGGAGAGAATGAGCCATTGCAAAAAATCAGCCACACGTAGAACTCTGACGTGTTCTGTGTTAGCATTTTCTTGCTCGCTTGGTCTGCCCTCCTTTTTTCTAAACTATATTTCTCAGCTGAAGTTTTAAGTTGCTGCAATGTGGAAAATTGGGGAAATTTCACAGGCATGGGGAGAGAAATGTTATTTGTGGGGAAAAGGTAACAGCTTAATTTTGTCTCTCCAAATGGCTACACCTCTGGCAAGATTCATAGTAGGGGGACTTTGTGATGTGTAGCGCAGCCTCCTTGTATATCTGCTGCAGCTAGGCTCTCTCTGCCCTGGGTCAAATTTCAGTCGATAAACTCTGCTCTTTCTCTCTCTCTGTCAACAGCAATTTTTAATCTAATTAAGCGTCTGAATTTCTTGCCACTGTGCCTTGAAAGACTGCAAAGACGCAGCTAGGTGGACGCTGGCCTAGAAATGCAACATGTATACTTCCTTTCCATGGCCTTTTTTTTTTTTTTTAATAGTTGGTCTGAACACAAATTGCTGCCTCTTTCTTTTTGAACAATAGGTCCCAGAATTCCTTAGCTAGCTGGGGAAATTAAAAATAAAAGTTGGGCAAGCTCCGGTCCAAAGCAAAGAGAGTGGGCTTGATAGCCATTTCCGCACTACACCGTTATAGTGCTATTGTTCCACTTGCAACCTCCTATGCAGTCCGGGGGTTTGCAGTTTAGGGAGGGGCATTTAGAATTCTCAGCCAGAGAGCTCTTTGGCCTCAGGAAACTACAAACCCCAGAATTCCCCAGGAGGTTGGAAGTGGAATAATAGCACTATAACAGTATAGGGCGGAAAGGCCCTAAGTGAAAAACTGGACACTACCCAGTCTTTTTTGATCTTTGCAAAGGCTGGAATTTTCTATCAAGTATGCAATGAACAAAATCTACCCCTCAGAGCTGCCTTTTAATTGATGTAACACCCCCTCCAATGTAGCCATTTTCATGAGATGCATCCAGTTATTTCTCTGTAGTTGGAAAAAGCTGGATGCATCTCCACTCCTCCTTCTCCTCTCTGGTGACACATAAGCACCCATGTTTGGGTGGCTTAATTAAAAGGTGAGTTCTGGAGTGATAGAGCCAGCATGGCGTGGTGATTTGACCACTAGGCTATGAGTCTGGAGACCAGCGTTCGAGTCCCTTCTGCTCAGCCATAGAAACCCATCAGGGTGAGCTTGGGCAAGTCCCATGTCCTCAGCCCCAGAGGAAGGCAAAGGCAAACCTCCCCAAGATAAATCTTGCTGGGAAAAGCCCATGATAGAGTTGCTGGAAGTTGGAAATGACTTGAAGGCACACAATAACAACATTTTTGGGTCAATCACATTGGAGAGACATAGCTATGGAGACATAGCTACGTGCCAGACATACAGAGTGTAGGATATTGGCTCACCCTTTACCTGAAAACAGTGCTGTTCAGTTGACTTGTTCAACTATTGGTGCACCTGTGTGTGTGTGTGTTTGTGAGTCTCCACATGTCCTCCCACTGCCCCAGGTGTGTGGATATAGAGACCTGGAAGCTGGGCCGTGCAGGGTGTTTGTGGAAACCCAACTGGCTGATAGACTTTGATCCACCAGGTTGGTCTGCTGAAGAGAAGGACGCAAGAGATTCCTTTATCTGATTCTGGAGCTCTCTGCAAAAGCCTCAAAGGCTGGTTGTGGGGGCTGGGAGGGGAGAGGGCTGTCGTTGTGAGTGTGTATATGCATGTTGTGGGGGGGGGAAGAGCACCAAAAGCGCCCGTCTGAGCTGTGCACCTGGCCTTAGCGTGCCGTGATAAAAAGAGGCGATAGCACACGATAGCACTCTGGCTGCAATAACCGCTGCTCCTTGTGGCCCATAACAAGAAGCTTTCAGCGGGCTGGATAACAATCAATATGCCAGCCACTTTGATTTATAGCCAAAAATAATGGGACTTTTATACCCGGCGATTGATTTATTTGATGTTAATCACCACCTCCCCCCTTCTCTCCATGTGCCCCCCCCGGCACCCCCCCGTTATCACCTGTATTAATAATGGCCAACGGCTGGTGACGTCACCACCAGCCTCCTCCCTGGTTCCCTTTATGGCGCCCATCGATTGGACCGCCTCGGTTATCGGGTCTTGGATGCAAAGACAAACATGCACTCTGGCCGCTAATCTCTCATGCTGTCTTATGCAGATAGACTTATCGGCAGCATCTCAAACAGCAGTTAATGGGGAAGATAATTGTCCATCAAGCTGCTATGAGTACGCCACTGGGAAACTGGTCCCAGGAAGTAGTTTCTCTTTTTTCTTTTTGCACCGGACAGCTGGAGAGCAGCGCCAGGGCGTGTCCATGCTGGGAAGAAGGGAAACAATGCTTGGTTGCTTTGGATGGGTTTAAACCAGGTCAGCTCTGGGCACTGTGGTGAGTCTTTGCAGCATATCATCCAGGGTGGGCCTAAGGTTGCATGTGGCCCCTGGAAGCTATTTGTTCGGCCCCCAGCCTTTCCAGGTTCCTTGAACTGTCCTTTTCTGGTCCACAAAGAAGACGATTCAAAGTACAAGAAAAGAGATTCTACCGAAACTTTAAACCTCTTGACAGTAACAGCTGGTTTACAGTGGAAGGGACCTCCCTCCGAGGGCAGTGGACTCTCCCTGTTTTGGAAGTCTTTAGAAAGCCATTGGAGGAGCATCTTTTAGATGTACTTTCATTGTGTATCGTGCATAGCCAAGTGTTTAGTTGTGTATCATGTGTGTTGTTGTTATATTAAGTCAAGTCCAGCTTCAGCTTAAGGCAGAGCCAGGGTGGTGTCGTGGTTTGAGCTCTCAACTATGACTTTGCAGACCAGGGTTCAATTCCCTGCTCAGCCATGGAAATTTACTGGCTGACCCTGGGCACATCACACACTCTGGGCCCCAGAAAACTCCATTATAGGTTCACCTTAGGGTTGCAATAAGTGGGAAATGACTTAAAGACACACAATAAGACCAAAAATCTTACGGTAACCCTAAGGCAAACCTACCACAGGGTCTTCTGGGGCTGAGAATGTGTAACACCCATGGCCAAGCAGGGAATCGAACCCTGATCTCCAAGGTCATAGTCCATTGACCCCTACACTGTGCCAACTATTTCCCATAACCCTCTTTTAAATTGCATTTTTTTATCACTTTATGCCAACGTTGGTCAAGGTATGGTCCCAGGAGACTCCTAAGCCTATTTTTGAGGGCCCAAATTCCACCCCAAAGAAAAAGAAATAAAAAACAAGTAATTTAAAGAAGAGAATTCTGGGGATATGATGGAGGTCTACCTGTTGCTTTCCCATGTTTTATTCAATACACCCAGCCAAAGACAAATGCCATTGGGCAGCCATATAATTGACTGTTTTTAATCGGAGTAATTTCTCTTTGGGTTTTAGCACATGGTTTTCCTTGGTGCAGAACGCAGCCTCCGTAACGGAGTAAATCTGCCTTGAGCTTTAAAAAGAATAAGGCGCATTGTATATTACTTTTCCTTGCTGAATCTGTATTATACCAATGGGTTGGTGGGATGTATTTAAATCGTCTGAGCAGGGGAAGAAGTAGAATCTTTCAGAAACAGGGCCAGACAAAATGAATTCCTTATTATCTAGCAAGCTGCTCTATACATTGGCAGACTTACAGATCCAGGGTCCTTTTTTTTATGCATGTCCAAGTGTGTAAGTCTTTCTTTCTTTGGGAGTCAGTTAAAAAAAATTAAACCTTGGTGTTCTGGCTCTTAGTTCTTCAAAGTCAAGTGAGGGCTGGATCCACTTCCTCTCGAACATCAGATGAAAATGGTAGGCCTGTGACTGTATTGCTTTGGGTGACAAGTGAAGACCGATTGGATTGAATCCCTTTCTGGCCAATAAATCAACCCTGGCACTTAAAAAAATAGTCGTGTCAATGGGGAAGCTAGTCTAGTACTCTTATCCAGGGACATGCCTATTTTCTCTGGGCTGGACCAGACAGAGGACTAACCAACCATGCAAATCTCCATCTGCACAGTTTTCAGCATCATGGATGGTCTCTGTGGGGTGCGGTCCCATCTCGGTATCATGTGACCTGGCTAGGTGATCAGCTGACCCATAGACCCTCCAACGTGACCCACATGCCTACTGTACCTCCTTTGCAAGCATGGAGATGTATTATTGAGATCTCAATTCTATGATTTCAGGGACGGAACCCAGAGAAAACTTGGAGAGTCCAAAGGAGCTGGAGAAACAAGAGGTTCTGGAGAAGCCTCAGGAGTTGAAGCCATGGAACGGGCCAGGTAAATCCCTCTTTTCTAATCTTTCCTGCCCGTGAAACTCGCCTAAAGTATTCTGGGTTATGACAAAAGGGCACGTGTGGATGGTGGGCGTGTTTACCTAGGAAGTTCATGACATCTGTGAAGCTGGGTAGGTCCTCTTGTGCCAAAGTCAGCTTGGCTCTACAGCATCCCGGTGTTTCTTTGTGTGTTTCTTTAACATCCATCTTCCTCTTCTCCCAAAATGTTGACCCAAGCAACTTCCAAGATGTTCTAAGAGTCAACCTTCAACATATGAACCAGCTCCTAAAACACTTTTTTGAATGAAGGGTGCAAAATCACAGTGCTGGCAGGCGGCTTGTCTGTCAATGGGAGTAGTTGATCTACTTTGAGCGTTAGTGAGAAGTTCAAGGGGGCACCGAGAAAATAAATTCAATGCCTTGGACAGATCCTTTAAAGTTCTGGCCAAAAGTCAGGGTGGGGAGCCACCAGCTTCCACTAATTAATCAGTTAAAGCTCTCATAGATACATTTGTGTTTACTGTTTGAAAAGTTGTGGAATAAGGTATATTTTTTAAAAAATGAGGAAGAGAAGGTTGATCATTTAGCACATGATGAGCAACTGTGGAAGATGAGGGGGCCACATTAGCCTCCCAGGAGACTGTAGAGATCTGCACTCCTCTCTGTACCTGCTCCCACAAAAAATAAAAAATAAAAATTAAAAAAAAAAACTTTTATACCCCAAAACAAAGGGGCATTTTTGCCATGTTTTGGGGCCTTCCTGGGCCATTTTAAACCCAAGAGAGACCTTTTTTTTAAACAAGAAGTGAACAGAATAGTTTATTTTCTGTTTCAAAAATTATGCCTGTCTTGAGCCTCACTTGGCCATGGATATGCCCAGAAAGTGGCAGAAATGCCCTCCCACAAAACACTAGCAGACATTTGGCAGAAAATCTTGCTTGTTTTTTGGAAAAGTCTTGTCAAAAATAGTTTGAGCCCCTGAGTACCTAGGGAGCCTCCAGAGATGGTGGAAATGCCCTCCGCACCGCTAGGTTTGTGGGGGGGGGCATTTTGGATTTTTGAAAAAAATAGCCATTTAATACCAGTGTTGACCATTCTTATGATTGAAAGGTCACTTTTAACCTTTCCTTTCAGGGTTAAGATGTGGGCCTATTGACAGTTTATCCAAGCATGAGCTAAGGTCAAGATTTGTGACATCAAAAGTTTAGGAAAAGCAAGATGCTCCTCTGTGTGTCTGTGTTCGTGTGTTTGGACTTTCATCCGTAAGCCAACAAGGTGTTTGAGGAAATACTTGGGTGTGCCAGTCTCCATCTGTTAATGGAAGAGTCAGGGAACATGTGATGAGCTGGAAAAAGGGATGGGTGAGGGAATCCACAGGTCGGTTATACCTGAGATGGGGCAGGTGGATAAGATGGATGATAAGGGAAGGAAAGACTGTCGCTCAGTGGAAGAACACCTGGTTCCCAGGGGGAAGGTCCCAGGTTTAATCCTGGCACCTCCAGACACAGTGGGGAAGGAGCCCTGCTTGAGATCCTGGAGAGCAGCTGCCAGCAATGTGGACAATTCTAAGCTAGATGGACCAGCTATCTGACTCTGCGTCAGGCAGCTTCCTATGGAGCTTCTTGCCACAAGAAGGCTGAGATGAACAACTTTCAGAAAGTCTTACAGTGCAGTCCTGTATATCTCTGTTGTTGTTGTGTGCCTTCAAGTTGCTTCCAATTTAGGACCACCATGAAGGGTTTTCTGGGGGATGAGAGTTTGCCCAAGGTCACCCACTGGTTTTCTGTCACCGAGCAGGAAATTGAACCCTGCTCTCCAGGGTTTGTAATCCAATGCTCAAACCATGCTGGCTCTCAGTATGTCCCTACTCAGAAACAAATTCACTGAGTTCTGTGGGACTCATTCCCAGGTATGTGCATGTAGGATTGTGGTTTTGATCTCATCCCTTATCCTTGCCTGCTAAGAAAACTCTAAGAGCCTCTCTGGATCTCTGCATTTACAAGTCCTGGTTCTATTTTGGGGAGAAGGCTTCCCAAGCTCACCCAAGACTCATTTTGATATGTTTCTGCCAGAAGCTTGTTGGTCTGAATGATTAGTCAGGGACTACTGGTCCAGACCATGAGCTTCCTTGGTTGAAAAGAAACGAGTATTATCACAACAGCCATGAGGTCAGCATGATGTGGTGGTTTGTATATTGGACTATGACTTTGGAAACCGGGATTTGAATCCATGGTCAGTCATGGAAACTCATTAGGTGGCCTTAGGCAAGTCACATTCTCTCAACCTCAGAGAAAAGTAAAGGCAACTCCCCCTGAACAAATCTTGCCAAGAAAACTATGATAGGGTTGCCATAAGTCAGACGTGACTTGAAGTCATAACAACAACAGAAAGTTGATGTGAGGTCAGCTCCAGATTATTTCGTTAATGAAGTTCTTGAAATGATACGTGCTTTCCTTCTTCTCCCTTTCCTTCTTCAAATATTTGTAGACTGCAAGGTAGAGTGTACAGATGGTAAAACAACATTAAACAATTGTAAAACAATTTGGAGCAATTCAGCAGGATAGAGTACAGAAATCCATAAACAACAGACCTGATTCAAGCCACAGTCTCTTGGCCCCGATAGCTTCAGTGGAGAGGCAGGTTTTGACTTTGTGACAAAGAGAGGCCAGCGTTGGCCTCCAGTGGGCCTTCAAATGGGAACAAATGTCACAACAGGGGAACCAGAAAAACTACAACAGTGAAGATATTGCTTGTCACTATCTTCTCAGTTTTCTGGCATGTGTTGGCATTTAACTGTATTACAGAGTTCTAAGTCAGTCCGATGTGAAACATACATGTGGAACAGAGTGAAGAAAGTGGACTTCAGTGCACAGTTTCAGTTTAGACGAGTTCCACTGTTTGTAGGTTTATATCTCTATAATTGTGTTGCATTTGCTCATGTGCAGAGGTACACACACCCCTGTGGTGTTAGTGAGAGTGGTTCCCATTTTTCATAACCCTCTCCGTTGCACAAGATTGATCAAAGAGGAGGACCCTGTTCCGAGACCAAAAATGCTATCCATTGGGGTTGTTCCAGGTCACTGAAAATCCTCCGTTGTCCCTCCTCACCCTTTGCTATTTCTCCTCCTCTTGAGTCCTTCCCTCTTTATTGTCTTTGCTACCCAAATCTTCAATTGCTGCAAAGAGCGTCTTTGCTATTTCTCCTCCTCTTGAGTCCTTCCCTCTTTATTGTCTTTGCTACCCAAATCCTCAATTCCTGCAAAGAGCATCTTTGCTATTTCTCCTCCTCTTGAGTCCTTCCCTCTTTATTGTCCTTGCTAACCAAATATTCAGTTGCTGCAAAGAGCCTGGAGTGTTTTGCCAGGCGTGAACTCTTCCTCTTTTTCTCCCTCCCCAACAGAAGTTGTCTGTGAAAAGCTTCTGAGAGTGTTGGGCTGCTGCTTTCCCCTTCTCTTCCCACCTCCATCCCCTCCACCCCCTCCCCTGTCCAGGAAGGGAAATGTGTGTTCGCAGGCAGGCTGATATCCCAGCCCTTCCTGGATGCGTTGTCCGGAAACGTATCAGCAGGACTTCCCCATCTCCTCCTTGGTTATCTGCTCTCTCCTGCCCTGGCCCTTTGCCCTCTGTGGACGGATGTGAGGCCGGTCTGCTCATCCTCTGATTCTCGCCTGGCAGCAGCCAGGCCCCTCGACCTGGATTCCAGCCATGGTACCCTCTCCGTTCCCTCTTGCATCTCCTTCCCCGTCCCCGCTACTCTTCAGCCATCCTGGAGCAGGAGAATGAAGGATGGTGTAGGAAACTCTTTCTGCTAAAGCACTAGCAGTAGAAGCCACATTTAACCTCTTTGCTTGCCTGGTTCTCCACCAGAACTTCAACCCCAGTGTGAGCAACAAGGAGTCTTGTGACACCGTGAAAGCTGACACAGTTTGTGAGGCACAGGCTTACACGGGCTTCAACGGAGTGCGTAGAGGGTGGCTTCACCATGCAAATTAATTGTACATGTTGTACTCAGCTGTATGCTTCCATATCAGCCTGCCCAGGGCTTGAGATCTTCTGGCGAGTTCCTTCTCTTGGTCCTTCTACCCTCACAGCCTGTTCTGGTAGGGACGTAAGACAGGACCCTAACCCATATTGAGAAAGAGGCAGGGTATAAATTAAAGAAATAATTATATCGTTTCCTCCCTGTATTAAGCATGAAGACATAAAGTCTGCTCAGGTTTCTGCTGAATCTCTGTGGCTTTTGGTGGCTGCACCTAGGTTTTGGAGCTTCCTACTATGGCAGACTAGGTTGGGGCCTTCCCTTTCATCCTTATGCCAGCAGCAAAGACTTTGTTTTCAGCAGGAAAGACTTTGTTTTCAGGTAGGATTTTGGCTGCTGACAAAGGGGCTTTTGACTCCCGTACCAGAGAAGGGGATATCTTCTGTATTAATTAATTCGTTAACTTCTGCTTTTCTCCAAATGTGGGACCCAATGCACCTTATTTATTCATTAACCTTGTTAATGAGTGCCATACAGTTTGAGTATCCCTTATCCGAAATGCTTGGGACCAGAGCTGTTGCAGTGGTTTTTTTTAGTATTTGCATATCCGTCATGAAATTATATACTGTTCTTTCAACACATGGTCCACTCTTTTGTCAGTTCTTTTCTTCTTGCCTTCTTCCTGTAGCAAACACGAGGGAATTAAGGAGGCTAGACTACTGCAGTGTATTCTCCATGGGTCTGCCCTTGAAGACAAATCATAAGCTTCAGCTAATGCAAAATGCAGCAGATAGACTTCTGACTTGATTCCATTAAACATATAACTCCAGTTTTTAAAGGAGTTGCACTGGTTGTCAGTCTGCTTCTGGTCTGAATCCAAGAGGCGATGATAACATCTAAAGCCCTAAGTGGCAGTTTGTCGATATATTCATGAATTAATTCACTAAATCATAAATCATAATGAATTCAAGAACAAGAACCTTGTGTACCATTGCTTGGAAGGAATGCCACTGCAAGAATGAATTGAAACACTGGTGTTGAAATTTTTAACAAATTGGGTTGAATTAATTTTTAATTAAATATTTCCAAGCTTTGGCATAAAGCACTCATTCCTGGCACCCTTCTTTATGCCAAGCAAAAGTCCCAAAATATATTAACTGGATTGTTTGTTTCATGGATTTTTTTACAGCTTCTGTATTATATATTATTTTATCAATATTTATTTTTTAACTTCTGTTGTAAGCTGCCGTGAGTCCCATATTGAGAAAAGGGCAGGGTATAAATTAAAGAAATAATTATATCGTTCCCTCCCTGCATTAAGCATGAAGACATAAAGTCTGCTCAGGTTTCTGCTGAATCTCTGTTAAATATCACCTCCCCTTTTCCCATCTGTCTCCCTGCAGTGTTTAAGATTAGCTGGAGCACCCTCTTCAGTTCCCATTGCACAGCCATGGACTGCAGCTCCCATCAGTCCTAGCCCCATAGCCATTATTCAGGGATGATGAGAGTGATGGTTCAACAACATCTGGAGCACACCATGTTCCCCATCCCTGGTATAGGGCAGGTCTGTGGGTCAACTTTGTTTCCCCCGAGAGCATCCAAGGGCCACTAGGACTGCCCAAAATACCAAAATGGAAGTGGGCAGAAAATGGATGGAAGTCTTATTATTATTATTATTATTATTATTATTATTATTATTATTATTATTATTATTATTATTTGTATCCCGCCTCTCCACATGGATCTACTTCTGGTTTTGAGAAACGAGGTGATTTTAGTGTTGATTTTAATGTTAATTTTGTGTTAAAAGATGAATCACCACTTCTGGAGGTTTCCAGGGGAGGCAGTGTGCCTTTATTTTGTCCCCCAAAAAGGGCAGCCCAGGGGATCCAGTGGGGCAGAGGGTGATAAAAACAGCCTTCGGGAGGGGGACACATTTAGCCCACCACTAATGTACAGGCATAGTCTTGGTGGTGTGGCCCCCGTGTTTGAGAAATCCCGTTCCTTCTGTTGCTTAAGCAAATCTGATCCTGCATGGCACGATGTAGCGAGCTGTGTTGTAACCCCACTTGGGTCTCGTACCAGGAGAAAGGTGAGAAGTTAATTAATTAATTAATTAGATTCTGTTAGTGTGGACATCTATCACCTGGCTGGTCAGGTGCTCATTTTTATTTTTCACTTGTGTGCGCAAGAGTCTCTGGGATACAGAAAAGACCCAGCATTGTAAGAGTAATGCATATTCCAAACATGCTCAGAAACACTCTTGCTACCAACTTGCTAACTGCATTTGCAGCGTGCCTTGAGGTCTTGGGGCCAAATTCTTGAGTCTGAAAAGTGGAGAGGGGGGAAGCAAGGGTGTAGGCTGTTTCATCCTCTTTCCCTTCTTCCTCCCCCCACTCCCTGTGCCCCCCACCCTCTTTTTTTCCTTTTTTTTTTTTGCTGGAGTTGGTTATTTGCATTCTTTATGTAAAAGAGATTTTATTATCGCCGCCGCGCAGCCCATCTCCACTCTGGTAATTGGAGTGATATTAATTTCTGTGTGGCTGGGAGTTGATGTGAGTCCGGTGATGCTTTGGCGATAGGCTTTTTCCTTTCGCTGCTAACCGCCGTGATAGGGCCTTCTATCAGTCTCCATGCAGGCACTGCACTTATCAGGAATGGAATGGGCTAAAAAAATAATAAAATAAAAAAAAAAACAGAAGAAGAAGAAGAAAAAGGAAACTTTGAGCAGCCTGAAATTCTTTATCTGGCAGGATCCGCCATGTGTCAGCATTGGCAGGCTAGGAGGATGCTGCTGCTGCTGTTGCAACGGCGGGGGTTCAAAGCTGTGTTTTCTTCCCCCTTCTTTGTTCCTGGGTTCCTCTTGAGTTTTGTCCCCTCCAGACCAACAGAAACCGATGGGTCCCAGGTCAGTGGGGCAGCAAATCCACTCCACATTTTACCTTAGCCTTTCAAGGAGTTATCCAAGGTGCTGAAACCCTTCCCTAAAATACTTTGAGCACTTTGGAGAGTTCCTATGGAGCTACCAAAACCAAGAGTGGATTCACTGCCCCGCTGAGACTTCCATTTGTCTGGACCTTCCAAGGGTGGTGTTTTAGGGAGATCCAAGCTAGTTCAAAACCAGGACTTTGTGCATGTGAGGGGACTGAAGCTGCTCCATTGTACGACAGGGTGCAATACTAACTTAAGCTGATGGATTCTTCCTTGTGCAGCAGCTAATCAGTGGAACTCCTTGCCACAAGGTGTTTTTAAAAACTGGAATAGATATATTCCTGGAGATGGGGCCTCTATGTCATTGTGGCTGTGGTTGTGGTCATGGTTTTATGTGTTTATATCTCACCTGACCATCCCAGTAATTTGTAAGCCCCTTTGAATCACACCTCAAACAGGCTCATAGAGATATGGGCCATTTCTGCACTGTTATAGTGCTATTATTCCACTTTCAACATCCTATGGAATCCTGGGGTTTGCAAATTAGAGAGGGGCCTTTGAAGATAGGATGTTGAAAGTGGAATAATAGCACTATAACAGTCTCATGTGGAAATGGCCATGGTCTTTCAGGTGTTCACCTGGCCTTTGGTCTTCCAGATGTTGTTCACATCTGTTCCCAGAAGCCTCAACCAGCATTACCAATAATCATTACCAATAATCAAGAATTCTGGGAGTGGAAGTCCAAAACATTTGGAGAATCAAAACCACTGTGCCAAGAGGCCACTTGGGGTTGGTGCACCTACCAGGTCATGGTTGTTGACAAGCTCTGATTTTCCAAAAAGAGCCTGGATCATCACACCCAAGCAAGGCAGAGTAGATTAGCCGTCCCTTCAGTCTGATCCAGTGGGTCTCTTCTTACCTTCAGAAGCAATGAATCCCAGTTTTGGACATGCATTTGTACTGCAGTTCCCAGCAGCCCCAGCCAGCATGTCCAGCGGATGAGGATTGTGGTAACTGTGACCCAGGAACATCTGGAAACCTAAGACTGAGAACTGTTGTCTGAAGGGACATGATGTGGGTGGACTGTGGTGTGCCCTATGTGTTCCTGTTGTGTTGTGAGACTTGCACAAGCCACCATTCTTCTGGCATAGTCACAGGTGGGTGTCAGAACCAAAACTTAGCATGGGAAAGAAGGCATCTCTGCCACATTTCTGTCTGCACCATGCAACGCATCAACTGAAACAAGAAAGTCAGTGGAAGGAGAGGAAAATATGAGAGAGAGAGAGAGAAGATTTTTTTTCCTTCCCCGCTTTTTAATCTTTCCTGTGACCTTGTTCGCTGGAGGGGTCTTGGCTGCTTTAAAATTCTGATATGCAAATAGCTGATAGCTATAATCTATAATCCTCAACTTGGGAGCGTTGCAGATGTGGCTGCCCATTCCATTTCCTTCCTTTTCTCACAACTCTCTGGCTCGTCAGCAAAACAGGCCGGTTCCACCCCAGCGGGAGTTCTGAGTTGCCCACAAGAGGTTGGGTGGGCTCTCAGTTTTACCCCAAGAGTCATGAGTGAGGGGTTGAAGGTGGCAAGATTTATGGTCGCCTGGGGGTGTGGTGGAATCTCCTCCTTCTTTGGAAGTTTCTAAAGAGAGGCTGGAAGGCCACCTGTCCAAGGGAGGGCTTTGATTATGTCTTCCTGCATGGCAGAAGAGGGCTGGACTGGAGGGCCCTTGGGGTCTCTTCCAACTCTAGGATTCTCCAGTTCTAGTGAACCGTGTGAAAGGCCTGCACTGGGATGGCTGAGAGGGAATTAGCAACAAGGACACTTACTCTACTGCAGTACCTCCCACCCAGTGAGCGATGCCGAAGCCTCGCAGATAGATCAAGCCGCCAACCCGTGCCCCCCTCCTGGTTCCCCGGCCGCTTCATCAGCGCCACTGGAAGGACTTTCAGAATACCTAATAACCTCCTTTAAAATGTGGAGAAGATTGGGTTGCGGGGGGAAGAGGAATAATTGGAAAGTCTGCAGAAGCAGCCTTCCCAACCTGTAACTGGGTCTTGGTGTTTTATCGTCCTATTTCCTTTTTATTGGCTGCTTTATTTTCACACCCCATCAAATATTCAAATGTATCTGTCGACCCCTGGGCCTTTTTATGGGGGGCCGTTTGTCACTTTTTATTTCCTTTTTGTCTTTCAGCAAAGCACTTTTATCATTAATTACTTTGCAGGGAGGCAGGAATAAGGAGCTGAATGCCGGCTCCTCGCCTTCTGTTTCCTCTGGGAAGTTAAAGAGAGAAACCTGCTTCTGCTTTTGAGGTGACCAAGCCATGAATTTCTCCGTTGGTCACCTCATATGGGGCAAATACAGTCTGGCCAGCCCGCCCACAGAAGAGCTTTGAAAATCTATGGGAACTGCACATCCCAGAATTCCCTCCACGGCACAGCTAGTTTTATGTGTCAGATGTCATCCTCCTGCCACTGTCTTTACTTACGTTGTCGTTAATTGCTGGCAAGTTGACTTCAGCTTATGGCAACCTTATGAATGGGGGAACTCGAAGTCACCCTGTTAATAACAGCCCTATTGAGGTCCTGAAAACTCAGGGTTTCTTGGTGAAGTCAATCGGCCTGTTAATGCAGTCTTCCTCTTTTCCTGCTGCCTTCCACCTTCCCAAGCATTTATTGCCTTTTCTTGATATGTCCAAAGTAGGACAGCCTCAGCTTAGTCATCTTGGGTTCTAGTGAAAGTTTGGGCTTTATTTGCACTACGATGCATTAATTTGTCTTTTTGGCAGTTCGTGGTATCCATAGAATAGAATCACAGAACCTCACTTGCTTGTCCTGTTTGCAAAGACCACAAGGTGGCTGACAATAAAATCAATTTAAAAACAATAAGTAATAACAATAATTTTTAAAATATTAAAAATATATTAATTCATCAGCCCCAAAGCAGACAATTTAAAATCAGTGAAAAGTATTTAAAACAGTGCAACTATAGCATACAGATAGCCTGGATTGACTCAATTAGGCCAGAAAGCTTTAATAAAAAGCCACCTTTTGACTTGGTGCCAAAAAGATACCAGTGTTGACACACCAACTGGGCTTCCAAGGGGAGGATATTCCACAGGTTTAATTGTACTCCACTCCACCATTCTCCTGACTTGGAACCCAAGATGGCTAACAAATATAAATACTAAATATTAAAAAATATAGTTACAAATAATTTTTAAAAAATGGTACAGACAAAATGGGCGAGCACTCTTTTCAATGTCCTTTCCTTTAAAAACTTTTGTTCTCAAAAGTCCTGAAATAAAGGTTTTCCCCTGCTGTTGGAAAGACAGGGAGGAGGAGGGTGTGTCCAGCCATCTGGGAGGGGAGTTCCAAAGTCTTGGGGGCCATCACTGAGAAGACCCTGTCTTGAGTTCCCATCACCTGTCCCAATGAAGGTGATTGGAGGGAGGGAAAGACCTCTCCCAAGGGTGCCAGGGTCTGGGCAGGGTCAGAGAGACCATATGTTGGGTAATTCCTTGTCCATCTGTCATGGAATTTAATAGGGACATCTATATGAGTTTCTGGGAGTCTACCTTCCAGACATTAATAAAGGGCTGGGAAAGGTGTGGCCCTACGACCAACTGGAATCCCCACGCTCTTTTTGACCCTTCCAAACTCCACCAAGTGTCCCTTTTCTATGACGTTTCTCCCCTGAAAGTGTCCAGGGATGGCAAATCTCCTTTTAAATAGGTAGCATCTCATCCCTTACAGTGTTCAGTGTCCAATAATGCCCATTTTTTTTAAAGGAGGGAGGATTTTTCCTGTTTTTTGTAATTTTTGGCAATCTGTGCAACCCGAGAGGTTCCCGAAGGGAGAAAAATGACCCCCAAGCCCCCAACAAGGTTGCAACCTCACATTCCTTCAGAGCATGTCACAACACCCTCTTCCTGTAGTCACCACTGGGGGTGACCAAGCAAACCCCCACCCAACTTTTATCAGGTTTCTATGGCTGGTCACCTGGAGATTATTCTTGACTCGCCTTAGGTGACCTGGCAAATGTGGCTTTATATACATTCCCAGGTATCCAGTCTTCTGTTTCCAAATGTAATAGCCAAATGGGAAGGAGGGCGTGACAGTGATCTTGTCACAGTGGGTTGCTTGTCTGTAAGATATCTGGATCAAGATACCCTACCAGTGGATATTGCAGGGGGCAGGCTGTCCATTCTCTGTGTTCAGACTACAACTCCCAGCCTTCTCCTGAGGACTTGTAGTCCCCCCAAAGGGAAACGTTTCTCAGCTGTGGTTGCAGCTAATGACTGTGGATATTGTCAAAGTCTCTTGCTATCTAATTAAAACAGCCACATTCTCCCCCTTTTCCTCTCCCCAACCTCTATTTTTGCTCCATTTTCCCCCCTCCCTCCCTCTTTCTCTCTTCCTCCTTCCTTTTCTTTCTTTTTTTATCTGCCCTGTGACTCCTGTCTGAGTAATCTCTCCCAGCCTGAAATTTTCTGTGCAAACCTCAAGGTTTATTATCAGACCGAGCAGGGCGGCGTGAGGAGGGACAGCCCAGTTCTGATGGACAGGGCAGGGCTGGCCGCGATCTTCCCGATTATTTTGTGTGTGTGTGTGTGTGTGTGTGAAAATGAGAGAGAGAGCTGAGTTGCCTGCAAGTAGTTTCTTCCCCTTCACATTGGTATGTGTGGGTGGGAAAAATTATTCCAGCTATTTTTCTTTATCACTCATAGGAGAGTTTTTACGCTAGATAGTCCTATTTGTTTTAGATTACTGTGCTAGGTTGGGAAGTCCAGGCGGTGGTGGGAGCCCATTGCATGCTGGGTTACAGGTGGCCTCCATCACTATGACATTTGGCTGGAACATCCTGCAGAGCCTGGAAATACCTCTTCTTGGCACTACAGCTCCCAGAATCCCCTAACTATCATAATTGCTGCCAAGGGGTTCTAGAAGCTGGATTCAAAAGAGGGAGGGGAACTTTTCCGTACGCCAGTTCCCCGTATCTCAAGAGGGATATGATGGGGCATGGGGTGATGCACTGATAGGACACTGGAGAGAACTGAATTCATGGAATCATACAGTTGGAAGAGACCCCAAAGGCCATCCCCTTTCTACCATACAGAAAAACACAGTCAAAGCCCTTCCTTTGGTAGATGGCCACCCAGCCTCCTTCCAAAGAAGGAGACAGGCACTTTGCTTCTGGCTGCAGAGTCAGTACAGTTTGTCCTCCTCATTTGTGGGTTTAACTTTCATGAATCTGATTATTTGTGAGTTTCTCCAACCCTTGCCCCACCGACGTCAAGTGCCTCTTTTCTGGGAGAAGCTTTCCTCTTGGTGGCTCCTGTCAGGCCATGCAGCTCTTTAAAATTCAGCCTCTGGTCCTCCTCCTCTCCACCAGCTCCTGCCTGGCCAGCTAAGGACAGCTGTCAACTCAGTTTCTCAGCACCAAAAAACCATCCACTTACACCCCACCCCCCAAAAAGGAGATGGGCAAGAGAGAGGAAGTGTAGAGCCACCGTGCCAACCTCTCCTTCTGTCTCCTTTCCCTGACCTGGTTTGGACCCTGGGTGCCCGTTCTCCCCACCACGCCTTGGCTACCCTCCCACAGACACACACACACACACATTTTAATATTTGCAATTGTTTACACTTTTGCAGCAGTCCTGTGCCCTTAATCCTAGTGAATGTGGAGGATTGACTGTATGGCAAGTGTGTGAGATTTAACTGAACACCACCAGTTGGTGTAATGCATGGTGTGGCTATTTAAAAAAAAAGACACACAGATGGACACATACACGCAGAGTATGGGAGGTGGCACTAAAGTTTTCCTTCTGCCTGCTCCAAGGAAATTTGTGCCTCTGGTTCTTGAACTGCCCAACCCATTTCCAAAGACCCCTCCTCATTCTCTCAGGCCCCCTCCTTGCTTTTCTGCATCCACATCAGATCTTATTTATTCCCTCCCCACCCCATAACACCCTTTGAGAGAATTTCTCATAAAAAGGAGCGCCCGCCGTACCGCTCCCCGATACCATCGGCTCCAAGGAGAAGGGACAAAAGGCAGATGGGGCTTTGGAGGGTCTGATCATATCCTGGCAGCGAGGGTGGTGTATTCAGGCCTGGAATGAACCGTGATCCTATCTCTCCCCCGCCGGGGTGTGGGTTATTGTGTCTAATGAAAGGATAGGACTCTTTTGCGATGCCTTTTCTTCTGTTTTTACACCGCTACTGGCAGGCTTATCAGTGCCGGCGTCACCCACCTTGCTTCCCCTCCTCCTGTCCCGATTCGCCTCCCTGAGTGGTCTTGTTTAAGCAGCCCCAGTTGCAAGTGCAGGGCTTCCCCGGGAAAAACCAAAGCCCTTTTAACCCCGGACCAGTCAAAGTCGGAGGGAAGGGTGTTCCCGAGGATCTACTTAGGAAAGTTGATGGAGTCCTCTGGTGTTATCTTTTCCCTTCCTTGCCTTCTGTTCCAGATGCCCAGGGAGGCACATGGCTTTTTTCTAGTTAAACCATTTTTGGACAAGATTTGTTCAGAGGAGACTTGCCCTTGCCTTCCTCTGAGGATGAGAGAGTGTAATGTTGCCCAAGATCACCAGGTGGGTTTCCATGGCCGAGAGCAAGGTGTCGAACCCGGGTCTCCCGGAGTCTTTGTCCAATGCTCCAACCGCTAGTCTGTTCTGGCTGTGCAAATCGTTCCAATAACCTTGCCTTTTTTTGCTTGGCTTCTTTTGCCTTGGGAACCCACAGCACACGGCCCTCAAATACTTTTCACAAACTGAATATGACCCTCTTGCTAAAAGAGGTTTCCCACCTTTGTACTAAACAGACTTGTGGAGGGAAACACCCTTCTTCCACATGTTAGTCATCCGAATTGGCAGTAGAACAGAGCAGCTGAAAGGTGTTACTCACCTGCCCAAAGGCTTCTCTGTGTTCTGAGTTGGAATAAATGCACCGGAAAACGGTGCAGCCAAAGAGGACTGATGCTGCGTTCCTCTGAATGTGACATGCCCAAGATCACCCGGTGCATTTCCGTGGCTGAGTAGGGATGTGGACCCTTGTTTCATGGGGTTTTCATCCGGCACGCAAGGCACTGCACCATACAGGTTCCCTACCTTTGTTAGGCTCAAAGATGGATGTGAAGGTCTACCCCTTATTTTGTTTTTCTGAAATACAGTTGGCCTTCCATGTTCACTGGGGTTAGGGGTGCAGGAACCCAGCAAAAGTGGAAAAACTGCAAATGTCAAAATGTGTGTGTGTGTGTGTGTGTGTGACTGTGGAAAGGGGGCTGAGGCATGGTGGGGAGAACAGGCCCCCAGGAACCAAACTGGGTCAGGGAAAGGAGAGGGAATGGGACTGGACCCAATTGGTGCCCATGCCACTGCCATTCTGTCATCCAACAAAAACATATTGGGGGCTGATTTCATCCAAGTTTGTACCCAGATACTTTTAAAATGTTTTAACTCTTTCTAAGCTTTCCTGTTCTGGGAGTTAAATGCTTTGGTATACTTTTTAACCTTTAAATTATCTTTGCTCTTTTAAATTATTTCAAATGAGCCCTGCAATCCGCAGACATAGGTTGGAGGAGAAATATTTTAACAAATGCAACCACCACTCCAATCACCACAACAATTTTTAATAAATACACAAATTTCCCCAAGCTCTTAATTTTCCCCCCTTCCATGTCCTTGTGAGAGTCTGGTTGTTGAAACACGCTTGCATACCTTGCATATGTGTTGTGGCTTAGGGAGCTGTGTATGTTTAGCCTCGAGCAGGGAAGGTGAAGAGTTGACATGATAGCCGTGTTTAAATATCTGAAAGAATGTCCTATGGAAGATGGAGCAAGCTTGTTTTCTGCTGCTCCAGAGACTAAGATACGGAGCAGTGGATTCAAACTCCAGGAAAAAGATTCCACCTAAACATTAGGTGGAACTTCCTGATGGTAAGAGCAGTTTGATAGTGAAATATGCTGCCTGGGAGTATGGTGGAGTCTCCTTCTTTGGAGGTTTTTAAAGAGAGACCGGATGACCATCTGCAAAGGGAATGCTTTGATGGTGCCTTCCTGCATGCCAAAATGGGGTTGGACTGGATGGCCCTTGGGGTCCCTTCCAATTCTATGATTCTGTAATTTAAGCGTGAAGGATGGGGAAGGGCTGTTCTGAAGACAGGTGTGCTCCTTCCCTATCTCCACAAGGACTGCTCTGTGCCCTTTTCTCCCACTGTCAGTGACTCGTGGTCGAACACTCTGGCTTCAGAGGCTGGTGGCTGATGCCACGGTGGAGGAGGGGTGGGCAGAGAGGGCCTCCCGCTGCTCTACAGGCTTGGTAAGAGCTCCTCCATTAATGGGGTCAGGGTTTGCGGCGATAAAGATTTGCTGTTGTTAACTGTGTCAAAAAATCAATAACTTCCCCAGCGATGCTGGGCTGCGATAGGGCAGGAGAAATCCCCAATAGCCGGCTATAAGCGGTCGTGGGGGGTGGCGGTGGGAGGCCGGGCACATGGAGAGAGGGGGCGTGGGCTGGTAAGAGAAGGGGGAGAGGCCAAAGGGACCTGGGGTGTGCACGTCACCACCCACACACAGACCTGCACCCAGCAAGGGAGCTTTTGGTGGCGCAGATGCCACGTTGAAAGGAAGAGGGAGGAGAGCGGCAGGGCGCCCCCACCGAGGGCAGCTGGGGAAAATGGCTGCCAAGAGGCCAAGGTGAGGGGCAGAGCTCAGAAGATGGCGGGATGCGGGGGGAGAAGGGGAGGGGTCACCTGGTTCCCTACCTTGCCCCATCCTGGCTGGCTGGCAGTTTTGATCTGGTGCACCGTGAGCGTGCCAGGGTACGGCACAGCGTGCTCCTTTTCAGCATCCAGGAACCGAGGAGAGCCGAGCCGCCATGTTGCTAGCCCAGAAACCCCTCTTTCTCTCCGGACGGTAGCTGCCAGTCTCCCTTGAGCCTTTGCCAGGAAAAGCGCAGGTGCTAAAGTTTGGCAGTTCTTTGGCACAGGAACAGCCTTTTGCTGGTCGCAGTTCACAGGGTTCCGGAAAAACACGATTTGCCCACAGTCAAAGTTTAGCACCTGGATTGAGGGACATAAAAAATCTTTCCATGCTGTTTGTGTTGGGTTTCTCCTGATTCAGCCTGCGTCTTCATCCTGTTGTCGTTTCCCATCAGGTTGTGGGATTTCAGTGGTTTTCTTTCCTCCCCTCCCCTTAGTTCCTACACAATTTAACTCAGGTTTGTTTCTGCGTGTGCGCATTTATTCATGCAATATGAATTTGTGCATTTCCTTCATTGACTAAAGGGAGTGCATGCATATATTTTTTTCCAGTGGCAGACATATTTAGCTTTTTGCATTTAAAAATTTAAACACTGTATTGTGTGCACTTTATTTGGCTGGAAATCTCTCTGTCCCAGATAAGCCTCACAAATGTACAACTTGTTAAAACGGAAGGGGTTTTCTCTTGGATACAATTTTGGAAGTTGTGCAAAGGCTACTTCAGTTAAGTTTATTACCCCCCACCACTTGCTGCTGTTCCTTGTGTGGTGAGGATGATGAGACAAGAGGAGGGAGGGATTTTGGTTAGGCTAATTTGCTTCGAGTTAAAGAATACAGCTGTACATCCATCGAGTCCTTGTTAACTTCTCTGTGGAGAGGAGATGTACACTTTTACTCTAGGCAAGGGGTTCACGATCATGGTGGACACAACAGCCATTTCTGTGATACTGGGGCCACATGGATTGCCAAAATGCACCTACTCCCCACAAAAAAAAAATCTCAGCAGAGGCTATAAGTGCACTTCCAGTTTTCAAAAACTGGTATCGTTGATGTTAAACGATGCAGCGGACCACTTACAACCTATCTAAAAGGCAAATTGCCACTCATGCAGGCTTCTGGGAGAAGGAATTCACAGGGCAGCACAGAAACATAGGCCCTTTCCACACTACACTGTTATAGTGCAATTATTCTACTTTCAAAATCCTGTGGAATTCTGTGGTTTGTAGTTTGGCCATGAGGGAATAGACAGTTAAAGCACTCCTGAGAGTTGGCCATCCAACTTCTGTTCAAAGACCTCCAATGAAAGAGACTCCATCAACCTTTTGAGAAAATCTGTTCCGCACTCAAGCAGTTCTTGCATTCAGGAATTTCTTCCAAAGATTTAGATGGAAATTGCAAATTCTTGCAATTTGAGTCTACTGGTTTGTGTCTTAGTTTTTGGAGCAGCAGAAAATATTCCTAGGTTATATTCTCTCTCTCTCTCTTTCTGCCAGAAAAGGAGTCATCCAGGGGATTTGGATGGGTTAAGGGCCACAAAAACAGATCCATAGGTCACATGTGGCCCCAGGCCCTAGTTTCCTGGGGACAAAATGGAGCGCTTTCCCTGAGTGCGGGAAGAGAAGGGGAAGGTCTTTACAGAGACCCTCCTCTGTTTCTCCCAATCGAATTTACAGTCCCGATGGCTCCTTTGTTACTCCCAGCGCTGGCCCTGATTTTCTTGAGCACTCGCGCTGGCAAAGACGGGATAATCTCCTTAGCCCCTTTGGAGAGATTTCCTTTTGTGCGGGAAGGTGAAGAGTGAAGACGTGGGCTTGTACGCAGCTTTAAAACTCTTCCCCAATCGCCCCCTCCATCTTATCAGGCTGGCGCTATCGTGCATCATTTTGCTAGTTGAGTTGTCAGGGCTGCCTTTTTTCTTTTCTTTTCTTTTTTTTCAAGTATTCCTTCTTGCCTCAAGTTTGCAGCTGCTCAAAGGGAAACTAGCTTTTAATAAACAGGCTTAAAACACAAGATTTGTTTTGTGGAGAAAATCCAGCCCCAGGGGCCAAATCAACCCCCACCTCACCAGTTCCTCTGACGGCTGTCCAAGCTTCCCTATAACACCACCGCTGCTTTCATAGGCTTTTTGTAGGGTTTTCTATAGGTTTTTGGTATTTTTGTAGGTTTTCCCAGCATTCTGAAAGTTTGAAGCACCTTCTTCTTAAGCTTAGCTCTTATTTCTGCAGTCATTTGTGGGTTTCACTTTTGTGGATTTGATTATTTGCTGGTGCCTCCAGAGCTGCCGTATACCATTTTTAATAGGAAATGCAAGCCTTGCAAAACCAAGAGGCTGCAAGCAAGGCTTAGAAGTCCCTCATAAAAAAAGCATAGGGCAGCAGTGGGAGAGGTGGCAAGCCCCATTAGCCACCCGGTTCTGCCTTGCGAAGGAACCCTGACACATTGAAGGCATGTAACAATGGGTTGAATATGCAGATCATACTTTTTTTGTGTGTTAAATACGATTGCAGGGGGCTAGAGTTATTTGTGGTTTTTCCACTTTCACAGGGCTTTGCCATTGCATTTTGAAAATACACTCTTGATGTTTGAAGCAACCCAGTTTGAAAATGGGTTCTCTGCTCATTCCACTCCAATGGTGAATCTTTACTGCTGAACTGCCTCCCTTGTTCCAGCCAGGGGATGGCAATCCCATAACTCTCCAGATGTGATTGAATTGCAGCTCCCATCAGCCCTAGCCAGCATAAGAGAAGAGTACTAGAAATTTCAGTTCGGCTACATCAGAAGGGTCATGTTATTCTCACCCTTGTTCCATCTCATGCAGCAGAGCTCTCTGATAGCAATCTGGCAAACCAGGGAAGCAGTTCTGTGGTGGTGGGGCACCATCCCTTTGACAAGCTAAAGCAGTCCCATTCTAGAACTGGATTTGGAGAGAGGATTCAGCACCGTGGAGAGGTTTTTTAAAGTTCAGACTCAAAACCAGAGGGTTGCAGTTCAGTACCTTGGAGAGCACCGTTACAGTTTAGACTAAAAACCAGGCGTTTCCATTTCACAAACCTATTTTTGAGAAATGATTAAGCATTTTGGAGAGTTCAGACTAAAAACCAGAGCAGGTTCAACCCCACCCTCCCACTGCCTGACATAGAAACCACCAGGACTGCTCTCTGGACTTGGCATGGCAAGTCTGAGTTGCTCCCGGTGCCACCTTTCTGTCCAAATCTTTCCACAATGCCCAAGAAGGCACCCTGGGGAGCACAGAGCCTTTCTTCAGATGGCATCCCCTCGCCTTGTTTTCTTCTTCTTCCCTTTTCCTTTCCTCCATTCCTTTTGTAACTTTATTATCACAAGTGCGCAGGCCGATACCGGCCCAATTTGGTTAATGATCCCGCAGATAAGAATTATTCCGATAACTTCCAGGCCAGCTGGCTGGTGGGAGCCAATCGGATGCCGGCTTTGCCAGGAAACTGATGGGGAGATAAGATAAGGGCGGAATTGTATTAACCTGCAGGGTGGTGAAACGAGCGCCAGCACCACCGATCCCAAGATTAGGGGCAGTGAGACGAGCGAGCGCGCACACACACACAGAACGGGCAGGGAGGGGGCGGGAAATGGACTTCGTTCCTTGCGATAATCTGGGAGATTGGCTCCAGCCATTAGCTAGGCTGGGCCAGAGTCTTATTAATAGATGCGTCATCATTCAGGGCTTCTTTTGTTTTACTCCATTCTTTCTGGAATAGCGCCCAAAATACCCTGAAGGCACCAGATTTCTCTATGATCTCAGAAGCTAAGCAGGGTCCGCCCTGCTTGGTACTTGGATGGGAGACTGCCGATGAATACCAGACTGCTGTGGGTGATATTTCAGAGGAAAGAACTTGCAAAACCACCCCCTGAGTATTCCTTGCCTAAAGAAATCCTATGAAATTCATCATAATTAAGTCACCTAAATTGTCAGGGGACTTAAAGGCACACGCAAACAGATGGAGATCCCCAAGAGAGACATGTGTAGGAACTTGAGGGGTGTCACTGGAAAGCAGATCTTGGGGAAGGGAGCAGTTTGGCTTATAGAGTCCCGGAATTCCCCTGGCAAGGGGTTCTGGGAGTTGTAGTCCAAATCAGTCACTTTCCCGAGCTCTACTTAGAAACCTTGGAATGTAGGCACCAGTAATGTGCTCGGAAAACCTTCCGGCATCCTTCTGCATTTTTTGGCCCATTGTAGGATTCCATGTGCAAACGTGCATGGAGCTCTCTCTTCCTTTTTCTCCCTCTCTTTCTCCCAGAAGTCCCACTGACATAAAACTTTATGGACAGAACTAAACATGCTCATCTCAACATCATGAAAAGCTAGAAGCTTTATTGTGCCTTTCCTCCATTCCTTTTGTAACTTTATTATTACAAGTGCGCAGGCCGATACCGGCCCAATTTGGTTAATGATCCCGGAGGTAAGAATTATTCTGATAACTTCCTGGCCAGCTGGCTGGTGGGAACCAATCGGATGCCATCGTGCAAAACTCCTTCCTTCCTTCGTTCTTATTTTTATTTAATTAATTTATATTGTACTTTTCTTCCTGGAGCCAAGGAAGGTTACAATGCAGATTAAGGCAGAAAATAGCTAAAATCAATCACAACAGTTTAAAAAAATGAAATAAAATTGAATAAACTATCATGTTAAAAACAGCATGGAGTTAACTACAGTGTAAAAGCATTTAGAGCATCACAGACAGAGGGGGGAAAACGTACACCTTCCCTCATTTTAAAAAAACCAACCCTCCTGCAGCAACCATCTAATGGCCAAATGCCTGTCTGCATTAGGGATGTAATTCTTTACAAAGTTTGTTCTCCAGGGAAGCAATCAGTAATTTCTGCAATTTTCCGCCTGCTTAGAGACAGTTTTTGAAAACCACATGGTTTTCAAAAGCTATTCACAATTCACAACCTATTCTTTGCAAAATTTGCGTGTGGTTCTTTTGCACAGAATACAGCGTTCTTTCTGCCTCAGAAACAGCATTTTTGGTGCATAAAATTATTTCCTGTTCAGAAAATTCTATTTCCTTTGCAAAAAATTTTGTATTCTATGCAAATCAACTGTGTGCAAATTTTGCACAGATTGAATCTCTGGTTACAACATTACATTGTGGGACACAAGGTTTGAGCTACTGGAAGCCTGAGCTGTTGTCTTTGAAAAGAAACGGATCGCAGCTTTGGCTGACTTGCTGTCACTTAGGGATGGAAGGAATACTTCTAAATCTTCTCATCCTAAATAAGAAAGGGTATCTCAATATACTTGAGATGCCTCATTGCGAAAATGATCCTCTTGTGTGAGATTTTTCACATCTTGGGAACTTTAAAAAAAATCATCCCTGGAGAAAAATTTAGTTTTTGCACCTCCCCAAAAAAATTGCACCCGCCCCCACTATACCAATTTATTTGCATCCAATACATTGTTTTCCATGCGGGGATGTTGGTTTTAACCCTAAAACAATCTCATTTCTCCAAAAGTTAAAGCTTTTTTGCATAGATTATCCTTTTCGGGGTGGGGGTGAATAATAAAAAATGCACCCAAAATTTCACCATCTTGCCTAGCAAATAGGAAACTCTTTCAGTTGTTTGCCCTTGCATGGAAGGTCAAGATGAGCAAATGCTTTCATCTCTGCCATCCCATGCTTGGAAGGGGGCTTGATTCGCCTGGGGTGGGTTGCCTTGTTTTCCTTGTGCCGCCAGTCTTTTGGCTGGGACAAAGGAAGCTCAAATGGAGCCCCACTCTATTGGTGCTGGTCTGAGCTACTGGGGTGTCCACCTTTCTTTCCGGGAGTTTCTCTCTGATATCCGTCTTGGCTGCTTTTAGCGCAGGGAGTAGTTCCTGTCCTTTCCCTCTGCCCCTGGTTTCTCTCTCTTTCTTTTTTGCAAAATCCAGCAGGGACAGAGAGAGGGAGAGGGCGGGACGGCGCTGCTTGGCTTGCCCTATTTTTGTCCCCCTGTGTCTGGAACGGTTTGCCTTCTTTATCAGTGGCTGCGTGTTTTCTCTGGTGGGGATAGATACACAGAAGATGGAGTGCTCTGACATGGAAAGTGTCAGGCAAAGGCTCTTATCGCGGAGGCATGGTCTCCTGACCCAAACGCAACTGATTAGCCAGCAAGAAGCCGGAGGAAGAGGAGGAGGTGGAGGGGCGGTGGGCAGAGAGGAGGGAGGGCAAGGGCAGGGAGAGAGGGTGGCATTGGGGCACAAAATGACTTCGTTTGCCAAGCCGACCAGAACTGAGCATGAAGTTGGCAGCTTTCCCCTGAAAGTTCCCCAGAGGCAGGAAGCTTGTTTGTGGGGATCAGTGGTCAGAAAATTGCAAGGATTACTAGGAATACAGGAATCAGTCAGTTTTGCTTTCTGCACCTTGACATTTTTTTGAAAAAAAAAACTCAAGTTCTCTCCAGGTTGGGTATAAAGGAAGTGGCAAATCTTGATAAATTCTTGTAAAAAGAAAACCTGTATCGAAATTCTCTCCTTTCTCCTGCGTTTGGCACTAACCAAACTTCTTTTCAGGGAGAACCTTCCCTCTTGGCAGCTCCAAGCAGGCTCCCCAGCCCTTTAAAAACCTGCCTCTGATCCTCCTCTTCTTCACCAGTCACTGCCTGGCCAGCTAAGGAAGGATCACAGCCTAATTTCTCAATACCGTGAACCCTCCCTCAGTGCCTCCACACACCCCCAAGGAAGGAGATGGGTGAGAGAAAGGAAGCCGAGGGCCACCCTGCTGGTGTGACCCCTTTCCTTCTCCTTTCCTGCCCTGGTTTGGACTCAGAGTGCCCACTTTCCCAATTGTTCCTCAGCCTCTTGCACACAGACACACACAGACACATTTGCAATTTTTCCCAGTTTAGCGCCCCAGGCAAAGGACTTTTCCAGCCTTTGGTGGAAATGCTGAGAATTGAAAGTGGGATTCTTCTGCATAACAAGGAAGTGTTGGACCCCTGAGCAGCACCTCTTTTTCCAAGGAAGGGAGGCAAGAGATAACAAAGCTTGAGCATGAGTAAACCTTTTGGAAATGGAGAGGCAGGGAGAGTGACGCCAAGTAAAGGATCAGTTGAAGTTCTTTGCCTCTCCTGGCCCCATCCTGGAGTACCAAAGGGGGTTTGGAAGTGGGGAAATGGTTTCCTGCTTATGGCACTTACATACATCTCTCAGTGGTGTTGGTTCAACAGGTTTCCATGTTGTCTCAAAATAAAAGCCCTTTGGCACCTGTTTGACCATAGTTGCCAGTGAGAGAAATGTCCATGCCTGTCTTGGATCCATGAAGCCTTTGACGGGAGGCCTCAGTTTCAAGACCTGCTTTTATCGTTGCTACAAACCTTTGACGGCACCCAGAGGATGTGGCTTATTCTTTAGCTGGGACATATTTTTTGCAGCTAAATTACAGTTAGGGGAAATGCAGAAGGGCGATTTCAGAATCATTTATGAGACATTCCAAAAGCCCCCATCGTTTCTGGGTGGATCTTCCAAGACCACAGAGTGCTATTTCATGTTTGCTAATTCCAAATGGAATGAGGCGGCATAAATTGTGTGGGTGGGCTTGCGATGGAGGCGTGAGGTCTGTTTCTACTGTAAATCAGATCAGAGCTTTGACAACTGGGCTGAAGATCTGTCTAACTAACTCTGCTGCAAAATAGCCCTCAGATCTTTTCGGAGCTTTTTAAAATCCCCACTATGGAAAAAAAAAAAGGGAAATATAAATTTGCTATGTGCCTAAGGATTCCTTCTGCAGCACAATTTTAGAAGTAACAAACTGATCACAGTCTGAATGATTCTTTTTTGTCCTTTGCCGAATTACAAGGCCCTCTGAGCTGTTCAGCTGGGATTGCCATATTTTACTTGCTCTGGTTTTGGCGTCATTATCTTTCCTCTTTCTTGCTTGCTTGCCTGCCTGCCTTTGAGGTGTCTCACGGTAGAGAACTCCCTACGTAGGTCCTCAAGTCTTCTGAAACCTCATTTTCAGTTCCAAAACGTAGTCCTCAATTGTACAAAATAAAGGCAAGTATGTTGAATGTACAGTCCGCCCTCCACATTTGTGAGTTTTCAGTTTCATAGATTTGATTATTTGTGAGTTTCTGCAACTGCTGCCCCCTCCACCTCAAGTGGTTCTTTTCTTGGAGGAAATTTTCCTCTCAGCAGCTCTGATCAGGCCATGCAACCCTTTAAAAACCTACCTCTGGTCCTCCTCCTCCTCCATCAGCTGCTGCCTGGTCACCTAAGGAAGGCTCTCACACACTCATTTCTCAGAACCACAAACCCACTTTTGATGACCCACACATACACCCAAGGAAAGAGATGGGCTAGAGCGAGAAAGTAAATAGCTACCATGCCAATTTCCCCTTCCCTCTCCTTTCTCTGACTGGCTTGGACACTGAGTGCCTACTCTGTCTACCATGGCTCAGCCTTCTTTCCAAACACACATGCACACATTTTGATATTTCTGTTTTTTTCCACTTTTGCTGCAGTCCTGCGTCCCTAACCCTAATGAATGTGGAGGGCTAACTGTAGTTCTGTAGTGGAGATGGGTCCGAAAAGGACATCACTCAAGAAGTAAACACTTTCTGTGAGCAGGAGAACTTGCTTTCCAACAATCCCAAGGCCTTTTGCATGGAGAAACGAGCTACTCTCTTCTTCCACAGTAGCCCTGTTGTGCCCCTTCCTCATTTGGAAAGGTTGCCTTTTGCCTGGTTGCTCAGCCTTAGCTGCTATTGGGTTGAGCTCATAATTTTTTTGGCTTGGATCAGCCCAAAGCCCAAGGGATTCTCTTCCCTTTCTCTTCCTCCCCACTGCCCACCCCCAAATTGGATTTTTCCTCCAATTTCCTGAGAAAAGAGACAAGGAGCATTTAGGGAAAGAGCAGACAGGAAGCTGGGCCCTGTGCCATTCTTTCTTTTTCTGTCTCTCTCTCTCTCTCTCGGCTGTGCCTGCCCATCAAGCTCGGGGAGAAGGATTGGACATACAGGGAGTTGTTTGTTGCATGCCAGCCCTTCTCGTCTTCAGGACTGAGTGGAATAAAAGCAAGAGCCCTTCCAAAGAATATGCACGGTGTGGACTCTTTGCTAGCAGTGGGAGTTTCCAAAGAGGGCCTAGATGGCTAGATTGGAAAAAGAAAAGAGGTTGAGCTCCTTCTACAGCAGGGCTGGGAAACATGCATGCCTTATGGGGTGCTTTGGGGGCTGGAGGTCCTAGCAGCCCTTGTCACTATAGTCAATGGTGAGGAATGCTGGGGGTTGCAGTCCAATAAAATCTGGAAGTCTACATGATTCTCTCCCCCTGTTTCACAGCAAAGGTGGAGAACCTGTTTTAGCCTAAGGACCAAAGTCAGTGTCAGAAAAGTCCTCGGGGTAGGCGGAGCCAAGGCAAAAGGGGTGCGGCCAAAGTACCAGCAGATTTTAAGTCAAAGTTCTTACTGCCACTATGAACAGGAGGAAAGAACTTATAGCAAAGTTACAGCTCAGGTCTAAGTTGTTTGAAAGAGGGTATCTCTCTCCCTTGAGAACCAGAGTAGGATAGTGGTGTGAGTCTTGGACTATGGCCCCAAAGTCCAGGGTTCGATTCCCCGCTCGGCCGTGGAAGCCGACTGGGGGAACCTTGGGCACATCGCATACTCTCAGCCCCTTCAGCAGCTCCCAAGCAAAATTAATCCTTTTTGTCTGATCCAGCAGCACCCCTTCTTGCAAAAGCTAATTACTGCTCCCAAGCTTGGAGTTCTGGCAGCTATAGTCCAAAACCAGTAACTTTTTCACTAACAAGGCCCAGCTTGGGAACTGGAACCTTTTTCCCCCATTTTTGGCTTGGGCAGCGAGCAAAGAGCATGTCAATGGTCTTCTCTCTCTCTACCTCGCCATGCTGATAAGGATTAGCGTCCTGGAACCTTTTGCTTCCCTGTCCATGGGGGCGCCTTTGATGTGCATTGGTGTAACGTAGCAATCTGATTCCAAGGCCTCATTTCCCACGCAGGAAGACTTGCTCTGGAGCCCAGCCAGCCTTCCCTCCTGAGTCTCCCTCCACCTCTCCCCAGGAACACACCCCGGCTGGAGGTCTTTGCCAGCGCTGGGGGAGTCCGACCCCCTTTCTCTGCTTCCAGATGTATGAACGAGGGGCCCCTGCAAGTCTCCCTTGAACATCTATCTGTTGGAGTATTGCTTAGCTGCCATCTTATCTGCCGCTGAAAGATGAAGGTGCAGCTAAAGCATTTTAGGCCGGCAGCTCCTTAGCCGATTTACATGTTATCTTGCCCATTAAACCAAGAAACTTATCGGACCATCAAGGCCGTTACAGTTCTCAAAGCTGAGGGTCCTAATGAAGCCAAATGGAGAATCCTTTCTTTTAGGGAGGAAAGCCAAGAAGCAAGGATCTCTCCCCCTTCCCCACCACCCTGTGCGGTTCTCCTTGCTCCTCCTCATGGTTGCAGGCAGGGTAACCAAAGCGGACCCACAATGGGATGAAATAATGTCCACCCTGGTGGTGATGAGAATTAGGCTCTGGTGGTGGTGTGCCTTCAAGTCATTTCCAACTTACGACAGCCTTAAGGCAAATCTATCATGGGGTTCAAGGGTGTGTGACACCAAGTGGAGACCCAAACGTTGGCCCAACCCTCATTGTTTTTTCAACACACACCCTGCCACACAATTTTCAGGGGTATAAACTGAGTGTGCAGGGCTTTGGGTCTTCAGGGTCCATGGGGGGACCAGCATGACCCTCAAGCCATGGGAGCTTTCTTTCCCTGAGTATTCACTCATGGCCCTTCAGGGGACCAGTTAAAATTTTAGCCCCAACTGGAGTGGTCCCATTGAAAGTGTGCTTGTTAAGTCATCCTTTACATCAGGGCTGGGACTAGAGTTGCCAAACTAGACCCTGGAAAGGGCTTCTGCACCTTTGATTGCTGTGCGGAAGAGGGAATTTCAGCAAATGTTGCCTGCCTTGCAAGTAGGAGATAAGCGACACCTGCTGAAATCCCCTCTTCTACAAACCACTTGGACAAACCAGTCATAGAACCATAGAATTCAAGAGTTGGAAGAGACCCCCGGGGCCCTCCAGTCCAAGCCCTTTCTGACCTGCAGGAAGACACAACCAAAGCCCTCCCTTTGACAGACGGCCATCCAGCCTCTGTTTAGAAACCTCCAAAGAAGGAAACTCAATCACACTCCACTGAGAAAGCTGCGCATTCCACTGTCAAACTGCTCTCACCATCAGGAAGTTCTTCCTAATGCTTGGGTGGAATCTCTTTCCTTGAAGTTTGAAACCATTGCTCTGTGTCCTACACTTGGAGCAGCAGAAAACAAGTTTGCCCCATCTTCCATATGACATCCTTTCAGATATTTACATATGGCTATCATGTCCTCTCTTAACCTTCTCTTCTCCAGGCTAACCATCCCCAGCTCCCTAAGCTGCTCCTGAAAGGGCTTCATGGTTTCCAGGGCCTTCTACTAGGCCCTCCTCTAAACATGTTTCAGCTTGTCAATATCCTTCCTGAACTGTGGTGCCCAGAACTGGACACAGTACACTAGCTGAGGTCTGACCAAAGCAGAATAGAGCAGTAAAAAAAAAGAAATACTTTAGCTATATTTATTTTTCATATGATGCATGCCATCTTGAGTCCAATGCTGGGAGAAAGGTAATTCATTAATTAAAATTTCCCCCTTTTTTTTAGCTGAGCTGGAGCTGATGACCTCTGAAGGGGAGAGCAAGCTATGCGCCAGGCAGAACGTGCCTGAAGGATTGTCCTGGGGTCCATATCAGGGGAATATCCAAAGCGAGCCTACATCTCCAGGACACAATGAGCCGGTAAGGATCCTTTCAGGGTAGCAACCAGTTAAGATGATCAGAGTGGAAGAGAACATCTTCCCTGAGCAGGAAAACATGGAAAAGTTATCCTTTTTTGTGGGCCACAGCTCCTAGGATGGTTGGCTAGGCGATTCTAGGAACTGCAACCCACAAAAAGGATAACCTTTCCAAGCTCTGTTGCTAACAACACCATACAAAGTGGCCGTCTGCAGGTAACAGCATCTCCTCTGCAGCTAATCTCATTAGAGATTAGGGCTGTATCCTATCAGCTCCGATTTCTTGAAAGCTCGCTTCCATACAGACCTGTGATGCCTAATTTTGAAATCCCGGCTGGAACGTCTTACCTGCTGGGCTTCATTTCTAGCTCCGACACTGTCGCTCCGTAAGACCCATGCCATTTAATCCTCAGCTACCGGTTGTAAGTCCGTGCAGGCTGTGGGTTGACCAAGAGGTAGGTCAAGCCAAATGATACGGGATGTTCCAGACCCAAGCAGAGGGAGAAAAGGGGAGCCTCTCTGTGTGGCTGAGCATCCAAGCACTAAATGGGATTTAGGTGAAGTTTGCAAAATAAACAGATGTACATTCAGGTCATACATCCTAAGTTTGGATATACAGATTGAATATCCTTTATCTAAAATGCTTAGGACTAGGAGTGGTTTGGATTTTGGATTTTTTTCAGATTTTGGAATGCCTGTATTTGCATATACACATGTATGATTTGCATACACAATTCCCCACTCAGCCATGGAAATCCACTGAGAGCGTGTGACTTTGGGTGCATCACTCTCTCTCAGCCCCCAGAAAATCAGGTGATGGGTTCGCCTCAGGGTTGCTATAAGTCTTCATAGCTGTATTTCAAATGCTTCAATACTGTTTTAAATTAATGATGATTTCAGTTGGATATTTTATGTACATAACTCGTTTGGTACCAATTGTCAGTTGTGTGGAGTTGAAGTGGTGGAATCAGAATCAGAAGCAATTTTGGGTGGAATCAGAGTTGGAGTCAGTAGAAAAATACCAACTCTGACTTCGACTTCAGATTAAAAACTTATAACATTACAACAATACATAGTAAATATGATCCTTTTTTACTGACATTTTATACTTAACCAGGTAAATATATTTAATGTTTTACCAGTCAAAGGAGCCTGATGAGTCACATAGTGGTGATGAATTGCCATGTACGTTTTAAAAACTTTTTCAGAAATGCTATAATTGTGACATTTGAACTGTGCTTTGTTTTAATCCGTGTTGTGAGTCAGCTTGGGTTCCAAGTTGGGAGAAGGCTGCTTCGGGATTATTTTTACCCCATTCTAAAGTGCTGAAATGCTTCTTCTAAAGCTTAGTTACTGGAAGGAGGGAGCTTGTAGCTAAAATATATGGGCATTTTTGGCTCTGCTCCTTTTGCCCATGGCTCTACCCACCCTGGCATAAAGCCTCCACGAACTCCTTTAGAATGAAAGGTGCCCCTCAAGTGGTAAGAGGTTCGCCACCCTTGAAGTAGAAGACAACTCCAGAGGTCCTTCATAGATAATAGCTCAGCTTCAGCTTCTTCTTGTCTCCCTGTAGTTCTTCTCCTCTCCCCCTCAATGACACCATAGCTGGAAAAGCACTGAAGGAAAGCCATTTCCACACTAGACTGTTACAGTGCTGTTATTCCATTTTCAACATCCCCTCCCTAAACTGCAAACCCCAGGATTCCATAGGATGTTGAAAGTGGAATAATAGCACTGTAACAATCTAGTGCGGAAATGGCCGAAGTTGATGTAAGTCTTCTGAACATTCCCCGGGCCCGTTTAAAAATAAAAAATTCCAGTCCCCGAATTCTCCCTCCTGTCTTCCAGTCACATTTCCATTCCTCTCTTCATCTGGCTGTTCCCTTCTTGGCAGAAGAGTCTGAGGAATTTGAAATCAAGATATTATACCATAGAAAAAGGACTCAGGGGTTGCGAGGGGAGGGTGTGGAATATCTCTTTTTTGCACACCACGTTCTTGTCTGATTCCAATAAAAATATTGCAAAATCTCTCCAAAAAAAAAAAAACCCACGAAGTGATAAGAATAATATAGCAATGTGTACAAGAAAGTGCTGCGGACATGATTTATCACTAAGGGCTGGGAGTTCTGAAACACACTGGAATTTTTTTTTAAAAGGGGGAAGAAAAAAGACAAGCCCCTGAAGAACTAGCTCTCCTCCCGCAAAGGTCAGGCACTTAAAGCAATCAGAGCACCCTTCCTTTCATTGCTCCCCGGAAGAAGGCAGAAGATTGGATGGTCCAGTGTCTTCTGAGCCTCATTTGTGAGGTCCCAGTTTTGGTCATATGTGGGTTATGGGCTCTTTCAGCTTTCAGTGGATAGTCTCCCCACTCTATGAAACCCCAAATAGGTGTTCCCTGGGAGCACCCTCAGGCTCCTCTAACTCCTCCTCCAGGGGCCTTTGGCCTGGGGAAGATCCGGTCTCCCCCACCCAGGAGGGAAAGCCAAGGGAGGAGGTGGGTCTCCTGGGAACCCATCCAACTCTTCCTGGTGCTTGTGATGAATACTGGGGACGCACAGTCTTGGCTTCCCCTCTCCCTTCTTTCTCTCTCTGTCTCTCAACTCAAGCCTCCCAGTTTATCTTTTTGCCGAATTAAATCCTTGATTAACCCTTATCTTGCCAGCTTGGCGGCTATCTCTCCTGTGGCGCCGTATGTCCAGACAACCGGTGCAGGATGATTGATTTCTTGAAGATATGCCGCTGCTTTTTTCTGATACTTCATTTATTGTCTAAATATTTTTGCTCCCATTTCAGCAGCTTCCCTTATCAAGCTGTGTTGATGATTCCCAGCCCTGCTTCCCTCCTCCTTCTTTCTTTCTTTCTTTCTTTCTTTCTTTCTTTCTTTCTTTCTTTCTTTCTTTCTTTCTTTCTTTCTTTCTTCTCTCCTTCCTTCCTCCCTTCCTTGTTCCTTTTTAGTGCTTCTTACCTCCCTTACCCTATTTCATGCCCAAAGGAAGAGAAGCTCACCTGGCCCCAATGCAGAAGGTAGCCTTCGGATTTTCTTCTTCAGAGGGCAGGGCAAGAGAGAAGAGGGAAAGATAGAGCCGTGGAGAAAGATGCCCACCTCTGGCTCCATCTTGTATTCCTTGCTTGGGCTGTACAAACACTCTTGTCTATGCTGCGCAGGGGAGCACAGAAAGTTCTCTTATACCAAGTCTATCTTTTTTTATTATGTCAATTATAGAATGATAGAAGAGACCCAAAGGCCATCCAGTCCAACCCACTTCTGCTGGGCAGGAAGACACAATCAAAGCACTCGCTTTGACAGATGGCTGTCTGGACTCTGTTTAAAAACCAATAAGTTTTGCCATCATGACCACACTTGGCCACACGAGTCCCAGTTTCCACCCGTGAAATGTTGGAGAGGGTGGAAGATCAGTATGCCTCACATACCCAACTCCACTTCATGACCTTTTGAAATGAACAGCCCACACTAAAATGTCCAAACCTGCATGTGACACCAACAGGATTCCTCCTGCTCTGGGATATACCATCCAAAAAAGGTGCCATTTTCCAGGCTCTGGTCTGGGCAAACCCAAGTTACAGTCTCACCGCAGTCTTTGCCACAACAAAGCCTCTTCCCCCCGTTCCAGGCTGACTTCCTTTCAGGACTGCAGAGTTCCTCCCAAAGTTTAAACGATTAACCGCACGAAGGTTCTCCTTTCCCTTGTTTGGCAAGGGGTCCCGACTGCCCCAGATCTAGCGTCCCAAGCGGATGCTGCTCAGATCCAGTTTCCGATGGTTATCAGGGCCTCGGCAGATCTGAGACACTGACCTCTTTGTTTAAGGGGAGAATAAGGAGAGTTTCTCTGCCTCCATTCTCTGGCCCGGTCCAGTTTTGTGATATGGGAGGAGTGGCTGGCATGGGAATGGCCGTGAAAAGAGCCACACCTGAAAGGAGCCACACCGTGGATCTGTGTGTGTCTGTCACAGCGCTTTTGTACTCCCAGCCAGCACAGTGCGGAGGGGAAAATGTTTTCTGTGGGGCTTCATTTGGAAACTAGCCTGGAAAGGATGTGGAGACCTGCAAAGTGGTCTCCTGAAGTCAATTTTTATGAGATGTCAGGAGGACAAAAACAACAACAACAACTTTTCCTTTTGTTCAGAAGGTAATTTCAGGGATTTGGTAGTGCTGACTTAGGGGTGATATCTTTATCACCAACATCTGCATCCTGCCTTTCTCTCAATAATAGGACTCAAGGTGGCTTTGTTATTGTGTGTCTTCAGGTCCTTTCTGACTTAGGGTGACCCTATCATGGGGTATTCTTTGCAAGGTTTGTTCAGAATGGGTTTGCCTTGGCTGTCCTCTGAGGTTGCTTACAATGCCTTTTAAGACAGTACGGATTTTTTTAAAAAAAAACTTATACACAAAGTTCAATAAAAATATGAATGTAAAGGTTGTGTAAAAGACCATTTGAAGACAAAAACATTCCTGAAAAGACTATACAAACTGTAAAATGGGTAAAGTGAACAATGCAAATGGTACAGTGTTTAGGCTGGGCCAGGAAAAGCTTTGGTGATGGATATGGTTGTAGTGTTCCTGCAGACAGAATCTGCCGTGCCGGTTCACAGATCTAAAAGTCACGGTTTTGCTTTTAAAAAAAGTAAAAGTAAGCTTGTTGTTAACTGTCATCGCATTGATTTTGGTTTATGGTGACCCTATGGATGAGAAACTTTCAAGTCACCCTATCTTCAGCAGTCCTGCCTAGCTCTTGCGGATTCAGGGCCGTGGCTTCCTAGACTGAGCCCATCCAACTGTAATGCGGCTTCTCTTTTTCCTGCTGCCTTCCTCCTCCCCAAGGATTATTGTCTTTTCTAGTGAGTCAGGTCTTCTCAAGATATGGACAAAGTACGACAAGCTCAGTTTAGTCTTCTTCGCTTCTAGGGAGAATTCAGGCTTGATTTGCTCTGGACCCATTGATTTGTCTTTTGAACAGTCCACAGTATCTCTTGAGCTCTTCTCCAGCACCACATTTCAAATGAGCTGATTCTACTAGGCCCTAATGTATTTATTTATTTATTTTATTGAATTTATATCCAGGCTTTCTCCCAAGATGGGATTCAAGGTGGCTGTGGACTGTCCCTGGACTCTACTTGGTGAACTCTTGATACACCAAAGGGAGACAAAGTCCAAGAACTGGCATTGGTGTCCTGTCATCCCACAGTAATAAGGCTGATGCCTTACATGGGTGTTGCATAACATAGATCTCTCCCTGCAGGGTTACACATTGGTTGTGCTGTAGAGTCCTTGGGTTGAATGGCAACCTTGTGCAACAGAATGCACAAGCATGCATACAACTGAGTGTGCAACTGGAGGCACAACAACTCCCCATGTACAACGTCCACTTCAGCAACCTTGAACTGCGTATGGCCATTGTGCAACAGACAGAAACGCCCAGCCTCTTCCATAGGGAAACTTAAGCCCACGTAAAACACCCACAAGATTCTTGCCCACATCTTCAAGACCCTTTGCATCCTCCCCCCAACCTCTTTCTGTGAGCACAGAGAGCAGAATAAATTAAAACACCTGATGTTTTTGCATAACTGATCCCGGAGCGTCTTTGTTTCAGCTTTAATTGCACCAAATGTTGATGATACAGGATGATATGAGATGACTTTATTTATGTATTTTGAAAGCATGTAGCATTGAAATTCTAGAGGAGAGGTGCAGAACAGAAGAGCTTATTATCAGAGGCTGAGGAAGAGCAAAGGAGAGGGGGGTTCTCAGCCGATGGAGAGGATGGACCTCTCTGCTTAGCCAACTGGTGGACGGGGGAGAGGTTGTGTGAGATAAGGGAGGTACCCCCAACTGGACAGGGTGTTCAGTGCATCTTGTCAGCCTGCAAAGATGGCCAGGTTCCAGCCCTGCTCTGCACCCCCAAAGTCTGGGTTCTGGCAAGGATTGGCAACCAGGCCAGCCCTAGTTTGGGGTGGGTAGCCGCAAATAAAATTGCTGAATCAGCTGATCAGAGCAAAGCATCCTTCCTCCCTTCAAAAAGCCACCCACGTGGACATGCTCTCAGTGACACCCTTCCTTTTGCATGAAGACAAACACACACACACACACACACACAGAGTCACCTGTCAGGCCTTCGCATGCTGAAATTAGGGATGCTGCTTTTCTGACACCATCAGCAAAAGCATATGCGTGTGTGTATGTGAGAGAGAAAGAGAGAGAGAGAGAGGAGTGTGCATGTGTGTGTGTGTTCGTGCGTGTGTGTTTTTATCAAGCCGTGAGCACTCTGCTCCTTGGAGTGATAAGCCCTAAACCAACCAAGACTGTCAGTCTGAGTTGGAGGGTTTAGAAATATTGGGACGAATAATTAGATTTCATATCGTTACTGCTGCAGCCATCGAAGGATCAGGCAGATTAATTTTTTTTCCCTCCTCTCTCTCTCTCTCCTCTCTTCTTCTCTCTCCCTCTTTTACTCCCTTCTGCTCATTAATATTCATTAGCGGCACATGAAGGTACCGCGGAGTCCGAGCACTAGCATACTTGGGGAGGGGGCAGCATGCCGGAGGCCAACAGAGCTCCTCTGGAGAGTCAGTCTGTGTGTAGCCAAAGGAGGCTTCAGGTACCAGTAGACTCCTTTGCCCACCCACTTTTGTCTCCCACCCTCCGACAAGAAGGTAGGAGTCTTCTCCCAGCATCAGTCCCCATATCTTGAGCACTGCATAGTGCATAGTGGCTTGAATTTTGGGACTCTGGAGACCAGTGTTCAAATCCCCACTCAGCCATGGAATCCCACTGGGTGAGCCACAATCTCTCAGCCTCAGAGGAATGGGCAAAGGCAAACTACCTCTATCTTGCCCAGAAAACCCCATGATAGGTTTGCCTTAGGCATGCTGTAAGTCAGAAACAGCCCCCCAAAAATAATCCACCACTATACCAGCCTGAAATATTGCTCTGAGCTCACTGATATCATCTGATTTCAGAAGCTAAGGAGGGTCAGGCCTGGTCAATGCTTGGCTGGAAGACCACCAGGACGAAAGGCCACAGATCTACAGGCAAGCTCAGGCAGACGTCTGCCAGAAACCCTGGAGAGTGCCTGGTCTCCAGAGTGGCAGTCCCAACATTTAAACCATCCAATCTCTGTTCAAAAACTCCCAAAGAAAGAGACTCCATCACACTCCCAGGCAGCAGGAAATTCTGCTTTTACCATCAGGAAGTTTTTTCTGATGCTTAGGTGGAAACTCTTTTCCTGTAGTTTAAATCCATGGCTCCATATCTTAGTCTCTGGAGCAGCAGAAAACAAGCTTGTCCCATCTTCCATATGACATTCTTTCAGACATTTGAACATGGCTATCGTGTTATCTCTTAGCCTTCTTTTCTCCAGGCTAAACCTACCCAGCTCCCTAAGCCACTCCTCCTAAGACTTCATGGTTTCCAGACCCTTCACCATTTTGGTCATCCTCCTCTGGAGACGTTCCAACTTGTCCATATCCTTCCTGAACTGTGGTGCCCAGAACTGGACACAATACTCCAGATGAGGTCTGACCAAAATAGAATAGAGTGGGATTATTACCTCCCTTGACCTAGACACTATACTCATTGATGCAGCCTAGAATCATATTGGCCTTTTTAGCTGCTGCATCACACTGCTGACTTCTCCACTCTCCCCAGCTCTCCGTAGTCCAGTAAATGTCGATCCAGTCCATCCCATAAGCGTTGATCCTGTAAATGTCCACCACCTCTACTACCCTAGGGGAAAGGAAGAAAACCTGACTTAGTAGGCAGACTGGCAGGCTGCTCCTTGTGGCACTGGGCATCATGGCTTCCAACTTGGCCTACTCTGCCTGAGCACACTCTCTCCATCTCTGGGGAGCATCTGTGGCTGTGTCAGCAGCGTGAGGATTATGTGCCTCGCCCAGAGTCCAAGCTGCTTCCTTTTGTCTGGTTCAAGCGGTGCAAAGCTCCAGCAGCCCCGTCCCATCTCTCTCTACCCTCCCTCCCCTCCCCAACCTCTTTTCCTCCCATGCACTGCTGAGGTTAGAGGGTGAAGTGGCTGCTTCCTCCACAACCGACAGTGGGTCAGCCCCCAGGTTAAGGAGAAGAGGAAATAACAAGCTTGTTGTGATCATAGTCATGCTCCGTTGGCTGGCGGCCATGCCATGGGGTTGGCCGGACGGCAGGCGGGGGGGGGTCAGCTTCTGCAAAGGAGGTGGGTAATCCTCACAACGGAGGAGGCTGGGCTATGGGGCACTAGGTTTCCCTTTGTAGAAGAGCTGGCCTGGCAGGAATTGATGTCACCTTTTGTTTGCCATTGTGCAAATCTGTGCATGAAGAGGAAAGGAGAGGAAGCGGAGAGAGAGAGATTTCTGGAGAACTGGGTACCCAGGTAAACATGCAGTTCCTGCCACATATAGAATCATAGACTCATAGAATCCTAGATTTGGAAAAGACCTCAAGGGTCATCCAATCCAACCCCTTTCTGCCATGCAGGGAAGGCACAATCAAAGCATTCCAGACAGACAACCGCCCGACCCCTGTTTAAAAGCCTCCAAAGAATGTCTCCTGGTAGAAGAGCTCATCCAACATATGGCAAAGAACCAGACAAGAACTGAAATGGAGAAGTTTCACCTGCTGTAATTAGAATCTAGTTGTATATATCATTTCCCACAGTGCTGGGACCTGTGCCCTTATGGTTATGCTGGACTCCGTATCCCATCACTTCCATCCAACACAGGCTGACTTCTCACTCCTGTGTTCCAGTACCTTAGGACTACGGACCTCAGATCCATTTTAGGGATCTAATAAAGGGTTGGGGCTGTTTTTAAATTCCTGCCTGGAGCAGGACTATGTGACTTCTGCACCTAAACAGACCAAAGTTGTGAGTGTTAAAAATGTTGAACATGAAAATGTTTAGGATTTACGCAGAGATTTAGATGTTCTTCCATCTTAGGTGGTGGTGGTGGTGATGGTAGGTGTTGGCTTGCAGCCTTTCCTAGTAACAACTCTCTTCCAAGAAACAGATGCACATTAAATGAACTCTTTTTTTTCTAGCCAAATCACCCAGTAACCCTGATGCTAGAAGACGACAATTGTTGGCTGTCGAAGCTGCCTTTGGTTTCCACTGAAGGGGATGCCAGTTCGGTGATCTACAAGAAGGGTTGGTATTTGGAGAATCCCTTTGTGATGGATCCTCTTTCCAAGTCATCCCCACAGTTCCCAGCCTTGGAAACCTGTCACTCTCCCCTTTCCCTACAGTCTCCTTTAAAATCTCTCCTTGGATTTGTATCCTGGGCTTTCAAGTGCCCTCACTATGGACTAGTGTGTGTGTGTTAGCCTTGTGTTCTTTATGGGAAGCATAACCTCTTTGGTCCAGAATTGTTGCTTTATCAAGTCCCAGTACTCTTCAAACTGAGTTATCTCCCACATTTTCCTTTAATCGATTTGGACCCTCTGTATGCCCCTCTTTCTTGCTTGGGAGGGGTGGATGGGGATGGTATCTCCCAGAGTTTGCAGAAGTTACACTGTTCCCTGCAGCGTCATGGTCAGTGAAAGATGGAGGATGCCAGGCATAAGGGGCAAGAGGGGAGAAAGAGTCAGGCAGCTCACCTGGAGAAGACAAAGTGGTGGGCAGTAAAAGCAGGAGAGTTTGTGTAGTAAAGAACAGCCAGTGCAAGTTTTTCGTGAATATATGAACTGATGCTGCCACCTTTGGGTATCCATTTGTATTACAAGTGCCAGCTATTGGAAAGTTTTTTTTCCACTTGTGTTCCACTTTGGCCTCTCCAGAAGGGGAAAAAAGTCTTTGGAAGTATTGAGAGTTCTCAGTTCTTATTGTTTTGATGTTACCTGCCTGTTTTCAGCTCTGCATTCAAACTCTTTCCTTCAATATCACCTTCTGACCTCATGGTCTTCCTCCTCTCCGTCACACTGATCGTGCGTTCTAGACTCATGCAACATTTCAGAAACTGATTTTCACTGAGCCATTTTTGTTATTATTCAGGAGTTATTGTCAAAGTGCTAAAGTGCTTTAGCAAAATTACAGTAGTTTAACGCTTAGAGTCATTGCAGACAAAACATCCTGATCTTTATTGAATCTGTGTCCTGAAAACAATAGCTTTGTTTACAGGCTTTTGCCATCTTTGCTAGCAGACAACCAAGTAGAAACACATTTCAGAAAATATTGGGTTAATTTAAGCTGATCTGGGAAGTAGGGACAAAAAGACCTTGGTAATGCCAGGAGTTAATGCCAGCTAGGAAATACTTTGGGATGGGAAAAAAATAATATGGATATCCAAAATCAAAACTTGGGACTTCCAGATACTTTTTTTCTCGTCTGGGATTAATCTTCCCTGCATTTAGCTTTCCAACAGTCCTCTGAAGCAAGCCAAAGTTGCTCCCATTTTACAGATGGGGAACTGAGGCTATGAGGGTGGCCTTTTCAGGACCACTTAGGATAATTTTCCTATATTTTTATTCCATCCCATTTCATGTGTATTTCAGCTGTTGTTTTCCAAAGCTGGTTCACAATATAAGACAGGTTCTTAACTGAGCTGGCTTTGGAAATGGCTCTCCTGGGTGTAGAGTCTCCCTTCTAAACTGACGCTTTCCAGGCTCCGAATGTCAAGCCAAATGAGATTTGGTTCTTCTCCTAATGACTCACCTTTTCTGATGGTCTCCCGTCTGTCTGCAGATGATGCAATCTGGTGCAAAACCACAAAGGCCATCCCCGAAGGGGATACATTGAAGGCGTTTGTCATGGCTGAGCCGATGGGGATCCCCAACCACACTGTGAAAACGGAGACCGGGGAGTCGACCTACCCAGCAACACTTCCTCCTGAAATCCAGCTTCTGCCACAGCAAGCGGGCATGGCGGCTATCTTGGCCACGGCTGTCGTGAACAGTAAGCGCCTTTCCGTCGGTCAAATCAGGCCTTTATTGCAGACAACAAACCGTGAGGCGATAAAATAATTATATACATCCTGTACACAAGTAAACCAAGGTGTAACCACACCCTATTTAAAATTGTAAATAGTCTGTGTTAAAATAGAACAGCTGGATATAATTAATTGCATATACTTACATTTTAGAGACCGCTTAATAAAATAAGTTTAAAAGTTCTTCCAAGACACTGGTTTAAATATATCAAATATATAAATTTGTATTAAAATCATCTAGCCTTATTGCTGATACACAATTTTTGTCGCCCTACTGCTTCTGAAGCTGTGATCCCCATATGATACCTCAGATGTTTAAACCAATGAGAAACCTGAAGTTACTAATATAATGATGCAAATAACAGCTGCTACCTTGCACCAAATTCACACACTGCAAAGAGGCAGTGCGCCATTTGTCATGTCTGTCAGGTCCTCGTTTTGGGGTTTGGGGATGAAGTCGGCTCCTTCCGTTGCTTCCTTCTTCACTGGTTTCCTTTCTTCTTCCCTTCCTTCCAGAGGATGTCTTTCCCTGCAAGGACTGTGGCATTTGGTACCGCAGCGAACGCAACCTGCAAGCCCACCTGATGTATTACTGCGCCAGCCGCCAAAACGCTGCCTCGCCCACTGTGGACGAGAAGCCCAAGGAGGCCTACCCCAACGAGCGCATCTGCCCCTTCCCACAGTGCAAGAAGAGCTGCCCCAGCGCCAGTTCCCTGGAGATCCACATGCGCAGCCACAGCGGTAAGGGCAGAGGCTCTCCCAGTGTGGCCTGGGCTGATTTGGGGGGCAGGAGCGGGAATCTAGCTACTGGGCACAAAAGGAAGGCACTTCCCACTCCCCGGTGAGAATTCTGACCCCCCCTACAACATTCCCTCATTCTCCAAATTTCTAGTAGTGCAAAGAGCGAGACACTGAAAACAGTTCAAACTTGAAACTTTGCTGTGCATACCTGACCTTGCTCACTTTGCTTGCTCCTCAGTGGCCCAGACTGTGTTTCTAAAGGTTCAACGGATGCTTGAAATTATTGCAGTGCTAGAAATTTGGGCGCATCCCAGACAGCCAAAAATGAAAAATAAAATCAGAAGTGATTAGAAGTCCACTTTTGGTTTTGAAAAAAATGGCATTTTTTTGGTGTTAAACCATGCAGAGAGAGAACCTAAAACCTATTTAGGAAGAAAATTCTTGCTTTTGGGGGCTACCAGGAAGGGGCAGCCACCTTTTTTGGTCAGGAACAGGCCAATCCAGAGCTACATTTTGCCCGCTCCAGTTCTAAACTTTCCAGAAACAATATATTCCCCCAAAGGAAGCACTGGATAACTGGTGGGCCCATTATGCAGTGGTAACCCTGCATAAGCTCACTCACCACTTTGTGAGAGAGCAGGGATAACAGTCCCAACAGAGAGCTACTGAAGTTCCAAAGGCTTTGGGGGTCAGTAGATGATGCTGATATGCAGCCATTGCACGGTCAACAATCTTCCCAAGTGATGTTTCAGGAATGCCATGTTTTTCGGGGTGTGTTTCAGCAGTATTCCCAACAACCTCTGGCTGCGTTACCAAAGACCCATCTCAGGAACAAGGAAACACTCCGACTTGAGAGGAGAGGAATCTCTTAGACCATCTCTGTTGTTTAGGCAATGGAACACCATTTTTAAAAAATTAGGTGGCTGGATGGATGGATAGGTGGGTGGATAGATGGATGTTATTCTTATATTGCCATTTGTTCTATTTCAGGAGAGAGGCCATTTGTTTGCCTTATCTGCCTTTCTGCTTTCACCACAAAAGCAAACTGTGAGCGACACCTGAAAGTCCACACTGACACACTGAATGGTAAGTCCTTCCTGAGCCAATGAGCACCAAATAGGAGAGGCGTCGTGGAATTAATACTCAGAAGAGCATAAACTGCTAAAGTGACGGATCACTCTACATGGGTGTTCGTGTGTCCATGCATGTGTGCGTGCCTTCAGACCACCTTTCAAATTATGGTGGCCCCTTGAGCTTTCCTCAACAAGGAAAACCAGGAGTTCCTCTGAAATTGAGCCTGTACCACCTGGGTACCCCTTGGTAGATCTTCCATCCGCTGCTCACTAGGGAGATCAAAAGTGCCAACTCATTATTATCTCCTTTCTCTTACCTATCTCCTCTTCCACCACCAAGCATTTACCACTTTGACCTGTTGGCATGATCTGTCTCTTTTCCTGCACTCAGCACGAACTAACCAAGTGCTGTTCCATCAATGGTGTGTGCATTAGAGGCATTTGCACCAAATATGCCTGCACAAACCATTTCCTAGCCTAAGTCAAATTAAAGAGCCTTTCTGCACTACACTGTTATACTGCTATTATTCAACTTTCAACTTCCTACAGAATCCTGCGGTTTGCAGTTAGTTTAAGGAGAGCCCTTTAGAATTCTCAGCCAGAGAGCTCTTTGGCCTCAGGAAACTACAAATCCCAGAATTTCACAGGCAGTTGAAAGTGGAGTAATAGCACTATCACAGTGTAGGGAGGAAAGGCCCTAAGTACCTAGCCCAAATCTAGTCTAAGTCTCTAACTTAACCTCAGCCTAATGTAGGATTAGGAATCATGCAGCCCTCCAGATGTGCTAAACTAGAATCCCAGTATTTCTCCTAATTGGTTCTGTGGCAAGGACTGTTGGAGTGGTAGTTGCCACCTTATCAGATAGGAGACTGCAGCATGGTTGTAAAAAAAACCCAAGTGGATTTAAATTCTCGCTGGGATAGGGGAAAGAGCTGGGTTGCTGTTAGATGGTATTTTCATGCCTCTGCTTTAGTACAGCTATATGGGCACCCTGTTCTTCTTTGCTGTGAAAGGTGTTCTCCACCAGATATGGATCTCATTCTTTAATCACATTGACCTTATGCTCGCTCTCCAGTAATCATCACTTGAGACCTGGGCCATCATGTGCTGGTAGAGCATTGGCTTTGCACACAGAAGGTCCCACATTTGATCTCAAGAACCTCCAGCTGGAGGGAGGATGGAAAGAGCCCAGTATCTGGGCCAGGGCAGAACATGGAGGACCACTGGCAATCTAAGTAGGCTAAGATTGATGGGAACAGGTGGCTTCCTCCATCCCAGTTTCATTCTTCTTTCCCTGCAGGAGTCTGCCACAGTTGCGGCTTCATCTCCACCACCAGGGACATCCTCTACAGTCACCTCGTCACAAACCATATGATCTGCCAGCCAGGCTCCAAGGGGGAGGTTTATTCCACCGGCTCCACCATTCCTGCTCCTGCCAACAAATCACTCACCCCAGGTAGGTCATGGGCTTGAGGGCTCATGATGCCTTGCATCCCATCCCAAGAGAAGGGTGTGCTATAAATGCAATAAACAAGTAAGTCTCCAAAGCCTGGGATGTAATGGAGCCAGTCTGGACTGGTGGCCAGAGTGTCAAACTAAGGCTGGAGGGATTCAAATCACCCCATTCAAGCATAATTGTCAAAAGAATTTTCAATAATATTCCAAAACGGGTTGAAAAAAATGTATTTCTGGGTGTGAAGAAACCCTGATAAGGAGAATCTTGGACTGGTGACAATCTTTGCAGAGTGGGAGCTATTCTGCAGAAAATTCACACACAGGTTGTATGTGTGTGTGTGTGTGTGTGTGTGTGTGTATGCACAAAACAGAATTTTCTGCTTACAAAATAGTTGTGTGTAGAAAGTATCGTTTCCTGTGCAAGAAAATGTTGCTTTCTGCGTAAAAATCCCAAGTGCGAATTTTTCACAGAATAAATCCTGAACTGCGAATAGTCTTGACAAACTTTACATTTTTCTAAGATTTCTCCTGGCAAGAAGAAAATAGCTAAAAATCACTTGTTGCTTTCTTTGAGAACAAAATCAGCAAAGAATTATACCCCCACATTACACTTCTTTCTGTTCCTCTCTCTGCCGTACCCAAGTCATTTATTGCATTACCTGTAAAGAAGCAAGGGAATGATTTGTGTTATTATGACATTCCCATCCTGGCTATGGGTCTGCTGGGATGATTCTGGGACATTGTGGGATTGCACCATAGTGTGGCAAGGGTCATAGTGTTGTCCTGAGAATAAAATAAAGGCAGAGAACAGTGAAAGAAATAATAATACACTGCTCAAACCCTATAAAGCTAGCATAGGACAGGTCTGGTCTGAATGACTCCAGCATGGGAAGGTTCAAACTCCTTATTTGTGTCTGGTTTTCCCCTCTGCAGGTATGAGCACACCCAGCCCAGCCCCTAGCCTCAAATGCAGCTTTTGTGGCTACATTGCTGACTGTTTGCCCAGCCTCCAACAGCACGTGGTCTTGCACAGTGCTGCTGCTGCCGCTGCCAGTCTTCCAGGCTCAGATTCCAAGGCTCTGCAAAGCCAGCCAGATGTTCCAGCCAAACCGGCAGGGCAAGGAGTGAAGGCACCCCCTGCGGAGGAAGTGGCAAATGGCTCCCCTCCCCAAGAAACAAGCTCTTCTGCAGCCTTACCTGATGGGGTCCTGCAGGTGCGGATCAAGGAGGAGCCTGTAGATGAGGGAGAATCGTCCACGGCACCCCCTCAGGCAAGGACAGCTGCTGGTCCTGAGTCAGAGCCCGACACCTCTTCCAGAGCATCCTCTCCACACAGCATGCACTCTGTGAAGGTCAAATCTGAGATTGCAAGCCCCACTCCAGGGTCCAGTCCAGTGCCCAGCGAGCCCGGATCCAGCACCCCCGGTGGCACCATATTTCTGCCCCAGTATGTGTTTGGTCATGAGGCCACTGTGGTGCCACAGGCTTCAGAGATCTTGGCCAAGATGTCAGAGCTGGTGCACAGCCGCCTGAAGCAGGGTCATGGCGGGGTTCCCCCAACCCTCTTCCCAGGCACTCCAGTGCCCAAGGGGGCAACCTGCTTTGAGTGCGAGATCACTTTCAACAACATCAACAACTACTATGTCCACAAGCGACTATATTGCTCCAGCCGCCGGGTGACAGAGGAGAATTCCCCCGGGGCTCGCAAGTTAAAAACAGCCCCCTCGGCTGCCTTCAAAGGCCCCCCCACAGCTCTCCTCTCACCCCAGCAGCCTGGGGAGGGCAAGGCCACTCAAGAGGGGGAAGCTGGGAGAGCCACCCCCCCACCAGCACCAGAAATCAAGCAAGAGATCAAGGTGGAGGAGGGTGGGGCCAAATCCAGCCCCTCACCAGAGGCAGATGGAACGGGGCGCACAAGTGAGGACAGCCAGAGCCCCGGGGCCAGCTCTGTGGAGGAGCCAGATGATGACCCCAGCCGGACGGTGTGTGAAGCTTGCAACATCCGCTTCAGCCGCCATGAGACGTACATAGTGCACAAACGCTATTACTGTGCCTCCCGCCACGACCCGCCACTGCGCCGGAGTGGGGCTGCTGGCAAAGTGCCCTTCCTGCCGCAGCCCATCCGCACGCGCAAGCGGCGCAAGCTGTATGAGATCCACAACGCCGCCAGCCAGCTTAACAGCGGTGGCGGCGGCAGCAGCAGCAGCACTCCGGACATCCCCCGCCCTGAGGGCCCCCCAGTCATCCCCGCTCTCATTTCTGTGGTCAAAGCTGCCCCCTCTCCCAGCTCAAGCCCCGATGTCGATGGACCCATTGACCTGAGCAAGAAGCCCCGGCTCCACGGTAGCAGCGGTGGGGAAGTGCTCCCGGCTTCCCTCTTGCCCTTGGCTGACTACCACGAATGCACTGCTTGCCGCATCAGCTTCCACAGCCTGGACAGCTATTTGGCCCACAAGAAGTACTACTGCCCAGCCACACCGTTGCAACCCAGCACCCTGGAGCAGCTGCAGAAGATCAAAGGAGCTGTCCCAGCTCTTCTGAAAGCTCGGAGCAGCCCAGAGGGGCTGGGGGAGGAGCATGAAGGGCCACCAGTCAAAGTGGAGAAGGCCACGCCCGCCTTGAGCCCCGCAGCTCCCCAAGCTACCTTTCCCGGCATGGACCCCCTTCAGCAGCGCTACCTGGACCCCAAAGCCCTCCACCTCCAAGGGGCTAAGGTGCCCCTGGCAGTGTGCCCCTACTGCCCTCTCAACGGGGCCATCAAGGGGGACCTGGTGGAGCACTTCCGCAATGCCCATGGCCTCTTTGTTGCCAAAACGGTGGCTGGCACCACCTTGATAGAGGCCACCCGGACGCTGGCCGAGGGCCACCTGCTCCCACCGCTCCCTGCTGCCTCTCCGCCCCAGCCCCTCCCTCGGTTGCGTAAGGACAGCTTAAATGGCAAAGAACCCCCTGTCCCCCCGGTGTCGAATGGGAGCCCCCGTCCCACCATCTCCCCACAGCCCCTCCTGCCTGTATCCCCCTCTGTCCCTTTGCCCATCTCTCCCCTGCCCGAGGCACCCCCCAACACCCTTCCTGGTTATACGGACAAAGGCGTGCAGACCCCGCCGGGCAAAGGGCCCCCGGCTCCCGTGGCCAACGGCAACCACAGGTACTGCCGCCTCTGCAACATCAAGTTCAGCAGCCTCTCGACTTTCATCGCCCACAAGAAGTACTACTGTTCCTCACATGCGGCCGAGCACGTCAAGTAATATTTGACATGCCCATCCCATGCCAGAGTGGCATTTGCCAGCTGAGAAGCACGGCCTCTGGCTAGTCATGGCTACTGGCAGAGAAGGGGATGGATGTGGGAGCCTTCAGTCAAGACAAACTCTTCTGCCTTGAAGCCAGTCTCAGCGGCTCCCCTTGTCAGCTCCAGGACTGGGGAAGAAGGATTGGTTTTGCACTAAAGCTGCGCAGGGAGTGACGACTGGAAGCTGCGCAAGGGGAGACTGCTTGTCCCTTCAAGGCTAGCTGGGCCCCTGGGAGGGAGAGCTGCGTTGCCGGCAGGGATTGGGGGAACTTTGTGGAGTTTAGAAGAATTGGAGGGAGCCATGGAAATAACACACGCACACAAACACACACTGTAAAAAGCAAGAGCCCAAGTTCACAGGCATGACAGCTATCCCGGTCCCCACCCGTTCTTCCCGATCCAAGTCCTAAAAGAATTTCAGGGATTGCTCTACACTGTCTGTGGGGAAAAATGGGTGGGTGGTTTGGGTGAGATGCCCCCTTCTGTCCATCTTTGGCCTGGTTTGCCTCAGGTTAGCTGATCCAGAACTGTCGTGGCATGGGCGATTGCAAAGTGGGTAGCACTGCTTTGGTGGGAACAGAGACAAGTAGGAAGCTATGGGATGGGATGGAACGCTTCACCTCCAAAAGGTCTGGTTTTTGACTCTGTTGTCCCTCCAAACATAGAGGGGTCTCTTTCTTTTGGAGAGAGGGACCACGTCTCCTGATCCTTTTTCATTTTTAGCAATTTCCTGTCTCCCAGGATCCTGTGAGTTTTTTCCCCAAGTGTCACTGCTCTAAGGTGAAGAGATTCCCCATTTCCAAGAAGAAACCTCAAAGAAGCGTAGGACACGTTTAGCACTCCCCCAAGTCCCTTTCTCAGGGCTTTATTGTAAGCCATGGCTCACAATCAGACACTTTCTGGGTTTTTCCAGTCATCTTTGGCCACAGGCGTGTCATTCACAAGATTTTGGAAATTCAACTAGAGTAAAACCATCACTTATTTTACGCAAAAAGTCTCAAAGCCTTGCCTTTCTGGAAACCCAAAATCCATTTGAGCTGATGCCTTTGGGCAGCAGATAGTTAATCACCTCCCCAAATACCACAAACACAGACACACAATCACAGACTTGACAGAAAATGGACTTTTGACTCTTCCAAGGGGTGTTTGTGTGAGAAAGGATGACTGAGGCCCATTCACACTGCTGAGTTACAGTGTTATGATTCCATTTTAACTGTCCTGGTTCCATTCTTTGGAATCCTGGGATTGGCAATCCTGGGAAATTCTCAGCCAGAGGACTCTGTTCCCTCACCAAACTGCAATTCCCAGGATTCCATGGGATGCAGCCAGGACAATTAAAGTGCAATCATAGTGCTATGAGTATGTAGCGTGAAAGGAGCTCTGGTACTGTGTGTATGCTCAGAGAGAGCCGTACTTCTTAACATAGTTTTCTCATTTGAAAAAGGATTCTGGGTTGAAAGCACAGTATAAATGCAACATTGCAGCCACCAGTACATTGTAGCTGTTGAATGTCTTGATCTTCAGTGGATGGGTTCCCACTTTTTTCAGAGGAGTCCATATTGGACAGAAGCTGCACTCCTAGAGTTTGCAAGTGACAAGAAACCTCTGCAGGTACCTACTGATGGAGACAACTGGGGTGATATCACAAGTGGGTAATGTCATTGAAACACTAGATTGTTCTTGGGAAGCAATCAAGGAGCAGGGATGCACAGGTCAGTCTCCTACTATAATGGCCAAAGCTCAAGGTCCAAACAGTGTAGCCAAGCCGTACAGATTTCCAGAACTGTAGACGTGTGTAGCTGGTGGCATTTTGCAAGGGGTGGAGTTCAGCTGCTGAGGCTCACCATCCAGGCAAAAAGCTGGTGGTCCATACACACACACACACACACACACACCCCTAGAACTCTTCTCCCTTACCACTTTATCGTGGTGTTTCTTTTCCCCTTGAGACTTACTCATTGTCATTCTTAAGATGGTGGCATATCCCCTTAGAGGGGAGTGATAGCAGATGGGGTTGTGTTGTCCAGTTGTCCCTTTCTGCAACGCTAGTTGGACAGGAGTAAAGGGGTTATCCATCTGCCTTTGGGTGTGTGTTTCTCCCCTTTCCCTCCCCATTCCCAAGTTGTCGTCCGGTGGGTTTATGTAGAATTGATGTGGACTGGAACTGAAATGCAAACAAGACAGCACTGAAGAGGAGAGGCAACTCTCCGTCTGGGAATTCTGTGTATAAGTGTGTACATAAATAAATGTCTAAAGAACCTGTTGCTTTTGACCAGTCTTTGTGTGGATGCACACGGGTGCCAGCAGAAATTTGGGGCAAGAGGGCCCTTTGCTGATGGGAGTTGATGGTTTGTTTGCAAGATTGGACTGAGACATGTTCCGCAACCCAGGAAAAGTGTGAATGCTGCCAGTGTTTCAGGAGTGTGGTAAAGGTGTATTTTACCGGTTAACTACTGCTATCCACTTGGATGTCTTGGACAGAATGAATTCCACTTGTCTGTTTTACTAACACCCTGACGAATTTGGCCTTAGCAGAGCTTCGAAACAGTTTGTTAAAAATTAACCCCCAAGTCATGAAACTTTTCAACCATATGTATTCCCAGTTGTTAAACACCAAGAGCATTGTTTGGGTGTCGTGACGAATGTTTCTCATTTAATTGCTGCTGGCCGCTTGGGGTAATTCTAAATTATTTTTAAGGATCTGATATGTTGATTAATGAGCCAATTGCAGAAAGTTTTCTGAACCATTTCAGGTTAATAGATTGCGATTCTTTGAAAACTTAACATGTTAGCATTGGCACCAACAGTTCCAGCTGCTGGTGCTGGCAGGGAGATACTCAGCATAACCAGATGTTTCTGGTGTCTTTCAGCAGCTTTCTCCATCTGAAGACCCTCCAGATGTTTTGGGGTACAGCTGTCATAGTCCCCAGCCACCATTGGAAAAAGGCACCACAAAACTCAATGCCATGGAGGTGCAGAACTTGTCTAAAATGCTGTAACAACCATTATTGCAATACTTTTGCAGAGTGGGGAAGAGAAGAGCAAGCTCTTGGGTTGCATGGATGGTGGGAAAAGAAAGACTATATGGAAGAGAGTAGAGTTGTACGAAGTCACCCTCTCTATCCAGGGTGGGCAATTGGGATTGGGGCTGGAAATTGCCCTGCCACCATTCCACTGGTTGTTTTGTGGATTTTGGATGTTCTCTTGCATTTTGTAGATCTCGCCACACGATGTCACCAAAGCACTCTTATTAGGCACAAACCAGGTTTGTTCTGGACTGTGCTCTTCACACAATTTTGATACTTGGGCTTGTAAGATAAGCTCTTCGTTATCAGTTGTCTGCACGTTGCAAAGCTGAGTCCCAGCAAGCTTCATGTTCTTCCTTCCACTCACAAACCCAAGCTTGCTGTGCCAGGACTGTGGAACAAGAAAGAAAGTACAGAATGCTTCCAGGTATGTGCAGGACGCATTAATTTATTTATGAATTCCAGATGGAGATATAGAATGATTTAATTAATATCTTGTCTTCCTCCTAGTATGGGACCCAAAGGCAGCTTATACCAAAATTAAAACCAAATATAGCCAAATCCTGTTTGATGCAGAAGTTTAAGAATCATGCAATACTCCGTTAAAAACATTAAATGAAACCAGTTTAAAAGCACATTAGAACACAGCAAAAGGATGGAAGTATAAGATAACTCTACTGATGCCCTGCATGGGAAGCTCATGACAGCATACAGAGCTTTAGTCTGCCATACTTTATCCTTACAAGAGTCCTGTAGGGTGGGTCAGGCTAAGAGAGGGACTGAGTTGGGGTCTCATCAGTGAGTTTCTCCACTCACTGGGGCCTTGAATATTGATATCCCATATCTCCTAGGGCACCAACCATTACTCCATACTGTCTTCCTGTGAATTCCTGTCTCAGTGAGCACTCATAAAGCTAGGGTGTGGGGAAAGGGTTTTCTCATGGAGGTCGGAGTTTCCAGTCAAGCTAGAGCAGCTCCCCCAACCAAGGTGTGTCAAACTACAACTCCCATCATCCCCGGACAGTATGAACAATGCTGAAAGGCATTAGGTGGCTTCTTCATTTCTGCTGTGTGGCACAGTGGCACTGGGCCTGATGCTGTAGGACTGAGCTCTGACTGAGCCCTGGTTCTGACCTTGAAATCCAGCTCAGTGTCGGCACACGGACAGGCCTGCCGGCTTATATTATTTCAAATTAAAAGGTCACCAGAAGAAAGCAGGAGAACTGTGTCCTCCCTCGGTCGGTGTTCTTCCAGGGAGGTTGTCAACCTTTTCAGACCTAGGACCCAACTTTAGTCTTAGGCAGTTGTTTTTATATCATCCGTGTGTTCATAAAGAGTGAGTGGACAGGTCTCTGCCCCAAGGACCATACAGTATAAACCCTGGTAGAAGAGAGGCCAGAAAAAGGGGAAGTGTTTACATGGGAACTGTTTTCTTTCACTCTTTCTTTGCTTTCTTGCCACCCTGACAGTACTCTTGGTGACACACACACAGTTTTGTTAATTGCTGTTGAGTCAATTTAGACTTTAGAGATCCTCTGAATGAGAATAATTGCTGTTGAGTCAACTTACCCTTAAGGCAATCTTATGAATGGGATTGCAGTCACCCTGTTATCAACAGCCCTGCTCAGGTCTTGCAGACTCAAAACAGCCCTGGTTTCCTTTGATTGAGTCAATCTACCTGCAATGCAGGCTTCTTCTTCCACTGCCTTCCACCTCACCAAGCACATTTAGTCATCTTGGCTTCCAGAGAGAATTCAGGCTTGATTTCTTCTTGGACCGTTTTATCTTTTTAGCAGCCCACGGTGATCAGCAGGACTCTCCTCCAGCACCACATTTCAAATGAGTTGATTTTCCTCCTATCTGCTTTTTTCACTTTCCAGCTTTCACACAGAAATTGGGAATACAATGGAACAGACAGTCCTGATTTTAGTATGCAACAGTGCATCTTCAAGATCTTGTTCAGTTCCTTCATAGCTGCCCTTCCAAGTCCTAGTCTTCTTCCGATTTCTTACTGTTTAATTGTTTCTGTGATCTCCTAGCCAAATAAGATGCCGAGAAGTTCCTGTGAAAGTAGCCTAATGCATAGTTTAGTCGTTCCAGGTAGCATTGTTGTATTTATCTATGCAAGTCCAGTCCTAGCATTTTCTTGGCAAGATCGATTCAGACACTGTTTCCAATTGCGTTCCTGCTGAATATAGCCTGCAGCCCTAGTGGTCTTCCTTCCAAGCACTAACCAGTCCTGATCCTTCTTGGCTTCTGAGACAAAATCTGATGTCTTCAGGGTATTTAGACACTGTCCCCTCACAAATCTACCCCCTCAATGCTTCCACTGCTTGAAGAAAGCTATCCAACTTCTCCTTGATCCTACAATAGTATTTTTTAATCAGGGTAATAATGCTCCTTCCGTGCATTTTCTTCTGGCTGTTCATAGCTTTTGCTTAAGCCCTGGAAACCTGTTAGTGACAACTGTAGGCAGACATGAACACACAAAATATCCATCAATATGCAGTGTGCAACTCCAGTTCCATTTGAAACTATTAACAGAAGTTCTGCATTGGACAAAAATGTCCAACTGCTTCCATAGGAGAACTTTTACATACATACATATATATATATATACATACATGGACCAACAGAACTTTGTCCAAAATTTTATTTCATTTATATCCTGCTTCCCACCCATCCCCAACTCTGGGACTCGAGGCAGCCTAAAAAATCAGGATACAGAGGAAAAACTCGCATCACTAAAAACATGCAACAGATAGAATATAATTAAACGGTCAATAGAATTAAAAGGAATTTAAAATCTATTTAAAAATGTAACTGATGTGGACAACAGCATTTTTGCAAAGAGTGAGGAAAGCACTAAGAGATGCAATGTCTCAGCTCATAGTAGACACTTGGCTTTCTTCTACCGCCAGTCATCAGAGCCGTTGCTCAATATTAGTTCAGAAACGGGAGAAATGTGACCCAGTGGGAGAGATTAGGAGAGTCCCAAAAAGGTACTTTTCAACATCTCATGCTACAAAATGCTGGCAGAACAGAAGGAGGATGTCTGTTAGGTGGGTGGCACAGCTGGCTGGTGGTTAAATGGCGTCTGCAATGCGCAGATTTTAAAATAGCTGCTGCGCAGTCTGTTGGGCCTGCTGTCTCCGCCGGCTGATTCCATGGACAGGTGTGACTGACAAGAGGGAGCCAGCTGGTGAAAAATGAGGGAACAAACACAGAACTTTGGAGGCAGGGTGGAAAGTCTGGATTGCCTCTGATCCTTCCTTTTTTATGCAGCTCCTGAGAGCCACAGTCTCATGATAACTCAGGATCCAAGTGGAGTGATCGCTCTTCTCCTTTGCCCAGGACTAGCAGCAGGTGAAGACAGGCAGGCGGACAGGCAGGGTGGGCAAGCTGGCCAGTCAGTAGGCAAAGGGGTGGCACTGCTTGCAAAACATTATATCTGGGCTAATTATTATTGATCAGCCATTCTAGAAAGCTGAAGTGTTCTGACATGAGCTCTGGTACCCCTGCACACTTTCTCACGGTATCTCTCCCACCAGCAGTTGGCTTCCCCCTCATTCTTTTCCAGTCGGCAGAGTGGCAGAGCGACTTAAGGTGGGTGAACAGGCAGTGCCGGGGTAGAAGAGCATGACAGCAGTTGCATGAGACAGCTTTGAACTGGCTCAGCTCTGCCTGGAATCAGTGAGCTTTGTTTTGGCTCTCTCGGCTCTGAAGTTTCATTGCTAGATTCTTTGCAGAATCATCTGTGCCCTAGCCCAGGACATAGGAGAGCAGTTCTCCAATGTCTTTATCCCCTCTCAGAGCAAAAGGAGCCTTTGGTTTCTGAGAAGTATTTAAGGGCCACATTCTGTGGTTCCAAAGGCAAAAGTAGTGGAGCCAAAAAAGCAACCATATTGGAACAATTTGCACAGCCAGACTAGATTAGTAGTTTGAACATTGGACTAGGACTCTGGGAGACCAGGATCCAAATCCCTGCTCTTGGCCGTGGAAACTCACTGGGTGACCTTGGGCAAAGTTACAGTCTCTCATCCTCAGAGGAAGGCAAGAGCAAACTCCCATGAACAAATCTTGGTGGTAAGAAAACCCCATGATAGGTTCACTTTAGGGTCGGTCACCATAAGCCAGAAATGACCTGAAGGCACACAATAACAACAACCAATTTAGGGGTAGGGTTCAGCACATTGCATAGTTTCTTTAAAGCCTGGAATGGCTTCCAAAGCTTGGCTACATGAATTGATTTCATGCATTGCAATTGTATATAAGTTGCCAGCCACATGCATTGGCCATTGGTCCACATAGATTGTGCTACATTGGTATTCAGTAGAAGAACTGAATAACACAACTCTGCAAGTGGATATTTATGGTATACTGAAACAACATAGAACCTCAGCCAAGGTGTGTCTTTTACACATCACGACCCTCGTGCTGCTATCTCGCAAATTCATCTGCATTCTAAAACCTGAATAGATGATGGAGATTGTGTGTGTGTTTTTGCAGTCTCTTGTCCTTTGTAAATCCTTGCTCTCTTCCGTCTTCTCCTGGCTTCTGAAATCCCACTGCTCACATCTCTGCGAGCTTCTGCTTGTAGCCAAAGAGAATTAGAAATTCCATGCCTGAATAAATTTTAAAAGGCTCATCTTCTTACAGTGCTGAGTTACCCATTTATGCCAGTTGTGCGTCCAAAACAATATCCAAGCACAGCCTGACCGAGCTTGGCTTCTCCATGCTGTTTGATCCACCCTGCTTGGATTAGCCTCAGGGAGACTGGAACCTACTGAGGTGACTGATATTTACAAAAACAAAGAATTTGCTTTGGAGATCTGTAGCAAACCCACAGAAAAATATTGAAGTGCCCCTTGGCCAAATGAAACAATTGAGGCCCAGGAAGTAAGAGGCCGGTTGCATGGTTGACTCATTTCCTTTAAAGATGGGGTACTCACTGCTCAAAAGGGACTGGCAACACATTCAGACTGCAGATTGGGGTTTTACTGATTTCCCGTAGTGTCAGGACCTAAGCAGGAAAGAGGAGTGAGGCCATCCTGTTGAATAGTTACAAATGAGTAAGCTAGAGTTACACACATGTAACTGTTCAGCATTCACATTTACAATGTGGCCACTATTGCCATTGTGAGCTTTAAATGCTAAAGCAAGGTGAAGGCATTTTGTAAATCTCATAGCCATTTTGTGTGCATCCTGAGCTTTGTCTGTAGAATATAGAAAAAAGAGCTACACGACTCCAGAGCTAGCCTGAACTGGTTTTCTGTGGCTCATGAGCTAGCTAGGAGTGAAGATAAACATGTGCAGTCGAATTTCTTAGAAGTCTACCTGCTTGTTTCTAACGTGGTATGTAAGGTTAATGAGTATTTAATAAACCTGTTCCATCTGCCCCCTTGCTTGAGGTGGGTCTGACCCTTTTGCATGTTTTCCTTTTCTGATCAGATTCGAAGTTTCCTTGACAGCTCCCTGCCTACTCAGGGTGCAAGACGCTGGTGTTCCAGGAAGAGCCATGAAACCTAGATGAACTTTAGAGGAATTTCCCTGGCACCAGGATATACAAATTATAGGGATGCAAGCATTTTTAAATTAGCGAATGAAAAGGCACTTTGGGTTCCTCTTCGGTTCCATTGCTGAACCTCTCTTACCATCAAGAAATTATTTCTAATGCTCAGTTGAAATGCACTTTCCTATAACCTAATAGCACTGGCCCTGGTTGTACCGCCAGGGACAGGAGAGAACATATGTGCCACCTCCTTTCTGTGACACTCTCTGGGTTGTTTCAGGAGAGCAACCATGCCGCCCCTCAGTCTTCTCTTCTTCTCTTCTGATCTGCAAAAGCCCCACTTGGGGGTGGGCTGGGGGCCTTATACAAGTCACTCACAACTGTTCACCCCACCTTCAACTCTTACTGGAACACGGTAAAGAAAAATAAGCACTGTAAACAATAGCATAGAAATTGCACTTTTCTGCAGATTTTGGATTTTTTTTCCCCCAGGCAACTACTCCCCAAATCCCCTAGCAAGCGTGCTCACTGACCATGCTGGCAGGGGGATTCTGAGAGTTGTAATCTGAGAAAAGCAACAGAAGCTCTGCTTGTTCAAGCCTCAAGATCCCTCAACTCACCTTGCAGCAATTGCAAAAGGGAAGTTTTTGTGAGCTCAGACCTGACCCCAGGAATAATCTTGGCAAAGGAAACAAATGCCTACTCCAAAAAACCAGAGAATGCAAAGAATGATATGTCAGAAGCTCTTCAAATATTCTACTGTCAGATAGTTTCTTTTCAAAAAGGTTTTCTGTATCCAATACATCCTCCCTCTCTTCCTGCTTTCCCCTTCAGGGTCCACGCTGAAGAATTGATTCTCAGCTCAGCCTACTCATCTTTTCCTCCCCTCTGTGGCAGAATGGCCAGTTCTTTGTGGAACCAGTGGGGGTCTCTGCAAACAATGGGGGAACTGCTCCTTTCCTCCCCATTTATCGGCAGCTTCTGCTGTGTAGCCGCCAAACTCGCGTCTTCCACACCCACTGTTGCTTTTTGTGTCTGTAAACTTCTTCTTCTCAGAAACAATTGAGCTCATCCTCATCCAATTTCTCCCCGTATGTGTGCCTTGCTTGTTTGTTTTCTCTTCTTCACATTTCTATTGTGATAGAGAATTGGTTCTTCTAAGGTTTTCAGTTTTTTAAGATGAATCTTCTAGAATATTTGCAGCTCTGCTAGTGCGGGAGGTGTGGTTCATTGTGTGCCTTAAGTCATTTCCAACTTATGTCATTTCCAACTCCATTTGAAGCTCAGACTCAAAACTGGATTCACACACACATACATGGCATGGGAGACACCAGCTCACTTAACAGTACTGATGCTTTAACACTGTTTTTTCCCTGCCAAGATCCAGGGATATGGAAGGCCTCTGAGGATTTCTTCCACTTGCAAGTTTTGCATCAGGTGCAATAATAACCAAGGTGGGAGGTTGCAATTAGATGCAACAGCCAAGGGAGGGGACTGCCATACGTTGAGGGAAAGAGCACAGAGGGTGCCCGAACTTCCAGCAAACAGCCATCCTTCCCCGTACCAGTAAGCAAATTGCATGTCCTGCTCTTTTCCCCTGCTGCCACCCCCCCACACACACACACACTCATTCCTGCTCAAGATGGAGAGGCCTGAATGGTACTTCTCTCATCTGGCAAAGTGGTGCTTGAGCAATCAGCCAAGGCAGAAGGCTGTAGAACAGGAGGTTACTGTAGTTCAGGGAAAAACAGAGCCAGGTGCATTCGAAGAACCTTTCTAGAGGTATTTGGACAATCTCCAAGGGGACAGTAAGCAGAGCTTGTGTTGTGGGTGGGACCCAGAACCTGTTTTCAGTGCAGAGGATTTGCACCCGTGTACCTAACGGCATTAAATGCACTATACTGATGTTTGACATTTCTTCCAGCATAGATGTAACACACATGGAGTCAGGATGCAAATTTTTGTAAATTTCAGTCTCATAGGCAAGAATATATAATTCTACCATGTTTCTCCTCATTGTGAACAGGTCCTTGAAAACTATATATTTTCTTTCCAAAGACTGTTCAATGATCAGCACTTATTCAGCGCAAAACAAGACATAGGGGCTTATTTTCTTTGCAGGAGTATTCTTTTCATAGCAGAAGACACCAATTTCTGTGCAAATAAATCCTCATGCATTTTTTATTTTCATTTTCATTTTTTTGGAATAATAAGTCCCAATCTGCAAATGTCATTCTCCCTCCAGTATTCTCTCAGTCAGCCTTTCCTGACACTCAAGAAACCCATATTTTATTATTTTAATATTTTCAAAACGTTTTTTCTTTCCTAAAGCGGAGTTCTCAAGTGGCCTCCCCTCCAAGTTCAAACCTAGATCCTGACCTGCTTAGCTTCTGTCATGTCTCAACATCATGTGTTTTCACATCATAAGTGCGATGGGAGATTTTGGTCATTCTACAGTCAGCAGAGAATTCTGGCCTCTGCAGTGGTCAAAAGAAAAAAGAAAAGAAAAAAGGAAAGGAAAGGAAAGGAAAGGAAAGGAAAGGAAAGGAAAGGAAAGGAATAACAATGATGTGACTCTGACTACTTCTTCTTCTTGTGTGCCTTCCAAGTTGCTTCCAACTTCTGGCGACCCTAAGGTGAAGCTATCACAGAGTTTCCTTGGCAAGATTTGTTCATCAGGGGTTGCCTTTGCCTTCCTCTGTGACTGAGAGAGTGTGACTTAAGCCATCATAATTCACCAACAAAATACCAGCTGGTGAGTTCATTCCAAGCCTTCAAAAAGGTTCCTCTTGTTGTTATGTGTCTTCATAGTGCCTTCTGGCCCCCATCTTTGTCCTGTGCTCCGGGCTGAATCAGAATTCAGAGTGCCCAGAGTTCAGAAGCCATAGCAATAAGAGGTTTCTGGTATCAAACAGTAACTGGTCAAGAAGCTGTAAATCAGGATCCAAGCAGTTGAGGTAGGAGACCCCATGAGTGTGAAAGGGCAGGCCGATCCATCAGAAAGAGATGAGCAACCTCTCCAATGCTGCTGCTTTTATCGCAGGGCAAGAATCAGTTACCTTTTCCAGTACGAGCAGCAGGACAATGAATCTTGCATTGCTTTGAGTATGAACTTCAAAAGGAGCTATTTTGGGGATAAGGGTCAACACCTTGCTGAGCTGCTCTTAAAGTTCACGCTAAAAGCCAGATCAATTCTGCACCACCAGCCTCTGCTGTTGCTCTGCAAACCAAGAAGTTGCTATCTCTGCTTGTGGCACAATGGGCTGGTTTGCTGGAGCTGATCCACCTGGAGAATTTATAATCCTGCCTTTGGGGCAGTAAGCCTTCTTCCAATAACCAGTGGTTCTGGGTTGACTCTGAGCTTTTTAGTGCAGATATGTCTGAAGGCATTAAATCTTTCTCGTCCACCACTGGCATTTGCTCTGTTTGTTCAAGAGCTCAAAGGAGGTAATACTGTCATCTTCCTCTCTCACCTGTACTTCTGCTTTCCCCCACGTTTCTCCCTTTTCTGCATTCTTTGGAGTGGGATGGGCACGCACATGCCTGTGTGTTCACTGGTGTGGAAAAGTCAGAAGGTGAATGTCAGGCCACAACAAGGCAGAGCAATGCTAAAGGAAAAAGCGTCTCCAACCAGGGAAATTTTTAGAAGCTGCAGAGTTATTAATCTCTTAGGGATGTCAAGGAAAAGCAGGGCAATCATTTCCAGAGCATTTTGACCTTGAGAACCAGTGCAACGTACTGGGAAGCTAGGGGGTAGAATCCCAGCTCAAGATGTTTTGCAGTTTAAAACAAGTATAGGTAAAAACATGCAAGTCACGAATCTTAACAATAGAATTAAACTATTCACAATATCAAAACACCTCAAAAAGATAGCTAGCAATTGAAAACAATTCAATTTAAAACAATACACCATCCTCTTAATAATCTGTTCTTTTTTGAAGTTTGGCACAGCCCTCCTCAAAGAGGATACGCGCCCCGTGGGTACAACATTCAAAAGCTGCAAACAATATATGAGCTTTTTCTCCATATTTCACGCCTCAGTCCAAGTATGTGTCTCTCCAGAACATTAACTCCAGGAGATGAGGCAGAATGAGGAAATATTTTCCTTCCCGTTGCTCGAGAGTGCAAGAGGCGTTTGATGCATTTTCAACTCGGGGGTCTTTTTTAAAAATGCCATCACTCTATTTGCATGCAAGTCTTGGTGGGGTGTCCAATAGTCCAAGGGTGGAAGAAAATAGGCAGGGAAGGGAGAGAAAAAACCCACTTGCTGGGCAAAAGGCTTTATTCAACGAATGGTTCCAGCCCAGTAGCAATCCAATTCGTAATATGAAATGGATTTGTTTTAATAACATGATTGGGACTTCCTGCAATCTTGGTGTTTTTCAAATAGGCTGGACTGCAACTGTCATCTTCATCTAACCAGGACAGTCTTTGTTTGTGGTTTTTTGGGAAAGGTCCACAGATAAATGGAAGAAAAAAGGGTAACCCCTCTGGTCAAGGTGACAGGAGCAAGCCCCAGGGGAGAACATTGCAGGTATTGGGTAGTTAATGAAATTAGAAAGTCAGTTGAAAGAAAAAAAAATGTTATCTAAGCCTGAGCCAGTAGGATCTTCCCATTAACCGTACATCTTATAAACAGCAAGTTTTTGTGTTAATGGTTACATTGCTTGTTACTCTTAAGAGTTTGGTTTTTTTGTTGGTTGGTTGTTTTGTTGTTTTGTGTTGTGCTTTTGGGTTTTTTTTTCTCCTTTTATGGGAAAAAGGAAATCTTGAAACAGGAGAATGACCTCAAATTTGGTGGGGAAAAGCCCTCTGAAAATGACCCCCTGAAATATTTTTAGCCATTTTTTAGGAGCAAGAAAATTTAACAGGGAAACATTTCATGTTGCCTGGGGGAGTAAGCATTGATGGAACTGGTCACGATATTACAGGTAGACCTCAGTTAATGAAGTTGATGTGTGCCTGCTCATTACTTATTTAACAGAAAATTTGGTACTGGAGTAGAAATAACAGAGAAAGAATAGGTCTCTACACCCTCCAAAAAAGAAGCCTTGATCAACATGATTCAACAAATGTTTTATTCAAGACTAACAATAGGCACAGGGGAAATGAAACAGAATCAGAGAATCATGGATGTAAATTTAGTATGGAACAAAAAGCAGTCTGGAAGAATTAATGTTTCAGGACCACAGACAGCAGCACAAAGAAATGCCTTCTAAAGAGGAATGCTTCATTGGTTCTGTTGTAGCTTCTTGGTTATTTCTAATTACTGTGTTTAATTTATTTATTTTTTAAAAAAATATTTTTCATTATAAGTTGCTTTGGGCAGGTTGTGTAAGCTAGAAAAGCGAGCGGAGGAGACTACAATAACAAAATCTGCATTAATAAGGTTCCATTCAACATTCCACCATCCGCACCTCCGGGATAAAATGAGCGCTTCATTACTAACCGAAAATCAAATGATGCACAAATGATTAACAGATTGTGCTAATGGGACCTCATAAACACCAGAGCTGGGAAATGCTGGCTGGAATCCTACATGAGAGACATGTGTTTATCACATAGTTACATCTCTGTAGATAACATTTCCCCACATTTACTCCCCCAACCCACTTTGTAAGTGGCACAGCTACCCTCCCAACCTATCTATCTCCATGTTGTGAGAGGTCAGGGAGATCAGCCAAGAAGCATCCTGCTATTCTCCTGCCACTGGGTGTGGTGTGGGGCCTTTGGGGTACCTTGAGAGGTCCCTGCAGATGACATGCTTGCAGTGGGTCCACCTTCAAGAAAAGGAGCTGGACACATCTTTAATGAGTACTGAGAAAAAAAGGAAATCAAGAACAGGAACTGCAAGGATGTGAGATACTGTAGACAGTCTTCTGCAAAAGCTTTCTTCTCACACATCCTTTTTAGAAATGATTTTGGATCACCAAATATTTGAATGCTTTGTCTTAAATATTTTATTCATCATTCTTTAAATCTCTAATCCATTTTGTTTTACATTTTTCATGGATAGAGACGTGAAGGTCCAGAAAATTCAAGGGGGGGAAGCAAAACAAAAGTGGTTCCCGCAGACACGCAATTTTCTGGGCCTTCACATCTCCATCTGGGACTCTATGGGATGGCCTTCAGAAATTCCTTCACCTCAGCTCCCCATCTATAGAATGGGAACAGGAGAAATCTAATTCATGAGATTATTGCAAGGATAAGTCAATCAAAGACAGTGGAGTACAGGAATCATGAGAGACCTAATATTTAGGCTTCATGTCTGCCAGGGCTTCATTGTGTGGTTTTACTCACATAAGCTCCAAAAAGTTAGGCTTTGAGGAGACTACAGCTCCCAGAACCCTCCATGTTTGCACCTTGGAAATTCATGTGAATCTTATAGACATGCTGCTGACCTCCAATTTCAAGCCAGAGCTGTTCTTCCATCAGGTCTACGGTGAGTGAAGATTGAGACCAAACAGGTATTGGAGCCAATTTTTTTATTCTGCCCCTGGATAGCTCTGAGGAATAAGATATTCCAGTTGTTAATTGGGTGGGTTTCATTTCCTGATTCCACTGGAAATGCTCTGAGGAATAACAGATGAGCTGGTGGTTGGGAAGGCAACAGTCACACAGCTGGCATCTGGGTCCCCAGGGATCTTTTCTCATTCCTTCTGCAAAGGGGGAATTAAGAGGATTCTAAATTCAATTAGAAAGGTCTAAATGGCACTGCTGACCGGCAATGCAAAGTCCCCTCTTTAGTTCACACACAGAGGGGCTTAGCACAAGCCTGTAGCTGCTTTTAAGGCAGGGATCCTTAACCAGGGACCCCAGGGTGGGCTGCAGAGGGCTGTCATCTGGTTGATAAAATTAGGAATGTCCTTCCCTGTGGTCTCCCCCCTATGACTCTGAGTGGTAACCCAAAAAAGTAACTTCTCTGGGCAGATAGCCCAGGAAACTCTTCTATGAACGTACTCCAGTGTCAGGCCAGCACTCACGCTGCTGCAGCAGTGAAAATAAACAAATAATTGCACCTTTCGACTGGGCATTTAATGGCATTTTGGAGACGGTTGCCCCCAGCAGCACGTACGTCTAGTGGCATACAGAGCCAGTTGATCCTCACCAGGTAATGAAGGGCCTCTTTCTTTGGCATATGACAGCTTTTCTGGACGGAAATGCGTTTAGCAGCAAAACAAGCCATCTCCTCCTCCCACCCCCGATGCCTCATCCTCATCCAGGCGGGTTTGCCTCTCTCCCCAATGCTAGCGATGGCTAATTATAGTTTTCATCTGAGCCAGCCAGCCAGCCAGCCACTCTACTTAATTGGGGTTGTGAACCAGTGTGACAACTTGTTCTCTTTTGCGTTTTCCTGGCTGCAGATGAAAAGCCCCAATGCTCTTGTTGTTTGGAGCCTTCTGACAGCAGCAGCACCTTTGGGCAATAATACAGGCACCTCTTGGGCCAATTTAGGTGACTCTGACTTAACCAGTACACTATGTACAGGGCAGAACTGGGACCTGGAGAGGCTGTGATGCCACTTGATGGTATTATTGTTAGGGATGAACATCAGGGGTTCTGAATCAGGAAACGGAATGTAACCATCTTGCCTGGGGCGTGCATTAATTTTGGAACAATTGGTCCCATTCACTTTGACTGTCACCTAGAATGAAACAAAGGCATTGAGAAAGGAACAGGAATGAACGGGGACATCCAGAGTTATGTGACAGTCACACTCATTCACTGCTCATTGGCTTCGCAAGGGCCTTTTAATAGGCGTGTGTGTGTGGTACACTTTTTGCTGACAAGCTTTTAAATTTTTCTTCCATTTGATTGCATTTTGATATTGAGGGAGGAGATTCTCCATCGTAGTCCGTATTCTGGATCTCGACCAGTCACAACAAGGCAATTAATAAATTGTGAAGGTTGCATATCAGGGCACCGGCAAGCGTGTTCCAATGTGCACTGGGCACTTGGGATGCAAATTGGCCTCTTCTGATGTGCATTGGGCATTTGTGGTGTGCATTGGGCCCTTCCGATGCTCACTGTGCAATTCTAATGGCACATCGGTGTTCCTCTTGTGCTCCAGCACCTTCTGGCTTCTGTCCAGATGTGCCTTGGGGAGTGATCCAATGCACATTAGTCCCCATTGTTCATTGAATGACAATTCCCACACGTAATAACATCACAGGAAACCCTAGGTCAAATATGGATGTTGTGGAGGAGGATTACAGTTGTCATTTATTTGTATAGGACCATCATTGCACAGTAAAAAACAACAACAGATCAGTTCTTGGACCTCAGGCTTACAATTGAAACAAGACACAAAAGGAGAACGAAACAGCAGAGTGAGAGGGGATTAGGTACAGCACAGAACATATCAGTGGCCAGAGCCTCCATTCCAACACCGTCCCCCTTTTACTGGTGGCAGCTGTCTGTGCTCTCAGCTCAAGAGATCTTCCCCATTCCCTCCAATCTGGTCCTATTAACTGGACATGCTAGAGGATGAGGCCTTCTGCATATACAAGATATGCTCTAACACTGAGCTGCTACCCCTCCCCATGTACTCGCCCAGTGCTTCTGTTTCATTTTATGACTTTGTTAGTTCTTTTTTTCTGCTTAGTTCTTTTTTTCTGCTTTTATCCTGGGACCCCTGGCTGCTCATTATTGCTGCTCTGTTGCAACTGTTTTCAGTATTTCATCTAAATGATTTTGTTCTTAAAGGTTAGATTTTAATACAGTCATGCTTCATCCAACTGTAGCGCATCTCTGTGCCAGTTCATTCCTGAAAGGTGTTAAATCTCAGAGAGAAAGGAATACATTTTGCAGTCCTTGCGGGGGGAAAAGACATATGCCCTCAGTACAGAAAGATCTGGAAATGTGCTTCTCTTTGAGAGGGACAGAGTTGCTCAGAAGACATGCACATGGATGCATGTCTTCATGGATTCCCTATGAAGGTCTGCAGCCGTCACAGGGCATCTGGAGAATGGACAGGATCCTGTATCAAAGAGACAGTGTGTAACTTTACAGTTGCATATTAGAGAGTTGCACTGCACCTCTCAGTTGCAACACATAATGCAATGTGCCTCCAACTGCAAACCCAAGCTTTGGAGAAGCAGTTTTCCCCCTCAGGACCATAGCAGAGCAGGAAAGAGTTAAAATCCATTTCTTCACTCCTGTTTCTTTAGGATGCTTGGGATCTCTGAACCTCTTCGCCACAAGTGCTGTTTACATGGCAGAAAATGTGTGCACTGTGTTCATGCCATTGAAATCAACTGTAACTGTAGCCCAGACTTTGCTAAAACTCTCTGGATTGCAATCAGTTCTAACATTTAATCAACACAGAAATCTGACATGTGATTCCTTCAGTCCAAACTCCCCATCCCACCCCCCCGGAGTGATAGGAAGTCTATCAAACTGATCTTTTTTCTGGGAGGCAATATTCATGTCTGTAATCAACTGAGAAATGGAACTAGCTTTGCATATTTGGTGTGCATACATCTTTTGAGCTACAATAAGCAAGATTAAAGAGTGTTATAAATTTTCAATTAAAAGCACATTTGTATGAGCTCAGGAAGGAAAGCAGTGTTCCACTGGAGAGGCCAGCTTTTCTCTCCAGTCTTGTGGAAGGGAAATATAAATGCGTGAATTGTCTTTGAACTTTCCTTCCGATTTATGCCTGGGAGGAATAAATTGCTCATCATCAGTTGCTTCTGATGGAATTTGTGTTTCAGCCAGCATACTTAATGCTATTTTGACTCTTGTGGATTTAGGCATTCATATTTTTGAAAAGGCTGGGCATGTTTTAGTGTTCTTTTTTGATGCATTTCTTAGGGAATGTGTTAATCTTGTAACCTTTGCACCCTTGAGGGGGAGTGGATTTAAAAAAAAAATTAGGAAGGAAACATCTGCAGGTATAAGTCTGTTCTTTACTTTGCTTTTGGCATCATTGCATGAATTCATTCTCATGTTTTGATCTCCCAGATTGTCCCTGGAAATGAGATGGGCGATGGAACCGCCTACGTGTACGGAGAAGTTTCCGCATGACGACTTCAGTTCCTTGAAAGAAGGGGTACATAGAAGTTTAATCAGACATGATTAATCAAGGCATTCTCTGAGGACTGTGATATTAGCCCTTACTGGAACTAACAACGTAACACTCTATGTAGTGGCAGCTGGCTCCTGTGCCACTGGGGGGGGGGTGGAATCCATTCCATGACTCAGTATCATCTTTATAAGAGCTATCCAAGGTGCTGAATTACTTTTGGAAATGGGGTCCAGCCACTTGTATAGAATCCTAGAATTGGAGGAGACCCCAAGGGCCATCCAGTCCAACCTCCTTCTGTTCTGCCATGCAGGAAGACACCATCAAAGCATTCCTAGCAGATGGCCATCCAGCCCCTTTTTCAAAACCTCCAAAGAAGGAGACTCCACCACACGCCACTGAGGCAGCAGCACTTTCCACTGCTGAGCGGCTCTTACCGTCAGGAAGTTCTTCCTAATGTTTACGTGGAATATCTCTTCCTGCAGTTTGTAATCATTGCTCCATGTCCCAATCTGTTTCTTTGTACTAAAATTAATAATTATTAAATCTCAAAGAGAGGGAGGGAGGGAAACCACTTGCGAAATGGTTACACTGTCAGGACGCTGCTTGTTCAACCAACAAGTGCAACCCGTGTGCAGGGTCCTAAAAAACCAATGGAACTGGTGGTATATATTCCTTCATGCCAGTTTAAATCACCATCAGGATTCTGCTCTGAGTTCTCATGGCCCTGTGTTTCTGTTAATGAAATTATGACCACATTTGGTTTTTTAGTAGCTGCATCACACAGCTGGCTCATGTTCAACATGTGATCCACCAAGACCCCAAAATCTTGAGAGCTAGACCATTTCCTTCCACCATCTTATTCTTGAGCCTTTGATATTTTGTGCTCAAACACTTCAATTATTGTTTTTTTATCTGTTTATTTAAAACATGTTTAGCATGACTTGAGGGACACCAAACCCTCTAACATTGACTCACAAGATACCAACAATACCACAGTAGATATGAGAATCAAACCCCTGGGACAATAAAACAGACATCTTACCCACCCACCCTAAATATGCTAAAATTTAAAAAAACAACTTTGCAGTCAAAACACATCAGCAATCCAGCCCTGAACAGATTTACATTCGTCTTCACATTCCTCTTTCTTGAATTTCATCTTAAGAATTGTATTCCAGTGTCCCAGCCTGTCAAGACTGGTTTGCAATTTAACTTGATTCTTCAGGAGTGTTAGTTGTCCTTTTAAGATTTATGAGATCTGCAAATTTGATAAGCCCTCCCCCGGCCCCTGCACACCTTTGTCCAAGACATCACAAAGAGTTTTTGTAACAAGGACAGGCAACCACTTTCAGACAGAGAGCAGGATTTCATTTTAGAGTATCTCTTGGGGGCCACATATTAGTGATGGGCAGAGTCAAAGCAAATGGGATGTCACCAAAAATATCAGCCATAGCTGAGTTTAAACGTTCTTGCTGCCTTAAGAAAGACATTTCATTCATTTTGCAGCAACCGAGGTAAGTTGAGGACAATGGGGGAAACTAGGAGAGTAGAGAGAAACTGGGACATTTTAAAAGCAGATGAAAAAGCAGGACAGCAGAAGTTCAATTGGGACTGTCTCTCCCAAACTGGGACAGTTGGAGAGTATCCATGTGCAGAGGTATCCATAAAACTATGGTGGGTCACACCATTGCAAATGTATACCAGTTTCTTGCCAAAAACAGCCAGTCAAATAAAGCTTACAAATCAGGCAGAAGATTCATAGCTGTCCCCATCGACTTATAGTCAGAGGTAGACTGCCCCTGAATATGGAGGGTTCATTTTTATTTTTCACAGCTAGATCTTGCCTGCCTGGATTTGTCTAATTGTTTCTTTGTTTTGTTTTGTCTTGTTTGGAACTGAGTGGAGAGACAGTTCAGAAGTACATTAAATGAACAAACGAAACAAAACAGATGTTCTTTACAGGGTGTAAATGCCTGCCACTAAAAAGCCATTTCTGGGCTTAGTGATCCCTGACACAGAACAAGAGAGCTGCACAGATTCACAGAAAAGAGAAAAGAAAAAAGGAGAGAGAGAGAGAGAATGGAAGGAAACATCCCAAGATGCCATCAAAAACAGATCAAAGCAAATGTGTGTTTTTTTTAAAAAAGTACCCAAAGCTTTTTCCATTTTCTGTCCTTACAAAAGGAAAGAAAAGAGACAAAGTAGAATGGGCAGCCAGTTGTGAAAGGAGAGGGAAGATCTCCATCAAGAATGATGAGTACAAACGTGCATTGGCAAACTCTCTCGCACACCCGCCTACCCCCCAAAAATCTTCTCTAAGGCATGCTTTGATGTCTTGCTCAGGCCAACCCCTGCAGCAGCTCTTGGTTTCAGATCTGTGTTGTTCCATCATGATGTTCTCACCTCTTCTACCTTCTCTGCCACCTTGTGCTCTCCTGCTTTCTGTCTCTTCTACTGTGATCAATCTGTGGGATAGTCATCTTGTGACTGCCTCTCTTTGGTCCTCCCCACCGCTCTTTCCGACCACCTCTTGGCTTAATCTGTGATTTGGCACCTTGGTGTCATCACAGAAAGGATCCCAGGGGTCTTTTCACACTACTTAATTATAGCACTACAACCACCTGTGGCTGGATACAGTGGAATCCTGGGACCTGTGGTTTGCTGAGCCAGTATTGCTGTCTGGATGAAAATTCCAAATGTTCCTCCCTGAACTACAAATCCCAGGATTCCATAGGACCTTTTCTACACCTCCTTTGTTAGCATGACAGCAGGGGAAAACGAGATGCTGAGATCCAAAACAGCTTTTCCAAGGAGGGATGAGGAAGTGAGCTCCAAGTACCTCTCCCTTCTCAGGAGGAGCTGCTGTAAGGGGGCATCAGGACTGGCCCAACCTTGGACCTCAAAAGAGATGCACCCTCTTCCCAGCAGAGAGGAACAAGTATGATGGACCAATGGACATCTCCACCCAAATGATCAGTCTGCATGATCCAACTGGACACACGTTCTCACTCCAGACCTTCTGCCCATCACCCCAGAGCTCCTGAAGCAGAGACTGTGGCAAGCCTAAGCTAAAGATCAGCAACTCGGAAGGCATGGCATGCACACTGAGTAGTATAAAGCCTTCCATTTCTGAGGTCTACTACTATGGAGGAAGCAGGAACTGATGTTGGCCAACATTCTGCAGTTGTTGCTGTTTTCAAAGTGAGGGCCAGGTTGAGGTGCAAATGAGGAACAAGGGGAGAAAGCTCTGCCTCTTCTAGCTTATTTAAATGAACACCCAGTTGTTCAGACCAATGAGCAAGCTTGTCCAGGAAGCCTTTCATAAGATGTCCATGCCCAGCATCCTGTTATCGGCATTGTTGTTGCGTGCCTTCAAGTCATTTCCAATCGATAGTGACCTTAAGGCAAACCTATCATGGGGTTTTCCTGACCAGATTTGTTCAGAGGGGGGTTGCCTTTCACTTCCTCTGAGAATGAGAGCGTGAGGCTTGCCCAAGGTCCCCCAGTGAGTTTGCACGCCAAGTGGGAATTGGAATGCTGGTCTCCACAGTCATAGTCCAACACAGAATGATGACAAAATGATGACATCATCCGTTGAGACCTTCAGGAGACCCTGGCAGATCTCAGTGGATGAGGTCATCCTTTTGCATCTGGTACATAGCTATGTGCTTCTCTAATTCCCCCCACTCACTCTCCACCAGCCACAATATAGCAGGGGGAGTGCTGCAGGAGCATACATTCATAGTGCAATGCTCAAACCAATATGCCATGCTGGCTGTCATCTCCTTGTTCTAGAAGAGATGAAATAAGTTCTCAATGGAGTGCAGAATCCAAGGAAGAAGGCAATGGGGTCTTCAAAACATTCAGAGCACACTGAAGTAGGGTTCCTTCTCTTTCTCATTCTTACTGGACGCTGAATGCTGCTGGCCCCAAGCAGCCGAGTCCTCGTCGGGTCCTGTTGGTGCCTCTGGTTCCCTAGTCTTGATGTGGTCTTGCTGGTGGTGGACGCTGGTTTCCTTCCGCGTGCTGAACCTGCTGGTGGAGACATAGAAGCTGGGTGGCCGCTGCTGCCTCCGCTGCTCATCCTTCCCACACTTGCAGAGCTTCTTGAAGGCCAGGCGGAACTTCTGGGACATGGCGTTGTAGATGATGGGGTTGATGGCACTATTGGCGTAGATGCAGATCCGGCAGAAGAGGATGAACCAGCGGTTCAGGTAGGGGCGCTCCATGAAGGAGTTCACCAGCACCAGGGTCCGGTAGGGCATCCAGAGCAGGGCAAAGAGGACCACCACCACAGCCAGCATCTTGGTGACCTGGAGAGAAGGGCAAGGACAGGAATTTGTTGAAGAAAGGAAGAGGAAGAGGAAGAGGAAGAGGAAGAGGAAGAGGAAGAGGAGGCAGAGAAATTTCCCTCCCTATCTGGCAGCTACTATTAGAGATGTCTGCAGAGGTTCCTTTTTAGGACTACAATTCCCAAATCTCAACCAATCAGTCAACTATAGGTCATGTTGGTTGAGGATTATGGGAGCTGTAGTCCAAAAAAGAACCCCAAACCTCCACCTTCTTTTAAAGTTTTAGGCTTTTGTTTCAGTTCTCCTTTTTTTCCCCCATCCAGGAATCTTTCCAAAGTATTAAAGGAAAACAGTCTAGAACAAACCATGCCATAAACTGAAGAAACCTCCAAGATCCTTCTGGCTTCTCAGCTGGCAGCTGTCCCTGGAGATAATTCAACACAACGCAATGCAAAGCCAATTTATTGGCATGCTGAAGCAGACAAAAATTGGCAAGTGAAAAGGGCAGGTGACACATCCAATGGGTAATTCTTTTTTTAAAAGACTCGGCTTTGCTGGAGAATCATACATTATTATTCCAAAGCTCGGCATCCCTCCAATCACACATCAAGTAGGAAAGGTCAGTAACTATTTTTGTCCCCCAGTCCCAGTGTAAGAACTAAAAATTGAAAGAATTCTGTACCTGCTCAAGGGGACATTCTTACTGACCTCTTATTTTTATTTAAGCGATTTCTCTCTTGCCTTGTAGGTCAACACCCACAAAAGGCAGCTTTCTTTCTTTGTTACAGGTTGAATATCCTTTATCCAAAATGCTTGGGACTAAAAGTGTTTCATATTTTGGATTTTGGATTTTTATCTTTTGGATTTTGGAACACCTCTATTTGAATATACATAGAATACAGTACTGTACAGGAGATCTCCAGGGAGCCTGTGAACAAACAAGGAGTACCACAGCTGTTGCCTAGAAGTTTCGGATTTTGGATTTTGGATTTCTGGATGAGAGATACTCAACATGTATTGGTGGTGGTGATATTGGCCATGATTCTAGATCAGCCACTTAGTTAAATACACTTAATTGGTCCAACACTCCCAGAAGTAAAAGAAGTAAAACACATAGGGATTTCTTTTAATCGCTATGACCAAAGACTATATCCACACTACACAGTTATAGCACTTTGATCCCACTTTAGTTACCATGGCTTTGTTCCTTGGAATCCCGAGGTCTGAAGTTTGGTTGGTGAGGGATTTAGGATTTAAGAGAAAACTCTAATGGAGAAGCTCAAGGAAGTGGACTGGAGCAAAGAGTTTGAAGCACCTCTCCAAACTTCAGATCCCAGAATTCCATGAGCCGGAGCTACGTTACTGCAGGAACCAACTCCATGATTGGTTTTAATGACAGTCTTCTCTGCTGCTCCTTCAGCTGTTGTGGGAACTATCCAGTTGTTGAACCCATGTTGGAAATATGCTTCAGCACCTGGACCGCTCCCATAACACCTAGACCAGAACTTTCCAAACAATGTGCCGCGATACATTAGTGTGTCGCCTGCAGCCTTGTAAATATATGTTATTATTTATAAATCATATATTTTTAAAAATATATGAAAGGTTTTCATGAGATACATTGTGTTTCCATACATTTTGTTATTACAATTTATGCATGTGTCTCAATCTCTTATAAGGGGTTAGTTTAACCTCTGGTTTGCTAGTAAAACTGAAGAACTGTGTCATGAAATGATGCATGTCTACAAAGTGTGTCACCAACATGAAAAGTTTAGAAAGCTCTGACCTAAAGGAACTACAAGGGAGGCTTCCATTACAACAGATGGTGGAGTCACAATCTTGCAGAACTACTGCTATACCATGGCAGTGGTATCAAAGCACCCTAGTTGTGCAGTGTGGACACACCTTTTAATGCGGGTGTCCCACCAGTGGCACATGTACCACTAGCTAAAAACCACTAGGCTACGTACCATTTGTCCCCAACAGGGGTCTACAGCAAGGTACAATTTCATGTAATTCTGGATTTTCTGCCAGCTAGGGATTGGCATCTCTGCATGGGAAAGAGAGGAGAGTCTTCCTGGAGACCTCTTACCTGTTTCCTGGAGGAGATGGGCACTCTGCTTCTTGATGTGGACCTGTTTTGATCGGCATCTGTGCCATTCCTTGCTGGCATAAGGACAGTGGGATGCTGCAAAATTGGGCTGTGGAAGAGGACCCTCCCGATGAGCCCATAGAGAATGGTGGCCAGAAACAAAGGGGTGACAAAGAAGAGGGCAAAGTCCAGGAGGTAGATGGGCAGGTAGAGGTTGCGGGAGACCTTGTAGCCACACTCCAACTGCTGGCTTTTGTTGACGGCGATGTCCACCAGGAAGAACCAGAGCAGACAATACACTGAGGTGACGACCCAGACGAAGGCAATGATGCGCTTGGCTCGTGACACGGTGCACATTGTCTGGGCTTTTATGGGGTGACAGATAGCAATGTATCTTGGAGAGAGTGGAGGGAGAGAGAAGGGGTGATAAAAGATAAAATTGGTTAGGAATTAGGAATGGGAGTCCTCAAATTTATCCCAGTGTCAACCTACATGGGAAAACAGAGCTTTGGCACCCAGCTCCAGCCATTGGCTGGCATTCTGTTAGTTAGGTATGCATACACAAATCATACTGTGCATATGGGGCAAACTATTTGCCATAGCAAAATAGACATATTCTATTGAAAGCGGTGGAAGCAGAGTTGCACATACAGCAGCACTGTGCATTGTAGTTGTGCACTGCACATTATGCACTGCAGTTGTACACTGTCATTGTGGGCACTGTGCGTTGAACCTTGTACAACAACACCCCATCATTGTCATACTGCCATTCTGCATGGGGTTTGTGTAGTGCTGGTGCCACATATCTCCACATGCGGCTATTTGCACTGTGCTGAGGTTGTTAGATTGCAGCCAACATGTGTGAGCAGTGGGTATCTACTGAGTAACTGAATGGAGTTACTGCATCTGTCCTTACCTTTCCACAGTGAAGGCCGTAATGGAGCAGGAAGACGCATTGATACCCAGATACTGGAAGTAGGTGATGCCAAGGCAACCTGCAAACCCATAAATCCAGGTTCCTGCCAGGCTGTCAGAAACATTGGGCAGCCCAGCAGCCACCAGCACCATCAGATCTGCCACCGCCAGGCTGACCAAGTAGCAGTTGGTGGGAGTCCTCATGTCACGAGTCGTAAGGACCACCAACACCACCATGACGTTGCCGATGATGCCGGTCCCACAGATGCCCAGCACCAGGAAGACAGAGATGGCCTTGTATTCCAGCAGACCCAAGGCAGCATCAGCATGCACCAGGGACACGTTGGTGGGGTTGTCGAACTTGCTGCTGCTACTGTTCTCCATGGCTAGGACCAGATCAAGGAAGGTGTGCAGTTATGCCCAGCTGAGGGAGATAAAGGATCTCTTTTCACAGAACAAGGTCTTTCCTCTCCTGTTCAAGCCCATTGGGGGTGGCTATCAGCCTGGACATCTGGAATGTATGTAGATCAGATGGTGAGAAATGGAAACATGCTCAAATCCAGTGGTGGCCAGTGGCTTCCGTGGCTTCCAGTGAACCCAGAGCTATCCAAGGTACTGAACCATAGCCCTAATTTAAGTTCAGCACCATGGAGAGTTACTTTAAACCAACTTCAGGGAGTATTCACTGTTCCACTGACTAAAACTAGGAGTGGAATTCACCCTTCCACTGATATGGAATCCACCAGCTTCTAGTACCTAAATTATCTCCCTGGACATTCCCAACGTTTTGGGAAGTTAGTTACATTTGGAGTAGAAAATGCTCAGTTTTCCCCAATCATCATGGCTACTGAGTGTTCTTCTTTCTTTGTTTCTGTTACTCTGCTTATGTTTAAAGCAGCAGTCAGCTTTGCATGGATATCTTGCCTTCCTTCCACATCCAAACTCTGATAGCTATAGAGTGCCAAGACTGAGGCTGTAATCCTATGTAAGTTATTACTTGGGAATCATTTTCACCAGAGGTACTGTAATTCCAAGTGATATAAAGGCAGTACATGGAAATGTTACCAGCTGGGATACTCCTGCCCACCCAAAAAACAAAACTCATGGTCCGTGTGTGTTAATAAAAAAAAGAAAATGAAAAAAACACAATCCACATTTGGGTAATCCTTTGTTAAGACCAGCCAGAATGCAACAAAATTGGGAATTTTTGACTTCTTTAGAAATTTGTAGGGCTGGATGTTACAAAGGAAAAAAAAATTAGGAGTGGGGGAAGAAACAGATCCCCCCCCCAAAGTACTTGTTGTGACCTACAGTTAATCTCACTTTCAAAATGAGAAATGCTAGGCTAAATGAATTCATAGCAAGTGGGTTGGCTTCAGTTTTTATCCACCCCAAAATGAAAAGGCAACAATGATTATTGCTTTCCCTGTTTGATAATAGCTAGAATCTGGAAATCTGACATTGCCTTAGGCTAGGCGTAGGCAATTGCAGAGGGGGTGGGAGAGCTTTCTCTTCCCCCATTCCTCCAATGGGCACTTCATTGGGTCTCTCAATGCAACCAGAAGTGACATCACATCACTTCTGGTTTCAATTTTGGCTGATTTTTCAACTAATTGGGGGAGACTGCAGAGGGGACTGAACACCAGCAGAGCCATGGAGGATTGTGTGAGAGCTCAACTGCCACTTTGTGGTGGTTTTGAGCCATTTTGGGGACCAAAATTTTGTTCTTAAACTGGGGAGGGTCTGGGAGCTTTGGGGGATCCCCAAAATAAGGCCTCTTCAGACTTTCCTTTCCCCATGCCTGCCTTTAGGCTAAACATCCAAGCTCCAGAGCTGGCAAAAAAGCAGAAGCACAAAATAAGTTGACAATCTCTCAGCCAACAAATCTGGAGATTAAAATTAGATGGGACACCAAGATTCTTATCTAAAGCCCATTGAAGCCAAATTGTGAGTGCTTCCTAGTGGTTAGAGGAGAGAGATTCCCCAATCTGCATCTATGCAGAAGTTTCTGCATAAGGAAAAAAACAAGATTTTGCAGCCCAATGGTCCGTACCTGGTGCTCCTCGGCCACAATTTTGCAGTGCCGCTGTGCCTTTCAAATCTAATTGAATAATGAATCTATGAATCAGCTTTAAAAACCAGATAATTAATGAATTCGGAAGCCTGGAGTCAGTCAAGACAACCCTGCTTTGTGGCATGTTGCTGCCTCCCCCCACCTTCTTTCCAGCCTTTCCTTCCCTGCCGCGCTGCCTTATCAGAAAAGAAGCTACTCTGTACAAGGATTGGGGGGGAAAGAAGATTTGAATGGAGGTGCTGCTCTCTCCTTTTATGCTGCCTTGCAGAACTCTGAACACAATGTGGGAGAGGAGGAGAGACACACAATGACTGCAAGACATTTTTTTCAATACAGGAAGGATCAAGTGCAACTCCACTTATCTACATGGCCACCAAGTCAGACAGCTCTATCTGGTTTCCAGAGGCATAACCATGTCTTGATTACTGTTTTCTCCCTGGGGCATTCATCTTCCTTTCTACCAGCATCTGGCCAATCTGCTTTCCTATCTGAGCATCCCCATCCCATTTATGTGTCATTTTTTAAAAACCCTTCTCTGCTATGCAGACAGTGGTAACCATTCTTGACCCAGCCTTGAGGGAGGGGGTTGTTCCTTTTTTTACTTGCACCACTGGAAATAATGCACCACAGCTAAGAAAGGAGATGGGTGCCCATTGCTTTCCAATAGAGGCAAACCTCTGACTTTCTTCCAGCAGTAGGAACAGTAGCTGAACAGAGGAACAGAGAAGAAGTGGAACTGGAAAGAAAAATGCCAAATATTTTAACCACATTTAGCCCTAGTTTGGCCTGATTTGCCCCAATGACTTGCCAGATAAATTGTTGCTAATGACCTCCCAGTTGGCTTTAACCCTGTGAATGAGAGACCGCAAAGAGTCCCTGCTCCGGTCTAGCAAACTTAGGGCTATGGCCAGATGTGGAGCTAAATTTTTCTCTTCCCCTTTCCTGCTTTGCAGGTGGAGAACAGTCTGGCAAACAAAGGTCAGTGCATATGGCCAATTGCCAGTTAAGCAGCAAACAAACAAACAAAACTTTAAGCCATAAGCTTGGACTGGGAGGCAATGTGCCCAAGAACACATTCCACCTGACCCTTACAGGCAAAGCTTCGAAAGGGGGGACTCCCATAAACAATTGACTCTGCAGATAGACAAGGCAATTCAAAGTCTTACCGGTTTCCTTTTTGACAGGGCTTTATCAAAAGCTCACTACAAAAGAGGGTGGGAGAGCAATTTGGATCCTCTCTTTGTCCTGTCCTGCCCCTCAAATTCCAAAACCTCCCGAGCTTTTCCCTTGCCTCTTCCCCATGGATCAGAAAGGTCTGTGTTTCTTGCCATAGGACAGGTAAAGCATCTCCATGGCTGAATCAATGCATTCCCTCTCCCTTACTCCCTCAGGTCCAAATCCACTAGATTTAACCTCTGAAGCAGAAAAGTAACCATCTCATCAAGGCGAGCATCACCTTCCCCTTCATTCTCTGTAGGGTCCTTCTCCCAAAATCTATCACACACACACACACACACCCCAGTAAGCTTTTCAAGCAGCCAGCTAACTTTTCTTGCAGAACTTACCTTTTCTGGTTCTGTTCCGTATCATTCTCAGATCCTGGGGTCTACAGGCAACACCTCCAGAGCAAAGAGACTTATAGCAATGCAGAGAATCTTCATTGCAGACAATTTGCTTTCCAGTTCTGCTTCGGGGGAATGGTTTTGTTGCCTTCTGCTGCCTCTCTTACAGCATCTGTCTCCTTGTTGTGTGGCTGGTGCCGCTCTTTTGCTCACCAATATAAGGGGACTTCTCATCAGTTGATGCAGCTCCACTCTGGCAGGGCTAACCTATGAGAGGAGAGACCCTTCTTTGCTGTCTGCCAGGGTGGGGGAGAAGAAAATAAACTATAATCAGGGTTGTTTATTGTGTAGAGACACTTAATCAGGGGCAGGGAGGGGACCGCATCAAAGAAATGCTTTTGCTCTGATTCTGGGTTCTAACACACATGCATTGTTGCTTAACCTTGGGATATTTTGACAGCTGTAATCAAGGGCTGATCATAGGAAAAAATGCCACTTCCAAAATTAATTAACTGGAAAATTGATTGATTGATTGATTGATTGATTGATTGATTGATTGATTATCATCCTCCCTTTCTTTGATGCAGGACTCAAAGTAGCTTACAATGTGGATTAAAACAGCTAAAAATTATAATATCAAAGAAAAATTCAAAAGGACTAAAACATAGCCATTTTGAAAAAAACAGTTTTAAAGAATTTTAAATATAATAAATGGAGGGGAGGAAAGTATCCCTCATCCAAAGATATTTGCACAGCAACCAGCTCACAACTTGAAGCCTATCTAAATAGAAAGGTGCAGAAAATGAGCTGACAGGGACCAACCTAGCCTCCGGTGGAAGGGAGTTACCAATCTGGGAGCAGCCACCGAGAAGACTTCTCCCATGTCCTCTCATACCTAGGAAAGTGATTAGATTTTCCTTTGAAAGTGATGGCAGGTTCATATCAATTTCCAATCCACCACCAAGGGCAGTAGTTTGTAGTGGAGGTTCCTAAGACATGCTCTTTTCTAGGACAGAAAAAGGTCCCAAAACAGTTCCCAGTTCTGCGAGCAGTATTGGGAATCAGTCCTTGATTCCCTTTCTGTATTCAGAGTTTGGAAAAATAACTATTGAGGGATGCAATACCCAGAATCCCAGGTCTGGCTGGGCAATTCTCAGAGTTGTACTCCATAAGAGTAACTTTTCCAAGCTCCGTGTCAGATAATAGTTGCTCAGTGACTGCTTAGGAACTCAACAGCATCATCTGCAAGATTTTGAGACCTTCATGTCTACTTCATCAGGGGAGAGGTTACCAAAAGTGGACAAGGGATCAGGATGTGCTCTTAAAGTTGTGTCTGCCTGAAATGGCAAAGATGAGTCTGCACACTCTGAAACTGGGCTGACTGAATAGACGGTAGCTTTGCTGGGTACAGGAAAACCCATGAATGGTAATAAACACCGACTCTCCATTTTGACAGTACAAACACACAAGAGACGGAAAAATCAGCACTCTCCCTATCCAGTGTAAATATCACTGACTCCTTCGGAGGCAGAGAGCTGGGAGTCTCTAGAAGGTGTTTCTACTGATGACTCTGGAGACAATTTTATAAGCTTAAGTTTTTAAAAGTCAATAGCAACCACTGGTTGTTAATGTCAACAGTTGGTTAGCTATTTGAATAGTAATAGCAACTGGTTTACCAGTGATCATGTTGGTTGAAATATTCCAGGAGGTACAACTCTTGCAAGTTCTCGAAAAAAGAGCTAGTTGGGCAAAGGAACTTCAAGTCTGCTGCCCAGCATGAGACAGGGTACACAGTGTGTTGGCCAATACATGAAGCATTGTTCCTGGCCGGCCACTGATAAGACTCTGGCCAAAGAGTAGGCAGAAGCAGTGGCTTCCTGGGCCATTGACAAAGCTTTGTTGACCGTTGGTTTTCACAAGTAGGGGTGGCTCCATTCATTGCAATTGGCCAACGTATCCAAACAACTCTTCTCACTACTGAAACAAACAAGCCAACTAATAGTCTTATTGTGCTCTTTGGGTCTTTGGACTAAAGACTGTGTTTGCTCAAACAGATAGGTAACTAAATTAATGGTAAGTTTGAGAAATAGCTGATAAATTAGGATAGGTTATATTCAGGCACAGAGATGTTGTTTTCTGTACACACACACACACACACAAAACTATGTTTTTCATGCAGCAAATAAAATCAGCAAATATACTTTCTGCACGGAAATATGCCAACATTTTTTTGCACAAAATTTACATGTGTGTCTTTCATGAAGAATAAGTCCTGGCCTGTGAAGATTCTCATCCCTCCAATATCTTCCCCATCAGGTCTTTCTCAATGGGAACCCATCACTCATTCGAGAATTTTTGAATGTTCCTTCCTTCCCAGTAGAACAGTCCCAATCAATGAGCCTTCAGTTACTGGTATGTGGTTTTTGTTTTTTTGTTTTTGTGACAAACAGTTGTAGTCAATAGGCACAAATATGGTGCCAGTCCCCGGCACACTGGGAGGAAAATTTCCGCTCTGCCAAATCAGATAGTGTACTTCGGTAAAGTATTTGACTTAATTGGTATATATTTCACTAACAAATGCTTAATCATGTTTTCCACCCCTTCTGGCTCATTTCATGCTAATCAAACAGTCAAAATGGGAACGCCATTTCAAATCCCTCAGCATTTGGCCTTTTCTTCTAGTGTATAATAAAGGGTTTATTAAAATGTTCCTTTTGACTCTTCTTGAGTGACTGAGGAGAGGTGACTTGCTGTTGATAATTCTCCCCGAGCCGTCTTTGCTTTGTGGTGGGTTCATTCCGTTTGATGCTTTGGCTCCTTCAAGTTACATGATGCCTTCAACTCACAGAGGAAAAGCTGGAACCTAAGGTGAACAGCACAGATTTACTCTGGATTAATTTATTCTGCGGCAAAGTTACTGTACTGGTTGCAGGCACTCTGTTGTTTGGGAGAATGAGAAAACCACTTTCTTTGGACTCTTCACACCATCTAAAAGTTATGCAAATATTTAGCAGTGAAAAAACACAGGCTGAGATCTTTGTTGGACACCACTGTGGCATAAAATTTCAACCAACCAAAGTCAGAACCTCATATTCATCAATGAAGAACAAAAATGCTTTATTGACAAGTACATAGCATTTAATACAGAGCAGACAAACATATATATAGACTGTAAGGAGACGTGACCTAAACATCCTAAAGGCATCAGGTCCTGTCTGATCTTGAAGGCTCAAGCCAGATCAGCCGTGGTTGGTACTTGGATGGGAGAACACAAATGCAAACTCTTTTAGAAAGGCAAATAATCTCTGAATAAATTCTTCAAAGAAAACCCATGATATGGTCACCACAGATTGGAATTGACTTGAAGGCACCAGTGAGCCACTGTGGTAAAATAGTTTGAGCATTATACTAGAACTCTGGGAAATCAGGGTTCAAATGGCCTCTCAACTATGGAAACCCACCAGTTAACCTTCAGCAAGTCACTCTCAGAGTCACAAATTTGGAAGGGGCCTCGTGGGCCATAGAGCCCAACTCCCTGCTCAATGCAGGATCTGCTAAAGCATCCCCAGCAGGTAGCTGTCCAGCCTCTTTTTGGAGACTTCCTGAGAAGGAGAATCCACCTCCTCTCTAGGCGGTTGGTTCCATTGCCCAACTGCTCTCACTGTCAAGAAGTGCCTTCTAATGTTTAATCGAAATCTACCTTCCTGCAACTTCAAATCATCAGACCTGGTCCTCCTCTCTGGGGCAGCAGAGAATAGGCCTGCTCCCTCTTCTCTGGGACAGCCCTTGAGGTCTTTAAAGAAGGCAATGGTAGACCTCCTTTGAAGAAATCTTCCCAAGAAAAAGCTGGGAGGGGGTCACCAGAAGCCAGAGATGACTCAAAGGCATATAACACGAGCACCTACAGCAAACTGCTCCACTCTGCATTATTATTGGATTTGAGCTCCCCCTTGTGTTAGTTAATATAAAGTAATTCTTTTTTAAAAAAAATAATAATCGTACAGTCTTCCTTCTTTCCTTTGATTCCCATCACTGAGCTCCACAGCGAGAAGACTCCTGCCATCAAGTCCAGCAAGGGCAGTGGATGTGCGGAACTTTGGTGACAGTGCCTATGTGTCAAATTTATGTCTAATTTGTATTGCCGCTTAAAATAAATATATTGAGATTTAAAGTGCAGTTGTGTTTGCAAGACTCAGCTATAGTTGGCCCCATAGGACCCTAGATGGAGGGCCACAAGACTGTGAGGGAGCGACCTAGCCAATCCAACTTGGCTCTGTCCCCCTGATGCAACTGGAAAAGCAACGGGGAGGATGGATGAATAGGATTGTTATAGTCATTATGTACCTTCAAGTCATTTCTGACTTATGGCGACCCTAAGGCAAACCTATCATGAGGTTTTCTGAGGCTGAGAGTGTGTGATGTGAGAGAGCAGGGAATCAAACCCCAAGGTCATAGTCCAAGCACTGCACCATGCTGGCTCCCTAATAAGACTGTACATAATGATATATAGACATATAGACGGGCACTGTCCGGCAGTGGAATCTGCTGCCTCGGAGTGTAGTGGAGTCTCCTTCCTTGGAGGTTTTTAAGCAGAGGCTGGATGGCCATCTGTCGGGAGTGCTTTGAGGGTGTTCCTGCATGGCAGGGGGTTGGACTGGATGGCCCCTGGAGTCTCTTCCAACTCTACATTTCTATGATTCTATGATTAGAAGAGTCAAATCAAAAGAAGGATAAGAAAGAAAGAAACTAGGCAGTGCAACAACATGATAAGCAACTGAGAATGACAACCCAGTCCCAAACTAGGCTTCATCGAAATGATGAGAAAATACAGGACATATTGTATTGCAGGTTTAAAAGGTAATAGAATTGGCACTCGGTGAGGGTGTATGGGGAATTTGTTGCCTAATTGGGATATCATCCTATTAAAACGGCCACCTAGAGAAAGACCTGAGCCGATCAGCGTGGTCAAGCGGGCACTTTCGGATGAGAGAAGGCTCTTCTGAGGGTACCCTGGTCCCAGCAGGCTACGCAAGGCTTCGTTAAGTTAATACAGCCAGGTAGAAATGGTCAGCGCTGTGTTATGGAGGGAGGCCTGGGTCATAGCTGGTACGTGCCGGAGTTGGTGCCACAGAGTAAGTAGTGCCACGGAACTGGACCTGTATCCGAGGTCTCGGGTTGCCAGATCTCTTGGCTTGCCCCTGAGTCTTAGGGCCCTGCCCCTTTTCTCCAGTTCTCGAGGGGAGGGGAGGAATCTCAGGGCAAGAGCACTGCCTTGGAGAGGAAGCCTGTCTGCCTGTGTGTGAGAGAGAGAGAGAGAGAGTATGTTTCTGTTTCCTCATTTGCTAGACCAGGTGCTGCTTTTTCTAATAATGGACTCTGTGCAAACTTGGTTAACGATTAAGGCTTCGTATTTAACGGCATCATCAGAGACATCGCCTTTGCAGCACCACCAGCAGGAGGGTCACCCGTAGGGGTTGGCTGTGAAATCTCTGCCCCTGGGATAACCCTGACCGGGCAGCCAAAATCAGAACAGAGCCGGGGCTGCACCAGGGTCAGTGTCGCAGGGCCATGCCTAGGGGACAGCTGGTGCCAGGCCGTTTCCGCACTACACTCTTATAGCGCCATGATTCCACCTCCAACCTCCTATGGATTCCTGGGGTTTCCCTCTCCCTCCCTCCCTCCCTCCCTCCCTCCCTCCCTCAAGGGCCCCCCCTTTCGAAGCTGCAAACCCCAGGATTCCGTAGGAGGTTGAAAGCGGGATCATAGCGCTATAAAAGTGCAGTGCGGAAATGGCCTCAGAATGAGAGAATGGAGCCCATGCCAGGCTTGGTCCCCGCGTGTTCGTTCTTCCTTTGAGTCCCACCGTCCAAATTTCTCCCAACGGCCTGTCCTCTCTCGCGCGCCCACCGCCCTCACCCCTCGCCTATCCCGTCCCTGGCAACCCCGGCACTCTGCGCATGCTCAGACATCCCCTCGCCTTCCCCTAACCTGTGGTGCCTTCCAGAGCTGTTGAACTACACTTCCCATTATCCACCCCTGCCTCCAGCCTCCCTCAGGATGATGGGAATCGGGCGCCTTAATCCAGGCGACCTCGGATGAGCAAACATCAGGGCGAAGGAGAACGATGCGCGTAACGCGCATGCGCGCCCGGCACACTCCCCAGCGCCTTCCCCGTTCCAATCAGCGGGCGAGGCGCCCGCGCGGCCCGCAGTTCGGCTCCCCCATTGGCTACCCGACCTCCTAGGCAGTCCGTTCTCCGTCGTTCTGTCACTTTCTCACCACAGTCTGGTCCCGCCTCCTTTTTTTGGCCTCGAGCTGGGGAAGGCGGCCGGCTCCTGCGCACGCGCCCTCCGGCGCCCGCTTCGCAGGAGCGGTCTCGCGGTCGTCGCCTCCGCCGCCGCCGCCGCCGTCGCGTCCGGATGACGTCACGCCATGGCCGCCCTGCTCCGCCGCCAGTAGAGGCCCTGCCGCCCGCGCGCGCCTCGCCGCTTCCCGGAACCGCTCTCCCTCCCCCTTCCCGCGGCTCCCTCCCCCCGACCCCTTCCCGCCCGGCCAGGTGAGGAGCGCGGAGGCCCCGGGGGGCGGGCGGAGGCCTGCGAGGCCCTGCTGGGGCGGAGGAGGGGCGGGGGAGCGCGCCGGCGCCGCCGGCTCCCTCACAGGACGGGGGCCCGGCCTCCCCCTCAGCCCCACCGGGGAGGGGCAGCCGGCGTCATCGGGGACCCCGCTCTCCCCCCGATGCTGGTACTTCAGCGGGCGGGAGGGGAGGCGGGATGACCTCGAGGGGGCCCCGCAGGTGGGTGGGTGGAGGCCTGTGGCGCCCCCCCGGTAAGGATAAGAGCCGGGCCCTGCGGGGTTAACGGGGGGGGCGTTATAAGGTAAGTTCCCGGGGAGGGGCGAGGGTCCGTTTTAAAGAGAGCAGGACTGCGTGTTGTAGCTGAAGCCCGCCTGCCTGCCTTCTATCCCTCCTTCCTTCCTCCCAAGGTAGCTCGTTAACTTGAAACCCTCTGGACTGGGGGTCAGATCTGGGACCTCTTGGCAATGGCCGCCCTTTCTGGGCTGGCAGAACGGGCTTCCTCCTCCGCCTGGGGTTGTGCCGCCCCCTGTTCCCTCCCGCGACCCTAGTGGCTGTGCAAGGCTGCCGGGAGTCGATGCCCAGCTGCCTGGGATCTCCTGCAGACCGTGCACACCTGCGGGTCAAGTCTGGGGCCTTCTCCAAGGATGCCGTTACCGAGTAAGGTCCGGTACTCTCTAGTTCTCCCGGGCGAGAATGTTTGGGCTGATGGTGGGTCTGGCCGTTGGTCCCTCGAGCCCAGTTCTGTCTTCTCTGCCTGCTGACAGCTCTCCAAGTTCTCTGACAAAAGGAGGCCCATCCTTTCCCTGCTGTGATCCTTTCAGGGATTTTGCTTGTTGTGCAAACAACACAGCTGTGCTTCTAGTGAGCTGTGGGTCCCTCTGATGAATCTATGGACGAACCTTAGATTATTCCTCTAGCTAGCTCGTTGTGGTCTTTTCTGATCAGCAGGCACTCTCCGTCATCTTCGTGGGTGTCCTGCTGTCACAGATCTGTAACTGGAAGCTGTGTAGTTACACTGGGGAACTGACGCCCTCAAGATGAAGTGCTGCATAGCTTTAAAGGGGAATAAGTAATTTCAAGGTGATTAGGGCTTGGGGCCACCCAGTCCAACCCCCTTCTGCCATGCAGGAACACCCTCAAAGCACTCCCGACAGATGGCCATCAAGCCTCTGCTTAAAAACCTCCAAGGAAGGAGGAGACCCCACTACACTCCAAGGCAGCAGATTCCACTGCCGGACAGCCCTGACTGTCAGGAAGTTCTTCCTGAGGTTCAGGTGGAATCTCCTTTCCCGCAGCTTGAATCCGTTGCTCCTTGTCCTGGTCTCTGGAGCAGCAGAAAACAAGCCCTCTCCCTCCTCTACGTGGTCTCTTCCAACTCTACATTTCTATGATTCTATGATTCTAGGGCTGCCATTGGCAAGTAGTCAGATTTCCTTTGTGAGGTGGGGGTCAGGGGTTGAAAAAACTCAGAAATAATCAAATCTGTAAAAGTCAGACCCACAAGCGTGGAGGGCCTGCTGTATATGTTATCTCCAGTGTTGGAGACCGTATGCTTGTATCATTTGCAGGGAAACACAGCATAGATAGAGGGTGTTTTTTCATTTGTTTTTTTCTTTGGCCAGCTTCCCGTAGGCAACTGATTGGCCACTGTTTGAAACACTGGTGGACTAGATGGATCTTTGCTCTGGTCCAGTGTGGCTCCTTGTATGAATCCAGATCCTTCTGTGTGTGCTGTACTATTCATTGACGGCCAGACTTTGTGAAAAGATGGCCTTGCACTGAGTTGTACCATTGTGTCATCTTACTGGGTGCCATCCCCTTTTCGGTAGCCTCTGGCAGAGACATCTTTTCTGTTATACCTTCACATGATCCCTCCACTAAGAGATTGGTACTAAACCTGAAGCCTGTTGTGTGTGTCCGGAGAGGGAACTCTTGGCTAGGTGAGGGTTATAGGAAGCACTCTGGTCATGTAAGGAGCAGAATTAGGTCTAGCAGTTTCATTGCTAATATAGAGTATTTATATAGGAACAGCGTTGTTCATATACTTTATTTTTATAATGCTTACAACAGCCCTGCAAGGTAGGCTAGTATTGTCATCTGCAGATGTGAAAAGAGCTGGGGTTTATTTATTTATTTATTTCCCCACCTTTCTCCTGTCATGGTACCAAAGATGGCTCACATCATAAAACAAGTTACATTAAATAATCCAAATGATAAAAAGTTTAAAAATGATTAAACAACTGATTAAAACATCGGCACCTTAAAACAATGTAAAATTATTTTAAAGCTCAATAATAGCAACAAAAGTACAGTACCAGCACCTCTTTGAAACCTGATAACCAGTTGTGCTTGTTCAAAGAAAAGGTCTTTACTTGTCAGCAGAAAGAAAACAGGGAGAGAGCCTGCCCAATTTCCATGGGAAGAGAGTTCCACAGCCTGAGAACAGCCACTATGAAAGTCCTCTCCTAAGGATGATGGGATTGAGAGAAAGCCCTCCCCTGGGAATCTTTGGATCTTGGGCGGATTCATACAGGGATATATAGACTTCCAGGGAGTCAGTTTCAGACAATACCTTGGTCGTAGCTACCTGGTGAGTTTGCAACAGGGACAAGAGGGAAATGACTGATTTTTGCAATGTTCTTCACCTGCTTTGCTGCACCAGCTCCTTTGTGATCATCAATAGGAGAGGAGGAGGAGGAGATCTCTTAAAACTCTGGATTAATATTGTTGAATATTGTGGTTTACTGACGAGTTAAGATAGGATAAGAAAAATGAAATTTTGCCAAGAAACAGGCTTTTAAAAATGTTGTCAAAAGAGATTTCACCCTCTCCAGACTGCTAATGATGCCATTTCTAAGCTTAAACACTCATTTTATCCTGTCATTCCATTGTTACTTTGTTTGCTTTGTGCAGAAGATCCTGACTTAGGCTATAACTGTAAGTATCAAGAAGCAGTGAAATAGTAGTTGCTTTTAGACATCTGATGTCTGGGACTAAAGGCAGTGTAATCGATTCCTGACTGTCACTAAAGCACAGAAGCATTGCAACCAAGTAATACTGCTTCAGAGACCCAATATGAGGTTTGAGCGCTGAATTATGGCTCTGAAGATTAGGATTCCAATGCTCTTCAGCTGTGGATACCCGTTTGGTGGCCTTGGGCAAGTCACCCTCTCACAGCCTCAGAGGAAGGCAAAGGCAAACTCCTTCTGAACAAATCTGGCCAGGAAAACCCCGTGATGGGTTCACCTTAGGGTCACCATAAGTTGTAAATAACTTGAAGGCACACAAAAACAAATACTGCTTAGGTTACATTGCTGTTATTGTTTGCATATTTTAGATTTTGTTTGTTGCTTTTAATTTACAAAGGGCAAAACATGAAGAGATTAATGCAAAAACAAAAGTAGCAGTAGCAGTCACTAAAGGACTACGACCTTGGAGACCAGGATTCATTTCCCCCCTGCTCGGCCACTGGGTGACCTTGGGAGCATCATACACTCTCAATCCTCAAAGAGCCCAAGGATAGGTTCACCCTAGGATAGGATGATCCTAGAGCCCCTAGGATAGGTGATCCTAAGTTGGAAACGATTTGAAGGCAGACAAGAGCAAGGGCTAAAAGTAACATCAAAAAACAAAAGCTAACCCCACCCCCCACCAAAATTGGCCGAGTAGCCCAGGCCTTAACATATTTGGTCAAAAGTTAGTCAAGTTGAATTCAGTTATCACTCACTTCTAGAAGATTAGTATAGGATCTCAGCCTAAAACACAACAAAACTCAGGCCTTTGGTTCTTCCAAACTGACATACTTATCTTAAAGTAATATTAGGCTTCAAATAAAAAAAGGTATGAGAAATTATTTGTGTGGCTCACTAGCACAACATACTGGAAGACAAATTTCAAATATTCTTTCCACTCCACAGAAGTATGCCACAGCAGTGCTTGTGCCATATATTCTTCCCCCTTACCTGGCAAGTTAGGGATCAGAGCACTGACAGAGATCAGAATTGGTTGAAGAAGGGAAGCTATGCACTTGTAGAGTTACAGAGCTTCACTTGAAACTGACTGTTGCTTGCCTGTCTTGCCTACTGGTGTTAAAAGAAACAGTTATCACAATGTTTTCATGTTTTAGTTTTACCGATAATAGTATATCCAGATTTCTTTTCTGTCCTCTCAAATTGTGTTTGTCTTCAAACCATCTATTAGATCCATGTATTTTAATTCATCTTCCTTAGTAAATTTATGCCAGCTTACAGTCTTTCACACTGTAACCAAATTACCATGTTGTGCTCAGAAGAAGTTAATATCTCATTTAGTTAAACAATTTAAAAATCATAATTAGAAACAGCTGGTTTTCCAATATTGTGGTTATGTTTGATCTCTACTTTGACCTCTGAGTGGTATCTGAATGGCTGATTTGTGGGCAGCTTACCCACGCCGCCCTTTACTATTTAGAGACAATGTTTAACAGAAAGCAGTTAGGAGCATTTTTAAGCTCTGAAATATAGCTTCAGTTGACATTTTAGTGAACTGTGATAGCCTACAAATGCTGGAAAAGCAAACCTGGCCACAAATTTGTCCTTTATTATTCAGCGTAATTAATGCTGAATAAATCTATCCTGATGAATGTGTTTGGAGAGGTGTATAATATGTAATCACAGCATGTGGAAATTAAAAGTTTTTAAAAGTGGTGTTGGTTATTTACCCATACGTCCCATGCTACAATAATTTATCACTCAGTGTTTATCACTTAGTGTTGGTCACTTTGCATCTTCTACATATTTTCAGAATATGCAGAATGTTCATTTTGGTGACCAAATGAAGGAAGCAAGTTTTCCATGGTCTAATAATACAGACCATAGTCCGCAATAACAGTAGAAGGTTTTCTTCAAGGAAAAGGAGCAATGTATACTGAAAACTACTGAGATGTTTCAGCCCTCTTAAGGAAATCCATACGGCTAGCTGTGCAGTTACATTCAGTCCTCATGCAAAGACTCGGAACCCTGTCACCTACCCATCACCAAATTGCTGCTGTCTTTGCATTACATGGCTAGGCCCCACAGACATACATGTGATCCTCCTGTCTGTGTAGGTGGCATTGTGGCTTCTTGCTTATGAGTCTCTAAAATGGCTTTACTTTGGTTTCCCTAGATTAGCCAAAGGCATTTGGAAAGAGCTCCATAACGTTACATGAAACTGAGCGCGCAGAGTTTCTGACTTAATGAACTTGAGTCTTCAAGGGCCAGAATATATCTTTTCATCATTGGAGTGGCACAGGATCCTATCATGCTCTTCCTGTAATAGGACTAACATTATATCACTCCTATTTTTTCCCCCGAATATACTTTGTCTTGTGTCCCAACTTTTAACTTGATGCTGAGTGCATAATCACTGAGGCTAAGTAACTTCCCAGGTAAACTGTGGACATCATCCAAGTTTATCTTCACAAGGATCAGGAAATTTGATTTGGTGAAATGCTGGGGATCTCATTTTTCATGTGCATCTACACAAGACACTGTGTAGATGCGGTACCAGGTTGCTGTCTTGTACAATGTGTCATGTGCAGGTGAGCAAGAGGTGGAGGGAGCTTGCTTTGAAAACTTGGTCATAGACCATGCTGTCAAACAGATCTGCCCATTTCTCTCTTCTTAGGTTGCAAACCTAGCTTTTATATATACGAACCAGCCTGCACTTTGCAACTAAAAATGTAGGAACAATTGAGAAATTGGTTAAGAAGTAACTATGATCCATTAATTTTTGTCCCCTTGCATTACAGACTAGGAGGCCCTGATGGATGTTTCCGAAAGCCCTGAGCGAAACCTCTGCTCTCCTAACGAAAAGGAGGAAGAAGAGGAGGAGGATGACCAGCAGCTGTCTGATGATGAAATCCTGAAAGAGAGTGGCTCAGAACAAGATGGAGAGGATGGACTGGACAACAATTTGGGGGAAGGTGCTGCCAGAGTGTTGAGCCACAAGGAGGAAGAAGAAAACCATTCAGATGAAGAGGACCGCTTAAGCGAAACCAAGTCGCAGTACTCAGACATTAACGAGCCTAGCGGTGTGCTTAAGGACTCTCTGTTGGTCAAGGAGAATGAGGAGGATCGGGCCAATGACCTTGCGGATGAAGCATCCTCGGTCACTCGGGAACTGGACGAGCACGAACTGGATTACGACGAGGAGGTTCCCGAGGAGCCAAGCACCGTTGCTGCCGACGATGAAGCAGACAAGGCTGGGGGAGAGGAGGAGGAGGAAGAGGAGGAGAAGGGAGATGAGCCCCCCGAGGACGAGAAGAAGCCTGGCACAAAGAGTGATGATGAAAAGGACGGGCAGGAGCCTCCGAAGGAGAAGAAGAAAGAGGAGGATGGAGAAATCGACGATGGCGAGCTCGATGTAAGTTCAGCTCCTTTCTTTAGTCACATGTTCATATTTGATAATTGTTTAATACAAACTGGTTCATAGCAGCCTGTAACCTGTAAGGCGAATCTGTCATGGGCTTTTCTTTGCAAGATTTGTCCGGAGGGGGTTTGCCTTTGCCATCCTTCAAGGCTGAGAGAGTGTGATTTGCCCAAGATCACCCAATGGATTTTGATGGCTGAGCCTGCTCTCCAGAGTCCTAGTACAGTATCCAGATCACTCTGCCATGCTGGCTTTCAATAAGGTTTATTGTATCTGACCTGAAAAAAAGCAGGCTCTGTATCCCTTAAAGAGAGACTGGGGTGGTATTCTGGCTTCATTATCCAAGCTTGGTACCTGAGAGCAAGGAAAAGGAGTTGTAGAAGTGGGATGAAATTTGACTTGCATCTAGCTTTTCAGAAAGGCAGCTTTGGTCTGCAGTTTAAGACAGCTGTCTTAAAAGCCCTGTAGGCATCAAATAACATCTGAGGCCACCGGGAAGGATTAGTGTTCCTCCCAGGAGAGGGGAGTGAAGCTGTTGTGATAAATTGTCCAGACAGTAAAGTGACAAGAAAGCTGACAGTGGATGAGCTAAAAGGGACAGGAAACTCTGGGAATCTTACCCATGCCTTTACCTGCCTGCTCATGATCAATTACCTTTTACCATCATTATTATGTATGTAGTTATTGTACCCCACTTTTTTTGCCAGTTGAAATTCAAAGGAGCTTACAACAAAAACAAAAAGACATAGTTAAAACCTGCAGAGTACAAAAGTTAAAACATAATTAAACAATCAGGAAGAATTAAATCAGTGTTAAATTTCACAACTACGAACTTACCAGCAACACAATATCATGCACATTCTATAATAAAAAGTAATAAAAAGTCACCACTGGACTTGGTAGAAGGTGTTGTTCTACCCATTATTGTTTTATCTGTCATGTACCATCATAAAAAAAAGCACCTTCCTGTTTAATTAGATTTATTTTAGTAACTTAATTCTATTCTATCCTTTAATCTAAGCAAGGTCAATACAGAACTTGAAAACAATGTAAGACAATTTGAAATATTTCAGCATAGTTAAGCTAAAACTCAAAGTCCAGTTGACAAAAACCAAGCTATGATCATTAAATCCAAAGGCTAAGGCAGCAAAGGGAGAGTATTTGAAAACCAAGGTGCCACAGCCAAGAGGTCTGTGTTCTACATCCCAAAAGTGGGATGGTGAAGTGAAGAGTCCCCTGAGTGAAATTGCTTAATGCAGTCTTGGGACTGAGCATGGCAGCTTCCACATTATCTGTTGTGTTTTGCCTGTAAAGCATATTGTTCCCCATTGAGTTCATTTGGTTTTAGAACCATCTTCCTTTTATTGTCTGATATTTTGTTGTTCTTAATTCTAAACGGAGTTGTAAAGAGCTTCCAGTTTGCTTGTACACATCTAACATTCCTTGTTCATCCTCCCACCTTCCTTTTGGAGGGTGCCTTTCCATTCTGAAAAAAGTGAGAGAGCCCTGCCCCATTGCCATTCGTTTCTGTGTTTCCCAAAAGCTGAGTAAAAAAAGGCAATAGAGAGAATGCTGTGGCAGCAAACAGTGAAATGGCTTTAACTTCTCCTAAAAGCTGCTTCCTTATAACACAGGCTGCCTATAAACCTAATAGAGTGGAACCTCCTCTCTGCACCTGGCATCCTTCAGATCGATAGAAACAAAACACAAGATGTTTCGTGCCAAATTGGGAGGCAGTGGGGTTCCAAATGTTCTGTTCCAGATGAACATACCCTGTGCCAAAATTGTCTGGTGCAAATCGAGCTGTGTCTGAATGCTTGTGGCAACCTGACTCCAGAATTTTTGAAGGATCTGTGGTGTTTTGACTGTGTTGCAATTGGAGGCGAGGTATGGATCAGTGGGTAAACGGAAGTAAGAAAATGATTTGGGCATGAGAGAAATTGATATCTGTGTATGGCCAGAAGCCCTCATTTTGCCATCTGACCATTTCCTACCATCTGAACATTGCCAAATGTACACACCACCACCAGCTTGAAGGCTAGATGTTTTAGCATGTGAAGCTATTTCTCCCAGGTGAATTTTTGGAGACCGATATGTTCTTGTGGAGTGAATTGGGGAATTTTACCAGGATGTGTGTTTTTTTCAGAGACTGTTGATGGTTTAAATGCTTATTTGAAACTACTTTACATTGCTGATGAAGATCTTTTGAAACAACTTCATAGTTCCTGCCAGTAACTGTGGATTCATGTGGATTTAAGGCCTCCTGGGAAATAAAGCCATCTTGCAGACTGGAGTGAATGTTACCATTTTTGTGGATTACAGCCAATTTCTGCTGGAATTTTTACATCTGTATGGAGTGGTTTTTATAGAATTTATCATTATTTTCTATGGACTGGGAATGTGCTCCATCGAGTTTCTGCCACTATTTCTGTTTCTATCTTATAAAGGGCTCCTTTCATTCTGCAGTTCTCATTGAAGACATGTTCTTTGTATTTTGGTGTTATTATATAATTTGATTGTATTCCGATTTTTTCTTTTGAACACTTTGTTTTAGTGTATGTGTGGTTTCTCCATTGTTTTTTGGTCTTTTGGGGGTGGGTCTTAATATTTGCTTCATTAGCAATATACTGGCACCCTCTGTGGCTGGCCTACCATGTTCCTCCTTCCACCTGTTGGGGAGCAAGTGAACTGTGTGCGTTTGGTCTTCTTGATCTGTTTTCTAGCATGCAACTTCGTGGCCTCTTCAGCCATCTCCATCAAAAGGTCATAGTTCTGTAGCCATAGCAGCTTCTGCATTTTAAATTGCCTATCTGTCCGTGTCTTTCAGGATGATGATCTGGAGGAGGGGGAGGTGAAAGACCCCAATGACAGGAAAGTGAGGCCGCGGCTCACCTGCCGTTTTTTCGTAAAAGGTAGGAGGCAAGCCCAGGTATGCCTTTACAGACCTGCAGAGGCAGCTGTTTGGATGTATGTATCTGTATTCCAGCCTCCTGAAACATGGTGCTTCTGCACAGATTGTGTTGCCTAGGATGGTTTCTCCATGTTATTAAATAACACTCATGCTGTGAGACACTGTTTTGCAAGACAAAAACTATTCTTGGGATAATCTCTGAAAGATTACTCTCCAAGGATTTTTAAGCATTTTCAGATCTTTCATTAGCTGTCTAGACAACATCCCATCTCCAGCAGTAGTTGCTTAGATGCTTTAGAGTAGTAGTTCTTAACCACTGGCCTTCTCCGTGTTTTGGACTTCACCTCTTCAATTCCCAGATCATTGGCTGTGTTCGTTGGGGCTTCTGGGAGTTGAAATTCAAAACATCTGGACAACCAGCAGATGAGAACCATGGCTTTAGAGAAGCTTCCAGACAGGATGTGGGGAGGCAAAAGTTCTTCTCCACAGTTTTCCTTGACATCTTATTGGTGGATGACCTCTAGGCATGGAGGTTCTGTTTAATTAACATGTCTCGCAGCCCTTTTATCTACATGGATCTGAATCTGCCTTCAGCTGTCGGTGAAGCAGTGGGTGGCAGCCAGATGCCTCAGCTTTGATGGTCCAGGCTTTAATGCTGGCTTCCATACTATTTTGTGTTGCTGTTTGAATTTGTGCATTTTTAAAAATGTGTGTACTATGCATGGTGTAGTAGTTTGAGTATTGGAATATGACCCTGGAGACCAGAGTTTGATTCCCCACTCAGCTGTGGAAGCTGACTGGGTGACCTTGGGCGAATCAAACTACCATGGTGATTTCTGGGGGCTGAGAGTGTGTGATGTGCCCAGGGTCATAAGTCAGAAACGACTTGAAGGCACATATCAACAACTGTTATGCCTCTTTTACCATGTTATGTAACCTGCCCTAGAAAAGTTTTGAAAGGGTTAGGAGGAATTCTTAATAAATCAGTAAGCAAGTGTTGAGCTACAGTTTGGAAGGATCTTGAAAAATGAAGCAGGAGAGCATTGAGAGGAAGCCTTTGATTCTCTCTGGAATTGCTGAATGCACCCTGTTGATGCTTTTGGCATTGTGTATGAAGACTTTACCTCTTCTTTGCTTTTTCCCCCTGCAGGACACTGCACTTGGGGCATGAATTGCCGGTTTATTCACCCAGGTGTTAATGACAAAGGAAACTACTCTTTGATCTCCAAGCCAGAGCCATTCCCTCCCAATGGTGCACCACCTATTGGCCCTGGCCCTCATCCACTGATGCCAGCCAATCCTTGGGTATAGTAATACTGTTTCGTTAGAACAGGGGCGGGCAAAGTGTGGACCTTGGGCCACATATATCCCCTCCCAACTTGTTTTGGGGGAGAGGAAGGTAGGCATAATGAAAATGTATGTCATCTCACTCTGAGTTGTTTCTTTTGCAAAAGGGAGGGCCAGTTGTTGATGAAATCTTGCCACCCCCACCTCCAGAACCACCAACAGAAAGTGCCTGGGAACGAGGACTCCGTCATGCTAAAGAGGTAAACCAGCTTTCCTATTTGGGTCAGAGTTAAATCAGATTTAGATTACTCGTTTGGAAGAAATGATGAGTTATGGTGGGGAGGACTATTCATTTGACCCATTGATATCATTTTACTATGTAGAAGGTATAGTGTGGAGTCAGAAAATGCAGAATTAATTGTACGCTTACTAACACCCTGATGAATTCACGTACCTAACACTTGGAAGAGCAGGATGTGGGTGGACAGGAATCTTTAATCAAAGGTATTTGGGATGTGATATGTATGGCAAAGTTGACAAATGTAGAGTCTGATAAGATAGGCAACTAAACTGTCATTTTATACAACAATACTCTTTATTTAGACACTGTTGGACATGTGTGGTTCAAAACAGCATCAATCCATATGAGTTTTTGGGTAGAATTTGTCAGATTTAAAAATATTGTTTCATGTTTTCTTGCATGTATGTTTGTATATCAGTAAAAAAAAATAGATAAATCAGCTGTTTTGGACAAACAAGACAGGGAAACTGCATATGATGATGTACAGCACCTTATAGGTTCATTTATATCATCTCCCAAACTGTAGCTTGGATGCTCAACTTTCTGTTCCTCCCCTTGGTGTACAAAGGCAGACAAAAATGAAGAAGGGAAAGGGTTAAAATCCAAAAATACTTTTGAGATTAATTAGTTTTTTAAAGCATGAACTTTTGTGGATTTCAGTCCACTTCTGTGGACACACTAATCAGATGAGAAGTGCCCAGTCCACAAGATTGCAGGAAAAGTTGTCCTGATTTAGGTAAAATGAGAAGCTGCCATTTCTGACAACTTGCAATCCAGAACATCTCATCTCCTTCTCTTGTGTACTCGGAATAAAGGGGGGACAGTTGGTCTGTCTTGCCACGTTGTATCTGGACTGGCAACAATTCTTCCAGCTCTCTGCCACTGACCCTTCCTAGCATTACTGTTCAAGATTTTTTTAATTGAAAATGTGAAGGACAGCACTCATCACTTTTTGTGAGGAACACACATGTCCTACCATTGTGTGATAGTCTTTGCTCGGTGAGTTATTTCCTCAGTGACACAGCAAGCAAGTTCTAGACCACGTGCAACAATCACCCTCTTTTGTTTAGGATAGCTTCCGTAGAAAACCCTGTTTAAATATTTACTTGGCTGACAATGTCCCTGTTTCTCAAAAAGCCAATGCTGCTATACAACTTACCATTCCCTCCTGCAAAAAAGGCAAAAAAAAAATAGGCACAGAATCTACGTCACTGATTTCCTAATATTTCTCCTGTTCCACTCTTCATGAGGTCACAGCAGTTTATACATGGCAACATGTGAGAGTCCACTGAAGGCCTGCATGGTCAAACTGAGACTTGCCAAGCTCCATTCCAGGATTGTACATGGAACAATAAAAGATATTTTTGTACATTCTGATAAGACAGGCAAAAGCCATGGAAGCTTTTGAAATCAGCTGTCAGCTTAGTTACAGAGTAGAGCTGCATCACATTCTGAAAAAAGGAACTCAAGCAGAAGGATATAAAATATCTTGGTACATCGAGTTATATCTGAATTACTTAGTTGTTAGCTGTTACCCTCTTAGAGTAGGTATGAGGAAAGCAAGGTAAATTTATCTAAATCATTAAATGACAGCTGAACTACAGAGCCATAAAATCATGAGAGCCTCCATAATTCCCTCATGACCCTACAGGAAGAAGACTGGGTTCTGCTTTTTAAAATTGGTGAGTTTTGTAGGGTTTTGGATTTCAGATTTGCAGAGAAGGGAGGCTCAGCCTGTATCAGATGTCATAAAAACTCTGCGGGCAGGGCTCCATGGCCTGGTGCCTTCTAGAGGTTTGGCTACAGCTCCCATAATCCCTTACCACTGACTAATTGTAGATGGAGCTAGTGTATGTTACAGCCAAAAAAACCCTGGATGGCATCAGGATGCCCACGTGGGTTGAATCACAGAGCTTGGACAGGTTATTTTTTGGACTCTAGTTCCCCAAATGGTCTGGTGCCATGCTGCCTGGCAGATTTTGGAAGCTGTAGTCCAACAAGCGATTTTTCCAAGCCCAGAAAAGTAATTTTTCTGAGCCTGCTCAGCCTTATATGTACAGAGTGTGTGTGTGTGTTTTAAAGAAAACTGTATAGGAGTAGGATTTCGATGAGATGTTAACATTTCTGCACTTAGATCCATGTATCCAGCCTCTGTAGGTTTCACTATCCCTTCTTTAGACTGACAGTTCGTACATGTTCACCCTCCTAGGTGCTGAAAAAGGCCACGATGCGGAAAGAACAGGAGCCTGATTTTGAAGAAAAACGGTTCACGGTCACCATTGGGGAGGACGAACGAGAGTTTGACAAAGAGAATGAATTTTTTCGCGACTGGAACTACCGCATCACTCGCGATGTCCGAGACTCAGCGTAAGTCACCTCCCTGCCACAGAACAATGGCGAAACCCCAGCAGAGCTGACTTTCTGCTTAGCAGTCACAGTCTCCCACTAGCCATACTGCCAGCCACTGGATGGCAGTGTTGGCTTACCCAGAAATCATTTGTCATGCTCCATGGCCACCAGAGCATGCCTTGGGCTCTTTTCCTCACCACACAAAGGTGCACATGTGAGGTGAGACAACCACGAGCTTTTTAACCCACTGTGTTCTGTTGATAGATCCCACTGGAGACAGCAATAAGGCTGTTTTCTGGTGCTCTTTTCTTTAGAAACATTGTGATAAAACAGGTGGCCATTGCTTCCTGTGTCCGGTTGGCTGTGCATTCGCCGCTTCTTGTATCATAATCCCCAGTGAGGTTTTATTATTGTGGTGTGGGCGAGTTGTATCCCACTCTTTAGAAAATAGGACAGGTCATCTTCTCTGGAGATCTGGCAGCCATGAGTGGGCTGGTGTGTGATCATCACAGTCTTGGTTGGCATGACAGCTGATCACAGCCTCCATGAATCACCCTAATGGATCAATAGCTTATGGGCTTTAATCTACTTATTGTGGGAGTGCACTGAGTGAGGTGGGGAGAGCCCTTAGTGAATAAACAAAGGGAGTTCATGTTATATCCAAAATGCTGAAAGGATAACCTTTGGCCAGGAATATGTTCCTTGTATGCTTAGTTATGCCACACGTAAGCACAGAGTTTGGAATGAGAACATATGCATAGATATGCATGTGTTAAATCATGGTTCTTTTGCTTGTGGCTGTGAAAAACAAGCCGCAAACAGGCAGTGACTAGATAAATCTTGAAAACTGGAATAGAAAGGGCTGCCGTTGGTTAGGGTCGTTATTGGCGTAAACTTTGGAATTCAAGTTTCTTTTGCTCCTCCTTTGTTGCCCAGAAAAGCAAAAGCATTCCTGCAGAGAATGGGGAAGACAGAAGTTCTTAGGGGCATTGTGGGAAAAGGTGTGGAAAACAGCAATTCTTTGGAATGCTTAGTGGGAAAAGATGTGGGAAATGGATGAAAAAAAATGGCAGTTTTTTGCACAACATTGTGACTTTAAAAAAACCAGCAGTGGCTCATATCTTTGAAACCGCCTTTTGGTTGGCCTGCATCTCACCTTTTAAGCAGATCTTGAAGACTTTCCCTTCAAAGTTCATATATATCACCAGGGCAGCTCTAGATACCTATTCTGGTGGGACTACCTGTAATTTGCACCTTAGTTTCTCATTTCTTCTACACGTCCCGTGGGGAAGGCATGCTTGATTTTTGACTAATGCCTTTGGAGCCCCATGTGGCCCAGAGGCGTTTTTGAAAATATCAGTTCCAGGGTATTTATAAAGATGGCACTGGAGGCTGCTGTTTTGTTTTGCAGCACACCAGACTCTCTATTGTTGTTTAATTTTAAAAAAAATTAAGAGATCAAGAGGACAGGGAACCTGGCAGGCACCAAGGGAGATATCACGATGTTGGAGACTCTGTGCTTGGGGCATTTAAAAAATTTTCCAGTGTGCAATTTTCTAAAAGATTCCCACCATTGCCCTTCCTCACAGAGTTCAATTTTTAGAACAAATTGTAGCTTGCATTGAGATTAACTTGTGATGTGTGAAGATGGCTGACCACTTCATAAATCTCCTCTTTTTCCCCCTCCTTTCTTGGCAAAACTCCAGTGAGGTGGACATCAAAGAGAACATTAACTATGGGTAAGCAGTCTCTAATCTCTCTTGTGTTTACAGCTGGGCCACATTGCTTTCATTTTGATCCCTTTGCAATTCTTAGGCATTCTTAGGTCAATAGCAGCTGTTGCATAAGGCTTGGCTTCCAGCAGACCAGTTCTTCCTGGTGCATATTCTGGTTTGGAGGCTGCCAGATGCAGGACGATCTTATAAGTTTACCATAACCACCATGCTTCTGAGAAGTCCATCTAGGGGTACAGCATATGATGTGCATTTTCTGGAGACATTCCCACAAGGTGGTGCTCAAGTCTTTCTGGCTCCCAAATGCTTTCAGTCATTTTTTTCCCCTGTGCATTGCCACTCAGTCCAATAGTGTGTCACAGTCCGCATCTTTTGCAGAAAACCATTGCCATGCTAATGGACAGAATCCAATTGCTAGTTGTATACCTACTGAATCACTGGGATTCACATAAAGGTTGACTTTTCTTTCTTCTGTTGATTCCATGGGCCTTTTTTGAGGGGGACTAGCAGTTGGATTTAGGCCATCATAATGTCAATATAAGGCATAGATTGGGATTTTATTGTGCTCTTTTGTAACATGAATGTAGCTGATTCAGTATTAAACCTGCAGATCTTTATGTTTTGCTAGGGTTGTGTCTGAATGTTGAGAAAACTTAAATTGACATATTGATTGAATACATGTGTTTAATTGACCAGTAAGTTGATTAATTTTTCATGCAGGTTAAAAGAAGTAGCTCTGAAGTGAAAGCAGTCATTTGTATTTAGGCAATGCACATGTCTTTCATTACAGGCGTCATCTTAGGAGAAGCATTATCTCCTCTGTGAGAGAAAAAGCGTCTCTTAAGATGGTGGCCATCATTCACATTTTAGGAGTACTTCTACTAAAAATCTTTTAAAACAACAAACAGCAACAACAACCCGGTACTTTGTTAGTTGGCATACACCATTCTAGTGTTTTTAGCAATTCATTTAACCAATTAATTGATTAAATGCTGCAGTCCTGGTCTTGATGAAAGCTTTGGGAATTTTTTTTTTCCAGGGAAGGAATACAAATCTCAAAATTTCTCAGCCACCATGGCTGGTTTCATATACCCCACATAATGGCAGACATTGAAGATATCTGCAAAACAAAACAAGAAATATCTCACTGCACCCTTTTATGTAGAGAGATTAAACATTGCCTGCAGATCTTTGGGGGTGCTGCTTTTCCCCTTACTATTATCAGATGCAGTTGAGGCAGGACCAGTGCTAGCTATTGTATTTGTTAGTGGCACAGTATGTGCCCCCATATGCCCTTTTGTAAAACAGGCAACACAACCATGCCCGGGGGGGGGGAGTTCAAACCATTTGCTGTGACATCATGGTTGCTGTCACATTACAAGGTCACCATTTTTGAACTCTCTGCATGAGTGCCTGTGCACCTTATAATTAGGAAATGTAGCAATGGAACCAACAGCTCTAGCCAAGACCAGAAAGGGTGCTTAAGGAAAGCAAGGTTTCCCAGATAGAAGTGTTTAACTTGATTTTTCCAAGTTTGATTTCATGAAGCCCAGCCTGTTAGCTCAACCCTGAAAAAGCAACATGGTTGACCTGTCCTGTTTCCATGCCTCTCTGTTGTCTTTGCAGGATCATTCCAGACTGCTAAACATGACATTTGATTCAACTCTTGCTTTTAAGTGGTGGTGGTTTTGGCAGCAATTGACTGGAACAACCCATTGTTAAATGTCCTCCTCCTTTTGATTCCCATGTAGGCTTGATCCTTATACGGATCCTTATTATGATTATGAAATAGAACGATTCTGGCGAGGTGGGCAGTATGAGAACTTCAGGGTGCAGTACACAGACCCCGATCCATACCGGAACTACAGATTGAGTAAGGTAAATAGTATGTCCACCTGGTCACCTTTTCGTGGACTCAAAATGCTTGTTCTGCCAGGTTAGCTGTTTGGCTCCAGCACAGATGACTTCTGCATTATCTCAGCCAATTCCTAGGTTACCTAAGTACCACATCAGTCATTTTCTGTCTCTGTCCCACTCTCACCCAGTCATATTAGAACTGCAGAATCATCCTATGGTGCCAGCATAGGCAGTAACTATGGTCACTCCCTCTTCTGTGAAATGTGGAAACCAGCCATTACCAGAATAGGATACAGAGGGGTATGTTGAGTACTGTGTCCAATTCTAGGCCCCTTATCTGCAGGGGATATGTTCCAGTAGCAGAAATACTGACCCTCTCTCTGGCGAGAATCTAATGATATTAAGTTGTCTGGTAGCTGCACTGTGTGATATGTGACTAATTCATTAATATAGAAGATGTTTAATGTTTCTACCCATGGGTAAAGAAAACTCTTTAATCATTATTGTTTGGTTCCACAAGGAAAGGGAAAGAGAACGGGAGAGGGAGAACCGACAGCGCGAACGAGAACGCGAGCGGGAGAGGGAGAGGGAACGCGAGCGGCGGCAGAGGGAGAGAGAGCGCGAACGGGAACGCGAGCGTGACAAAGAGCGCCAGAGGAGGAAAGAGGAATGGGAAAGAGAGAGGGAGCGCATCAGGAGACGAGAAGGACCGCCAGCACCGAGACCGCGATCGGGACCGGGATAAGGAGCGGGAGAAAGAGAAGGAGAAGCCAAAACCCCGGTCACCACTGCTACCAAGGTACAACGCTTTACTTTCTGTTTTGTGATCTGGGAGGTCCAGCTGGCATCTCAGAGAGCCACTGGCACATTGTGAGGAGATGGCATGACGCATTGGAGTGTAGGGGAGAGCTGTGTCTCAGTTTGCTTGCAGGTAGCCTCTTAAATGGGAGAACAAAGGAAGTTGAACTATAGCATTATTAGCTCACATATAAGCCAAGAAACATGGGTCACATGATTGATTTACACCTTTCCCTTGAGTACTTTGTATTGGCAAAAGCCCTGAAATCTATGCAGGAAATATGTTTTAGAGTGCTCCTCAGCAAGTTCTAGATGAAATCAAAATGAAACTCATGAGACCTGCTGTGTTAATAGGTTTATAAAGCATTATAATTTTTTGAGCCCAGTTTTTGCTTCCATTTACAATAGCTCACTCTGTTTCATACTGATAGGGCTGATCTTTCCTGATAGGGCTGATCTTTCCACTTAGAGTGTCAGTGTTCTGTTGTTCCAAAAGTCAAGCCTATAGCTGGTGGAATTTGGGTTCATAATCAGGATCCAATTTCTGGCATTCTTGTTGTTTTGGTTTGTGTGTGTCGATGTCTTATGCACCATGAGCTGCTGGAAGGATTGCCTGAGAATGTGGGAGATAACATGGGAATGTCTCCCTTACACTATGCCCTCTCTGACATTCCTGTTCTGTCCACCCTTCCTTCCTTGCAAACTCTATGGGCCAATTAACCTCCCTTTCCCTGCCTGTTCTTCCCTTTCTCCCTCTTCTTCTTACTGCCTCTCCAGATATTGCCAAGAAACTCTACGTACACTGAATTATGTATAGTAAATAAATTTGGTACCTTGCTCAGTTAGAGCTTTAGTTGATTTCAGTATTACTGGAACACAGACATCAGCCGATTAAGAGACTGTGAGAGAAGGTGAAAAGTTTGCTACTGCTTCTATTGGGAGAAACCCAGAATTCTCCCAAAGGATTCATCATGTGACATGGAAAATTTTCAGTGCCGTATTTTTCCATGGAAAATTTTCCACACAGTGTGTGTGTGTGTGCATCCATAGCTGTCTGAGCTGTTGCACTGGAATTAATAATGTTAGATAGGCTAAATACAGGGTATAAAGTTCTAATTATTATTCTAAGGAGGCAAACATTGACAAACTCTAGTGCTAAGAGCAATAGATTAACAAATGAATGCAGTGCTACATTGTTCCTGTTGCACAAAACCTCAATCAGTCACAAGTATGATTAGTCAGGGCAAAATATAGAAAGCTGCTTGTGTTTGAATATAAACCAAAGATGTTAAATTAGATAACATTATTTAGAAAGCTAAAAAAGAAACACAGGGTTGTTGTTTTTAATATAAATCCACAACGCTGTTTGGCACAGAGATTCACAATGAACTGTAATGGCACTCTACTCCACCCCAGAAAAATGTTCAACATAAGGGGAATTGCCACTCTTGGGGTCCACTTTCAAATAATGCACAGGCGCCCATGCCTTGTTTTGCTTCCTCACAAAATCCAAGAAGTTTTCTGTTTTGTTTTTGAGGGGATTGGAGTGAACATCTTGGTGGTGGAAGACCCCAAAGACCCCAGAATTTGCCCACCTTAAAGTAGACTTTATTTCTTAAACTCAGCCAGCAGTTAACTGTTATTCACATTCATTGTCCTGGTGTCCTGGTGTCTCTCTGGAGTTCTTGTCCTGGAGTTCTTGTCTTGTCCTCTCATTTCACTACTGGCCTCACTGACTTGTCTTTAAGATTCCAAGTAAGCTGCCATGACAGTATCCTGTGTCTCAATCAATTCTTGGTGCTCATTATATAACTCATCCAGCTGGTGAATAAACTGGGTGAAGTAAGATTAATGTAAGGTTAAAATGTACACTGATTGCTAAAAGACAAGTTTCCCCGGCTCTCCTGTTGCTACTTGGAAGAAGCTGGCCCAGTTCCCAGTGGCAAGGAAGTGCATTCTTTTCTCCTTAAAGTATTCAGTTTTTCCACACTTAACTGCTGATGACATCAGTCCACCTTATTTCCTTGTTATCACTCAGCCGAATTCATGGAGAATTCAGAATGGAGGATCTGGGAGCAGTTTTGCGGGTATCCAAGGGTACAATCCACCGGGTTACTCAGGGTGGAAATAGGTGTGTTGAGAATGAGACTTGTTGGCTCTGGGCTTCAGTTCCTGTTTATGGGGGACTGAAAGAGATCAGGAGCATGCTAGGAAGAACAGATGTCTTAGAGCAAATTGGGTTGTGTCTGCATGAGTGGTTTCTCCCAGCTTGCTGCTTCTGAAGTGGCTACTGCTGCTAAATTCCTCTGGAACGTGTCCAAAGGAAGCTGACCAAAATGACCAAAGGCCTGGAAACCGTTCCTTATGAGGAGTGGCTTAGTGGAGCTGGGTATGTTTATCCTGGAGAAGAGAAGGTTAAGAGGGGACATGATAGCCATGTTTGTCCTAAGGAGGGTGGTTCAGGCTTCTTTTCTGCTGCTTCAGAGACTAGGACACAAAGCATTGGTTTCAAACTAGAGGAAAAGAGATTCCACCTGAGCATTAGGAGGAACTTCTTGATGGTAAGAGCAGTTTGACAGTGGAGCACACTGCCTTGGAGTGTGGTTGTAGAGTCTCCTTCCCTAGAAGTATTTAAACAGAGGTTGGATGGCTATCTCTTAAAAGTGCTTTGATGGTGTCTTACTGCATGACAGAATGAGATTGGAATGGATGACCCTTTTGGTCCTTTCCGGTGTTATGATTCTGTGAAACAAAAACACCAGAGTAAAATTTAGAGAGAGATATTTTCCATCTGAGTGAGCTAACTTTAAAACCAGCTCCTGGGTTCCAGGTGATAAAGAATGTAAATCACAGTTGTCAGAAATGCCTGTTAGGCTTGCCAGATGTGCAGTAATAATGAGACCTTCCTAAAATTGAATTGAGTGGCGTGTGCCCTTCTGGAGGGTCTTACATGAGTGTTTTTTCCATGCTCAGACATGCTGAGAATGGGGCTCAGATGGCTGAAAATGCTGTTCTTATTGTGCAGCTATGAATGTCTTTATTGGGAAATACTGTATCACTCGTTAGGAGCGTGCTTCCCTTTTTTGACTCATTCGGTTAAAAAAGGAAAATGATCCTGAGTGTTTATTTGCCAAAATGAAGAGGAGACTAACCAAGGAAGTGGCTCTCGTTCATTTTGCAGGAAAGGTACGTCAGCCTTATCTGCTAACCTGTGTAGAAGCCAGCCATATCTGAGAGATTAGATTGTGTGTGTGTGTGTTTCTTTATTAATGTTTATTCTAAAGGATGTTCTGTAGTCCTATTTATATTTAATTTGTTGGCCTAGCCTCTTCAGCCTTTAGTATATGACGCTCTTAGCGATGAACTTATGCTCAACACAAGCAGTTCCCTGCTTGTTATTTCCCCCACCCTCTCTCCAGCGGTGTTCTAAAAATAGAAGGTCTAATTACAGCTCTTCAATTTATCCTTCAAAGAAGCAAATTAATAATTTGGAGGTTAGTTTAATGTGTAACATCTTTAGAAATTCTTCGTGTCTAACCAGCCACCTTCTTCCTTCCAGTGGGAGTGACTTCACATTCATTGAGTTTATTTATAGACGTCTGTGCTTTCCCTAATCGTTAAATCCTGGCTTGCCTCTTGGCAACTTCTGCCTCTTGCATCGTCCTCTCAGGCTGAGGCTGTTCGGATGCTCACGTGACTCTGCCAGGGCTTCCAGTTCTGAAATGCCTCTTGCTGCGGGTGACTGCCTCCAGTGACCGGGGCCATCAGTGAAGCAGCTTTGCTTTGGGCTTTTGAAACCTCTTGCAGAACCTCAGAAACTCAGATTGTCAGGCTAATTTTGCTCCCCATGGCCAGCCAAATTCCTGTTCATGTATAGTATAGAGTTTGAGAAACTTCCTTCTCTGGATTACAACTCCCTGAATCCCAGGGATTAGGATCCCCCTTGCCCAAAGTGGCTTGTTTCTTTAATGGAATATGTATTTAGAATTGGAGGTGACATTGAAGTGGGCGACAGAGTTCTCACATGTAACCTGTTGATTAAAGAGAGCTGTGTGCATTGTGCGGTTGCCAGGTCAGCCCTTACCCTGGATGGGGGGTTCTGGGAGTTGTAGTCCCAAAAAGTTGCTTTTCCAAGCAGTAGGCAGCCCTTATGCCAAACACAGCCCAAGGCAACCCTATCGTTTTTAAGAGTGCCTTGATCCTTCCTGAACTCCCTACATTCAAAACATAGATAACCAACTGCTTGTATCTCATCCCTCTCCTGGCTGAATCCATTGGCAGAATGATCCTCTTAGAATTTGTTAGCGGAGGAGACCTTGTTTCTTACCCCCTTTCAGCTGTGCTGCTCATCGTGTTGACTAGGGAACCTGCAGAGCCAAACCCACCTCACAGGGTTGTTGTGAAAACAGTACAAGATGACACACAAGAGTATGCCACCTTGAGCTCTCTGGAGGAAAGGTGCTAAGTAACAGGGTTTTTTATCTTGGTTCTTTTGTCATGTATATCCAGTGCTGAAAAATGAAATTGAGGGAGAGCAATAATGCCAAGAAATATCGTGATGCAATCTGGCTGTTTCACCACCATATGGAAGATACCTACTGTAGGTGTGCATGATGCCAGCTATGACTTCACCTAAATTGACTTTAATCTGATCCTTGGGGGAGGTCTTCCCCTTTCCCAGTTGCAGAATGGGGTGAAAAGAAGCTGGCAAGAGGAAGAGAGGAGGGGAATTCAGAAGCAAGCATTTCCAAGAATGTTTTTACAACAAGTAAATAGTGGGAAAGTCACCATCTTGCTAAGGTGACTCAGGACTAAAGAAGCAGGGCTTTTTTTAAAAGCACCAATCTTACCTATTCAGTTCGTATTGAATCCAGTAATGATGACAGTCGAGCCTGTTCTTGTCTGGTCAGATTATAGTTTGGTTGAAGGCCGCTAATCTAGAGATGTTGTAACATTGCGCGAGAATGCAGTTTATGATCTTTGTTTCTCATCTGTTTCCTTGTGGCCCAACACAGGAAGTGGTCAATGAGTGAGACAGTATATATTCCACGTATGCAGAGGTAGGTGATAGTGGTGGTGTCACCAGCAGAAGAGACTGTTAGGGAAAGCATACAGGAGATCCCATTAGAAAAGGAAAAGATCCCATGAGAAAGGGTGTGATCCACATCCCAACTCGTGACAAATTGACCAAGCAAGATGAATAAACACTAAACTAGGAACAGGAGCTCGTCACACTGCCCAATATTTCTGTTACCAAAGACTTTTTTGAAAATGTTTTGTAACGTAGGAAGAAAGAAATAATAAAACCGTAAGCTTTGCACGCATGGCTCTGATGTTATGAGTCAATGTGAAGATTAAATCTTGGATCTGTAACGATAGTGGTATTTAATTATATATACTGTAGGAGAATTAATTAAGGCTGATGTGGCAGTCAATTGACCAGTCAGATACTGTCATTTGCACGCTGTAAAATGTTTCATTAAGCTGTGATACTGTTGACCTTTGAGAGTTGGCCCACTGTATTCTCTCTGAAGCCTGACATATTTCTTAATAGTTGTGGCTACATTTTCTATGTTGTTTTTTTAATAGGCAAATCCTGATGGTTAAGAAGTCTGTTTAATGAATCATTTGCCTTTTTAGAAATCATACCTAATATTATTAGAATTTAAAATAATCCAATACAGTTTTCTTTGCAGAAGTCAGTTTCATGGGTGCACCATCCCAATATTTGTAGACTGCCGCTTGCAAGGTGGCTTCAATAGACAGTCCAGATTATTTTGAAAAATACATTTGAAACAATAATAAAACAGCAGCTCAAAAATAAGTGTGTCTATATATTATGGAATAATTTGATGAAGATCTTCAAATTTTTAAAATGTATTTTATCCATTCAATTCCCATCCCTCGGCTCCCTCTTTGAAAAAAAATGCTCATGTTGGTTGACAGAAATCTCTAAAAAAAAAATTAACATAAAGCTGTTAAAATTGGCATGGCAGTCAGTTAAAATGTGCAGGTTTTAAAAGCCAAAAGGATGAGCTCTGTCTTCGCATCATTCCAGAAAGCAGCAAAAGTGGGAACTGCACCCAGATCTAAGCAAGGTACATTTTAGAGTCTGAGAGGTAATGCCATGCAGCCATCAGATGGGCCTCTGTAGCTGGAGGTGGGTACACCAGAGGTTAAAATACAGTTAAAAACCAAGTCCCAAGTTGTGAATTAATTTTCAAGCCTCACAGAATCTTTCTGCTTAAGCGTTCACGGTGGAACTAACAAACATAAATGGTGAGGACAGAGATGTTGCATTTAAGGGGCCAGAATGGATGCCCTGTCTGCAAGAAGTTATGGTGGTGTTTGTTTCAAGGTTGTTTCTGACTAACCGTGATCTTAAAATAAGGATTTCCTTGGCTAGATTGCTTCTGAGGCGGGTTGCCGTTGCCTTCCCCGTAGCCAAAGAGACAGTGTGACTCGCCCGTGATTACCTACTGGGTTTCCAGAGATGAGCAAGTTTTCGAACTCTGGTCACCCCCAGTCTGAGTCCAGCACTCAAACCATTGAGTAACATGTTCAAATGATGAATTGGGCAATTTTTCCCCCCAGGTGCAAAAAAAGTCTCAGGTGACTTTAGTGACCCTTCAAAAGATCCATGTCATGAAACGGTTCTGTGATGCTTGGAAGCCAGTTTGTGACTTAGTTGTGCCTAATAAAATTATTGCTGACTGCTGCTTGCTTTCTCCTGCCTTTTTGGACCACCACACTCATCGGCAGGTTTAAATGTGTTTTGAAGGTTTCTAATGACGTTTTAAAGGGCATGAGTGTGTTTGCTTCAGAATTACCTTACAAACTTCTACATCAGGTGTGCGCTGCGCAACCGCTTCCAAATCTTTCATTTCCTGTTGTCAGTCCTGGGAAACCTACAGTGATGTCAGTGTGTCACCTTTTCTAATTTCATTTTATTTTAAACTTCCTTCCTAGGTGTATGTTCTGTCTACCAAAGACAACCATGGAGTGTTGTCTTAACACTTCTGAACAGCTATGCTGTCACTGAGCCTTCCTGTCTGATAAGAATAGGCCGTCACTGGAAATGGTTGCTTATGTCACCCATGGAGGAAGAGGGGAGAGTAACTTTCTCAAAGCAGAAGGATCGTTTTCCTGCCTGCATCATCGTGTTGCATGATCATTTGCATTAAAACATTCCAAGGGATTTTTCTTTTCCGTATTTCAGTTGCCCTGGCGCAAGTCCAGCTTTCTCTTCCTCGGTTTGCTCCTCAAACAGAGGAGCCTGCCAGAGCGAAGCAAAGCGTGATTTGCTCATGGCAAATTTCCAAAGCAATAGAGTTAGGAAGTGTGCCGCCGTTTGTCCTGGCAAGAGTTTCCTTTGCCACAATAACGCCCCTGGTAATGGTGGTTTGAGGCCTGAAAAATCTGTTCCCAGAGTTGTGTGTGTTTCACCCTTTTTCTAAAACATGACAGCCAGCTTTTTGAAACTTTTAGCGTTTACGGGTGACGCTCTGGGAAATGCTTGATGGCCCAAGGCAGTCAGGCGTTACTGTTTGGCTTTGATTAGAATCTTAGGCATCTGTGTAGCTTTGGTTAGAATTTTAAGAATCTGTGCTCAAGAATGCTTGTCCTGGAAGCAAACACAGAGAACCCTCTGAACTTTTTCTCAATAGGATCAGAGAGGTGGGGAGGATTGAGAGAGAAGTAAGGAGAAGTTGCTACTAGACCCAGAAGGTAGGCAATAGTCATTGGGGAAAATATAACATCCATAAAAAAACAGTAAAGCCCCACTCTGCCATCAGTTATCTTGTCTTTCTACCAGGTGTGTGCACCATCTGGTCATTCAGCAGGGCCTGTTACATGGGGCTGCCCTTGAAGACAACACGGGAATGGCAGCTAGTACAAAATGACAACAGCTAGGGTGCTCACTGGAACTCCATTCAGAAACCATGTAACACCAATTCTAAAGGGTTTGCACCAGTGGGCAATATGCTTCCAGTTTGAAACCAAGGTGCTGTGATAGCATTTAAAGCTTTGGATGTGTGGTACAGCTCTCAGTTGGGTGGGGACTCAAAATTCACCCTCCAGCTCCACCAGTCTGCTCTTCAGTCTGCTACCCAAAGTCTACTTTAAAGGTGTTGTTAGCTTCAGTGAGGACGAGACTCTGGATGTTTTTTATTAGAAGCTGTGGGTTTCCAGGGAGTTCAACTTTGAGGCGGTAGCCTGGAGTCCTGAACTGGCTGGTTCACTGGGTATAGGGAACATCCAGGAATGTAACTAGATCCAATCCTTCATATTTGTCCATTTGTCTTACTGGCTAAGACACAAAATCCAGAGTTGATTTGATTTGTTCTGAGATCAAGTGGTAAGTTGTGTGATCCAGTAGCCCCTGGATTTAACTACTGGCAGGTATTTGGGAACAATGGGAAATAAATCAAGGGTTGGATTAAGGGAGAGCGCAGAGGCAGGGAGATGGCAAAGCAGCGTGTGATTTGGAGTGTTCACGGTACGTCTTCATTGTTCAAGTGCCATAGTGAGAGAGGGAGGGAGAGATGTATACAGTGGACCCTGCACTTTCATGGGGGTGCAAGAAAAAGGGTGCAGGACCCCTGTAAAAGCAGAAAAACGTGAATAAAAATAAAAATGATGAATACTATTTTCTTTGAACCTGAGAACACTTCTCTAGGAATCTCTAGGTCCTCCAGGCTGATTCTGTAGTCTACTTCAGGTGGAAGTGGGCCAAAGAGTCCTTCTGGAGGACATAGCAATGTCTAGAGAAGTGTTCTCTCTAGGAATCTCTGAGTCCTCCAGGGCAACTCTGTGGCCAACTTCTAATGAGACTGTATTTTTTTTTACCATGGCAGGGGCAAATAGAGTAAGATTTTTTAAAAATATATTAAATAAATAAAATAAAATAACCTGCAAATAATCAAATCTGCAAGTGCTGAACCTGCAAAAGTAGAGTGCCTACTGTATACTCTTTATTTACACAAACACACACACACGAAAAAAAATTTGTCCTGGACCTGGACCTTTCAGTCTTCAGCAGCCAAAGTCACTGGTGCCTGGCCAGTTGTAAAAAGATTTTGTGCTTTCTGTCAGATCCCCATTCCACGGAGTCGTACCATTGTCCTGATTTCCCCAGCCATACTGAAAGCACCCTTTTCTTTCACATCTGGTGTTGCAATATGGCTCCAAGGGGTTTTTGTTGGTGTAGTAAAAGTGAAAGAATTTCCTGAAGCAGTAATGAAAACAAAGCTTTTTTAAAATATATGTATATATAGAGAGAGATTTCCTGTGGATTATCCGGAGTAATAAAAAGCACCCTGGGGAAGGTTGACATGCTTCCTCATCCACGGTACTCCTGTGTTGTTTCCTTCCCTTATTTAGTATCTTGCAGGGAAGTTTTTAATATTCCAGAGACTTTGGACCTAAACACAACAATGCTTTGTAAAGCAAGCCCTACAGAGGCCAAAATCAAGTATCTCTTTTTAATGGCATTTATGACAAACCAACAACTCCTGTCATGTCCGACAGTACAATGGATATTGCAATCCAACAGGTCTTGGTCACATCAGTTTTAAAAAAGCAGATCTAGGGCATTGGTCCCTGTCTTACTGTAGAAGCTATCTTTGCTGTCTCTAAAATCCAAACTTTAGACCCAGTTCTGCTTCCCAGTCCAAACTTCCCAGTGCTTCCTCTCTCTTCATCTGCCTCTGTTCTGTTGAAGATGTTATTATTTCAACAGGTTTTCAATGCTAAATTACTCTGTTTTTTAAAACCTGGGTTTTTTAAGTGACTTTTGCTTTTCAGTTTTATTGCCACTTCTACTATTTATTTTGTGTTCTGCCATTTTTATTCATTTATATCTATTTGTGCTGTTCTTTAAGCTAGTTGGAATGATTTTTCAGGAAAATAGGATCTAAAGTAGTGATTTGGCACCTTTTGAAGCTCTTGCCTTTGTTTGCTTCTCGAGAAGCAGGGCAAAAGGGAATTGCTGGAGTACCGTCTGGTCCCGGGTGGGCCTTTTCGCTGACTGATCATCTTTTTGGGACTGTCTTTCAGCCGCCAGCCTGAGCCACCAAAGAAGGAAAAGGAGGTAACTACAACCGCTCCATCTCAGTCCAAGAGAGCAGACGAATGGAAGGACCCTTGGCGTCGATCAAAGTCTCCCAAAAGGAAGCATGGGATGTCCGCTTCACCCAGCCGTGCCCGCCGGCGCCGGAAAACCTCAGCCTCATCAGCCTCTGGCTCAGGTTCTTCAAGGTACAACCCCAAAAGCATTAACAGGGATGCAGGGGGATTTCTTCTGGTGAGCATCTTTCCAGGATGGCAACCAAGATGCTGTTCCAGCAGGAGACTGGGGGAGAAGAGAGTTAGTAAAAGGTCAGGGAAATAAGGTAAATAGCTTGGGGGCATAGCAAGCAAGCATGGAGTCTGTTCCTGAAAAAGAGAGAGATCATAGGAACAAACTGATTTGGTGTTCTGCTAAGGAAAGGCCAATTGCACAATGACTGTGGTTGATTTGAAGTTAGTAGGAAGGAGATGTAGTCCATTCCCCTGGAAAAGTGGACTGTAGACATGGGTTTTTACAGCATGGAGAGATTTCAGTCCTCTCACATGCAGGAAATGTAAAACAGAATTGGGACATTTGACCTCCCAGAGAACCCCCCAAAACTTTTAGGCCCCATCCCCAGAAATATTCGGCCAAAAATTCATTCAACATTCCCCCCCCACAACCAACATGAAAATATGGTGAGTTGGGCCCCCTTTCCTCACTGTACTCCCCAAAACCCAGCAGCACAAAAATTGGCCATATTTTGGGCAATTCCCAGAACAGGAAGTGATGTGACATCACTTCCAGCCATAGAGACAGAGACAATGCAACTCCCGTGGAGGAAAATAGCTCCCATTCCCTTCACAGTTGCCTGCCCATGACCTGGAAGAATCCCAACGAGGTTAAAGAAGGGCCTTCATACCAATGAAGCTAATGATCACCAAGATGAAGAATTTATGTGGGGACTGCCCTGTTCTAACTGCCCTGTTTTTCCCCCTCCCCTCTTTTTCTTTCAGGTCGTCATCTCGCTCCTCCTCCTACTCTGGATCTGGTTCTTCACGATCACGTTCCAGATCGTCCTCCTACAGCTCTTACTCTAGTCGCTCTTCCAGGCACAGCTCCTTCTCAGGCAGTCGGTCCAGGTATTGTTCTTCTAGCCTGTCACCTGGGAGGTTCACTAGCTGCCTTGTTGGCGTTTCTCAATCATGAAAGCAATGAGGGCGCAGGGCTTTCTGAAGTCAGCCTTCCCTGGCCAGGTGCCTACAAATATTTTGAACTTCTGTGGCCACAAGCCTTCAGCTGGGCCTTCAGTGTTATCTAGGTCTGCTGGGAGCTACAGTTTGGTGGACAACAGGTTGGAGAAAGCTGTCCTAGAATCTTTGGAGTCTTGTGATAGAAACTGAGATGTTAAGGTGTCAAGGTGAGGCCTCTTAACTTGCTGTTCAGACCAGCCAGGACCAGGTAGGCAGTCCGGAAGGGGACTCCAAGAAGCAGTGCATTCTGTCTGCTCCTTTCCTAGATCTCAGTATAGCCTTCTGCTTGTGCCTCAGTCCTTATGCCTGCCCTAATCATGCAACTCAGCCGGTGGTAGCAGCCACAGTGTCCTTTATAGATATGTGTGTGTCTGTAGCATAAGCTCATTTACCATTGCAACTAAATAGTTTCCCACTAGACCAAACCCCACTATTTTAGGGTAAATTTTGCTCTAGCTTGCATTTCCAAAGAGTGATCTATTCGGTATATCTGATAGAGCCTGTTTGCTCCCATAGATAGTTACCTTGGAGAAGCCTGGCTGGCTAGGACAGCAAGGTCCATCCAGTCCAGCTTCCTCTTTTCCACAGTGGCCAACCAAGTGCTTCAGGGACTTCCCGACCATGGCTCCCATTGAAACTGATATTAAGTCCCTCTGAACCAAGAGGTTCCTTTTAGCCCTTCATGTAGCCACCATGACTAACAGCTCTCAATAGACTTCCCTTTCCTCCTCCTGCTGCTCTGTCCAGGTACCTTTTAAAACCATCTGAGCTGTCGCTGTATTTTTATTCGTTGTGGCAACAAATTCCTTAACTTAAGCGGCTGTGTAGAGAGGTTGTTTGCACACTAAGAACAGAGTAGAGAGGGGAAACCCCACAATGGCTGAGAGCCAGCCACAGAGGTGAAATCAAAATGTCTGAAAATATCAGAAATCAGATCCCATTGTAGCAACCATGGACAGGTTGAGCATCTCTAATCCGGAAATCCAAAACTCGTAAACTTTTCGTTGCCAACCGCCGGCTTCTCTCCTTCCTGTTTGTTCTCTCAGATCCTCAGTCTCTCTCCAGCCTCACAACACAAGTAGCAAACAGATAAGGCACGAGGCTGGGGAGAGATGTGAGAATTGGTGAAATGGCAGGAATCTAAGTGTAGTGCTCAGTGTGAATCCATGCCTCCTGCCATTTCATAGATCCTCATGTCTCTTTCCAGCCCCGTATTCCAGACACAAGGCTGGAGAGAGGCTGAGAATCTGAGAGACTGAAAATATAAGGTACCTGATACTCATATTCAAAAAATAAAATAACATACTGTACAGGTGATTTCCAGGGAGCCCATCAACCATCCACTTCTGCCTTCAAGGCAGCGGTTGCAGTGCTCCTGCTTGTTTATTTTTGGGCTTCCCGGAGATCTCTTGTACAGTACTGTATTGTATATGCAAATATCAGTATTTCAAGATCCAAAAATGAAATACAAAACACTTCTAGTCTGAGGCATTTCAGATAAGGGGTGTTGTTCTACAGTTACCAGAACCCACCCACCCACCCGATTACCAGAACACTGGCCACGCAAGCTGGGACATCCTAGAAGTTGTCTAAAAAATTATATTTTTCAAGTTGCACATAAGGGCAGTCATCACCAACTCAAACATCTTCCGAGTGCATTGATGTGTAAGTCTCCAAGCCTCTATCCAGCATGGCCAATCTGAAGGATGGGAAAGTCAGGCCTAAAGTTTTTTGTTTTCTTATGTAGCTGGCATTTGCAAGCCCACTAAGTCACAAGCATGGCTTGTTGACCTCTTGGCACATAAATCAACATGTTTTATGATTGTAAATCCTGGTTTGGCATATCAAATAGATGTAGTCACCATGGCTGCTGCTGTGTGTGACACAAAGGAATGGCAATTTCCGAAGCAGGCACTGTGCCAAACTATACCAGTCAATTTTAGATGTTTGGATTGGCCGCTACTCCTGCAGGGTGATAAAAAGAGTGATGAAATACCCACACAACATAAATGATCACCTTTTTTAATGGAAGAAGGAGAAAAGAGAAAGAGTGCTGAGTAAACAAATTGAGGCAATCTTGTGACCCGTAGAGGAGGCTTTCTTTCACACAACAGAGCCAGCTTTGAAGTGGCAGTACTTTAATACTATATAGACAAGTATTTATAGTGTCTCATGACTGCCCAAGAATCCCATGATGTCTTGATGAAAGCAGCAGTTGCTGCCACTGCTCCCCCCTCCTCTTCTTCCTCACCTGAACTTTTCTCTTAGCATCTTCAAAAATAGGTGAACAGCTTAGGAGAGCTGCTTTCTCTCTGTCAGGAGTAAGATTAAAAGGATGATGGGAAACGTGTGGCCAGGTGGAAATGACTTGAAAGCACACAATAGCAACAAACACACCAATTTTAAAAGTTCTTTTGGTCCCCAGATGCCTCAGCCTTTCCCCCTCCAGATGGCGTGGAAAGCAAATTTTGTCCCATTTTCAAGTGGGGGGCAGCCATTTTTGGCCGCAAGGCAAGGCCTTTTTGTTAACAGGAAGTAAATTGGAACATTTCTAGTGACTCACTTCCTGTTTTTAAAAATGCCTCTCCTGGGCCTAAAATGGTTCAGGGAGCCCTTCAGAAATGGTGAAATCGGGCCAATTTTTATCCCTGCTCATTTATAACATTGAAGCAAAGAGCTACGAATCAGAGATAGCCAATTTTGAAAGAACCTGGAGTGCATATCTTTAGTACACACATCACAATAATACTTAAAACTCCTCCTAGAAGGAGAGCTCATATTACTGGCTTTGGTGGAGGGCACAGTTCAGATGGGCTAAGCCCATACCTTGCCCCTCGTACATTGCTGGGCAACATCCACTCTTTTGATTTAGCAGTGTAGGAGTTAGCAAAGTGTAACACTCTGTTTGGCTGCACTTAATATTGTTTTCCAGAACTCAGATTCTTTTCTGGATGGATATGCTTGTTACAAACAAAGACTGGAGGGAATGGGAAAAAAAATTGGGCCATTTGTGGGATTAGGAGCATATAGGGCAAAGAGCCAAGCTATGTGGTGTGGCACCTCCCCTGATTACTGGAAACCCTGACAGGTGTGTTCCTCAGCTTTACATTTTTACGATCCATGTCCTGCCCACACACTTCAAAGATTTCTTCCTGCCCTTCAAGAGCTTCTAATTCTCTAGGGGTTTTTTCCATAGACACACAAACGCTGCCTCAAAATTGGGATTTGGGCTCCACTATCTCTACTTCTGTGGTTTATGGAAACCTGTGGACATAGAACCCGGGCAGCCTTGAGCATGGCACGAAAATTGTTTGGCACATGGAAGAGTTAAAAGCAATCAGTGGTCTGGAGAAGACTGTCAGTGTAATTTGCATAATCAAGAATTTAAGAGAAGAATTTTTTCTGAGCTGTTTCAAGCACATGATTAACTGTCATCAAGTCGGCTTCAGCCTATGGTGACCTCTGCATGAGAGCCACACTGCCATCAACAGCCCTGCTCAGGTCTTGCAGATGAAGGGCAGCTGTGGCTTTCTTGATTGAGTCTATCCATCTAGAGTGCAGTCTCCCTTTTTTCCTACTTTCTTCTACTTTTCTGAGAATTACTGTCTTTTTTAGTATGTCTTCTCATGGTATGTCCAAATACAACAGTCTCAGTTGAGTCATCTTTCCTAGGGAGAGTTCAGGCTTCATTTGCCCTTGTACCCATTTATTTGTCTCTTTAGCAGTCTGTCGTGCCCATTGAACTCTTCTTCAGCACTACATCTCAAATGAATTCTCTTCTGATCAGCTTTCTTCACTGTCTGGCTTTCGCAACTATACATAGAAACTGAAAATGCAGCAGCCTGAACAATCCTAACTTTGATATTCAATGATATGGCGTTACATTTAAGGATCCTGACTAGTTGCCTGCTGATATTGACACAAACAGGTACCCCACCCCTGTCTTATTGTTCCATCTTGGCCAAGAATTATTGGATAATTTAATGACACCATCCTCCTTCTTCTTTGAGAATTGTTCTGCTGCCTGCCATGATTACATTTGCCTTTAAAAGCAATATAATAATTGCTTTGTTGTTGAGTGCCTTCAAGTCATTTCCAATTTATGGCCACCCTAAGAACCTATCATGGGGTTATCTGGGGCTGAGAGTATGTAGCACACCCAAGGTTACCCAGTAGGTTTCCATGGCTGAGTGGGGAATCGAACTCTGGTCTCCAAGGTCGTAGTCTCAACGCTCAAACCGCTACACCTTGGCTCTAAATCATTGCTTTACCTTGCTTTACTTCTGTTTTAATAAAAAATGAAATAGGTATATCTTGTGCCTGATGTTCCACCACAATTAGGGCCAAAGAAAGTTCTAAGAACTGCTCACATTCGTTCCAATTCAAAAAAAAACAACCTACATCTGCTGTTTTGTAACAACCATTATCTAATCTGATTTCTTAATTAACTTATCATTCCTGTTGATGGTGCTGTGCTGATAAAATTTAATTGCTGTAAATGTTTCATGGATCAATTAACTGGTCTTTCTGGGCCAGTAATAGGTGAACCCCTAGTTCAAAGGGGCTTTTCCTGCTTCTCCCCATGATGTCTCTCTCCCTCTGTCACTTGACTTTGCAGGTCACGTTCCTTCTCATCTTCCCCGTCTCCCTCTCCTACACCATCTCCGCACAAACCTCTTTCCAAAGCTAAAGGGGAGCCTGCAGCGCCTGTGGGAAAGGGGTAAGTTGATGTGTCCATTCTGGACGAGGGACAAGGGTGGACTTCAGGGCTAGGAAGGGATATGAACTTGGATTTCCCCGATGAAAGCTACATGGCCTCACCAGTAATTCAGAGAATTTGTTTTTCCTTTCTTCTTCCCAACTTTCCCTGAAGCTGATGGACATTTGAACCCCATTTGAGAATTGCGTCCCTTAGAAGAAGTTTCTGGCCTTGCTGGAACCTTCCCTTTTAGGATTTTGTGGTGGGAAAGTGCAAGGGGTCTCTGTGCGTCTGTCATGGTCAGAGTGAGGCCAGGAAGGTACTTTCCACCAGATCACGTTTGTAAAGTGTGGTCCTGTAGTGTTGCGGCGCCCTGGCATGAAAGAAAGCAAACACAACAGTTGTATATACTTAAATATTGATTTTGAAATAGACGTCATCTCCCTTCCCCACAAACATGCACGTGCGCGCACACACACACACACATCTCCACTCAGCGTGATGCATATCTAACACAGTTGAAAAGGCCAGTCACTGAAGGATACCTTCCTACCTGTAGTTATTTGGATTGTTTTCTAAGAACCCTGCAGTAAACCTACCCTAACCTACCCTGACTGGATGCACAACCTATGGGTTTTTGTCCCAAGCCTTGGGCAAGGTGCCATGATTCTCAGAAGGTATGGAAAGGGTGAATTTAGAAGAGCAGTTAGAAACGCAAAACATATACTGGCTTCCCCCACTTATCAGACAGATTAAGGACCAGAGCACTGTCAGAAAGCAGAATTGGTTGAAAGTGGAACCCAGGTACTGTAGGGAACATAAAGGACACTCACTGGGGACTGATTATGCGTGTGTTTGCAAAATCTCTCAACTGCCTTGGCACGTTTCCCCCCTCTCAGCCCACTTTGCATGCAGTGTATATGAGCAGTCCCAAGCAAGTCCCTGTAGGCAAGAAGAATGACGGAACCCCACTGTTTTGACACTTGCAGATTACAGGCAAGTTTCATTAATTCACCAAGGGGTCTGCTCTTTCCGCAGACAAGACTTGGGACTGTGCGTGCATGTGAGCAGTCCCAAGCAAGCTCCCATAGGCAAGAAGAACTGACAAAAGAGCAGACACCTCATCAAATTAATGGAACTTGTATGCGGTTTGCAAGCAATGAAACCGCAGAACATCAAAAAACAAGTAGACAAAAAGTGGGTGGTGCCTGTATATGCATTGTCACCCAAATGCTGGGTTCCTGTGCTGAGCTCGCACACTCTCTTCACACCACCTTGGCTCAAGGGAGGGATGGCCTTTGAACAATGCCAGCTGCCCTCAGATTTTCCCAGTGAACAAAGCCCTTTTGACTAAGGTTTTCCAATGGAGGTCAGGTCTGGCACTCTTCTCATTCCCCCTGTCCCCCTCCCCCACCTGGCTTCATCTCTCCACGTTTTTGGTTGGACAGGGACAAGCCTTTGAAGAAACTTCCTGCCACTCCGGCACTGCCGCCAGTGACAAAAGCTGCCCCAGCTGCCCCGGAGCCAGCCAAGCCAGGCGATGCCAGAGAGGCAAGGCGGAAGGAGCGTCAGATCAGAACACCACCCAGGAGGTAGGAGGAGGAGGAGAACGGGAGCTTCCTGGAGCAGGCTCCCAGGAGGCAAGTCCCAGATGGATTTTGAGATATGTTAGGCTTCCTCGGGCACCTCTGGAGGCGTGAGAGGCTGAGCTGGGCAGTACAAAGCTTAGCGGGTAGATCTGTGCCACAGAAGCTGCCCCAAAACAGGACAACTCGAGTGACCTGTCCATGCTTCTGGGGATTTGTAGGGTAGAGTAACTTCTGCAAGCTCTGGGTTCTGCTGCTTCCATTCATCAGTGTCAAACTGTTCCCACACCCAGTGAGGCAGTCTGCTGCTTTGGTTGCACTGTTGCATGCCTTGTTGGCATTGGAAGCTATAACAGTCCAATTCAAAGAGAATCAGTCCAACCCTCTTCTGCCATGCAAGAAGACACAAGCAAAGCACTCCCAAAAGAAGGTCATCCAGCCTCTCTTTCAAAATCTCCAAAGGAGGAAACTCCACCACATTCTGAACCAGGAGCATATTCCACTGTTCATTCCATTGAGAATTTCTCAACATGCATCTGGATCAGAGCTTGAGGAACCTTACTTTTTTGACTACAGATCCCAGATTTGGAGGACTGTGATTCAAAAAGTAAGGCACTCAGGGATTCTGAGAATTGTAGCCTAAAAAAGTGAGGTTTCCAGATCTATATTTATTCCCCACCACAAACACACACCCCTTCCTCCTGCATGTACCTGTAGAAGTGTGCTCTCTCCCCCTTACCAATGTACAGATCCCTGGGATCCTTTTTACTAATTGGGAGAACTGTGGGTTTGTAAGAACTGGAGTCAAGTCTAAATCCACACCCATGGAAGCAAGAGTTTGTGAGTGTGTTCCGCATCACTGGAACAATCACTCCTCCAGTCATCCCTGCCTAGCAAGCATGAACATTTCACCCAAGTCCCTAGTGCAAATGGTGCTTGTCTGGCACACCTTGTTGCCTCGTAAAGCCGAGTCTTGACTTTTTCTTCTGTGCAGGCGGGCCATCAGTTGCAGCGTGAGTGGAAGCGGCAGCAGCTACAGCGGCTCTAGTTCCCGCTCACGGTCTTTGTCTCGCTCCCTTTCCCGTTCTCATTCCCGGTCGAGCTCGGCCTCCATGTCTCCGTCGCCCTCTGGGTCCAGAAAATCCAGGTAAGGACCTGCCTTCTTCCTGCTGCTTCCAAGCCAGAAGGTGGGTGGCTTCTCCTGAGTGAGGCAATTGGTTTCAGCTCAGGGTTTGTTTCCTGGAAGCATCCTGTAAAATTTCATGATCATCTGAGTCATTTAAAACAGGGACATGCAGTTAAAGAACACCTTTTGTTAGAAAGAGAGAAGAATTGTGCTCTTGGGTCAACTTGCAGGCTCCACATCCTGTCCCCTTGACAAAACATAGTGCTTTTAATAGATTTGTTTTAGATAGTTTTAATTCTATAGGTAACTTAATTGTATTTCAGTAATACTATGTTAATTGTTTTTTTTAATGACTTCATCATGCTTTTAAAAGCATTTCTTTTGTAAGCCACATTGAGTCATAAGATGGAGAGACCATAAGATAAATTTGAATAATTAATAGTAATAATATGTAGTGTTTAAGGCATACTAGAGAGCCAGTGGGGTTTGACCGTGGGGCTGCAACTCTGGAGACCAGGGGTTGATTCCCCATTTGGCCACGGAAACCCATTCGGTGACTTTGGGCACATCACACACTCTCAGCCCCCAGAAGGCCCCATGATAGGGTCACCTCGGGGTTGCTATAAGTCAGAAACAGCTTGAAGGCACATAACAACAACTAGGAGGGATCTCTCCTGGGTGTTAACGCCTTCACCAGTGCCATGCTGTGAAATACCTCCATTCTGTGCCAAGATAACCACCACCAGATGTATCCTCAATTTATGCTTCATTTACAAAGTGCCCATCAGAGAGCTTGTAAAAGATAGTGTTTGCAAACTGCAGCTCCCAAAATTCTGCAGCCAACCTGACCATGCTGGCTGGGGGATTCTGGGAGCTGTAGTCCTGAGAGATAATTTCCAAACGCTGGTCCATCACAACAACTGGGCAATGTTAGTGGATTCTTTTCTTCTAGTTGTTGAGGAAAAAGAGTTTGATTTTTGAGAAAAGCTGTGGGTGGATCGCCAATGGCGAGTTGCAGAGAAAGGAGATAGGCTGGCCCTCACCTGCTTTGCATAATGGGCCTCATGTCTGAGACTGTCTGCATTAGATATGTGCTTGTTGAGTTCATGCAGGAACAGGCCCTGGGCTCAGTTTCCCATCATCTACACAGCTGGTCGTTCTGCTTCCAGGAACCACCTGCTTCATGCAAAAGGTTTCCTGGATCTAGCATGATTCTTCACCCTTGCCTAAGCGTAGAAGAGCTGTGTGGTTGGCCAGTATCTGCTCTTGAGAGGTTCTCTGAGGAACTTAGATGACCACGATAATGCACCTGGAGCTGGCCCAGGATTTGCTTGTAGCCAGACAGGCAGGAGCCAGAATCACTAGTTCTGTGTCTGTATACATAATGGCTTGAAATCCTACATCAGGGTTGCATAGCATAAGTTTCCATAGTGTCAGTTAATGCAAAGTTACATGTTAATTGTGTTGTACAGCGCTTTGGCCAAACACTCAATCAAAGCAGCCAAACACTCAGCCAAATTGATTGCAGTGCATTATGCACAACGCACATCCATGCATAAATGCAGTGCGTGCACAAGTCCAAAAGCAACAAATTCCACTAAATACAACAATGACCAAGAGCTTCTGTCTGTATACATTGGATACAAAGAGAATTCTGCCCATTGTATTATAAATAAAAGAAAAAGGTAGGTAGTGTCTGCCAGGGTGCTGTTCTCAGTCTCTCCTCCTGGCTCTTAACATACTGGATCTTTCTCTGTCCTTTCCTGTGCCCCTCCCTTGGCCAGGTCCCTGAGTGTGAGTAGCGTCTCGTCTGTCTCTAGTGCCTCTTCCAGTAGCAGCTCTGTGCGCAGCGCTGACTCAGAAGACATGTACGCAGATCTGGCCAGCCCGGTGTCTTCAGCCAGCTCCCGGTCACCAGTCCCGGCGCAGCAGAAGAAGGAGAGAGGTAGGAAGTGCTGGGTTTCATCAACAGTCTTGGGCAGTGCCTCCAGAGGATTGCTACCTGCACCCAAGTTCTCTTCCCCTTTGTGACACACGCTCTCTCTTCTCTTCCCCCCCCTTCCCCTTCCCCATACCCATCCTGGTTTACTCCCAGTCTTGCCTACAGACCAGTTTGGAACATTCTTCAAAAGCAGAGGAAGAGTTTGTAATTTTGGGGGGACCTAGTTGGAACTGGTACTCATGCATACCAAACATCGGATGTAAATTATTTTGATGATGCAACCTGAAGCCTTTGGCTTTCCTCCAAAGTTGATTTTGTTGCTCGAAGAATGGATGATTGGATTGTGCCCAGAGTCCAACAGCAACAGTGTTTTGGAAAGCAAACCAAAACTCTTTTAGCTGAGCAAATTCCCTGCATATGCATTGGGAAGGTCTGGTGAAGCTGAGGGAGCCAAAAGCCAGTGGGGAGGAGTGTTGAGCAAGATATTTTGTGGTCCAGGAGTGATCACTGGAGGAGTCTGCACAATTCTCCCTATCTTTATAATCACTTGCCTTCAAGGTGACTCTGACTTATGGTTTTCTTGGCAGGATTTCCTCAGAGGATGTCTGCCATTGCCCTCCTCTGAGGCTGAGAGAGTGTGACTTGTCCAAGGTCACATTGGACCTGTAGACTCTGGTTCCCAGAATTCTACTCAGACTCCTACACTCCTCTTTTTGTAGACCCCAGCTTATGGCAACCCCCTCCTAGAGTCTTCATTGCAGGATTTGTTCAGTGGGGGTTTACCATGCCCTTCCTCTGAGGCTGAGAGAGTGAAACTTGCCCAGGGTCACCCAGTGAGTTCCTGTGGTTGAGCGGGGAGTCCTGTGCAAACCCTATACTGTACTATCTCTTTTTTCCCCACCCCAATAAACCGGCCTTATATCCATTGTTGGTTTTACTGCTTAATAGTTTGAGAACACTTTAAAGGAGGAAAACATATAAGCATAACAACAATAAAATAATAAATCCACACACAAGCATAGATTAAGTTCCACTAACTGAAACTGAAATTAATGTTCCCAAATAAAACAACAGTATTGAATTTTAAGATTCTGGACGAATGTGGGAAAAGAAGGAATTTGTGAGTTCTTTAGAACTCCTGCCTGAACATTAAGCAAAGCAGAGGGAGGGATGTCCCAGTCTTAAGGTGGAGCACCTTTTTTTCTGCGTGGTGGTGAACACCAGCAGCAGGTAGGTGGTGTTGGTGTATTTATAATCCAGTTTGTGAGATTCTAGTTGGTCCCTGTGAGAAAAGAACAGGCCGTGAAGACTCTTCTTTAGCTGTGATTCCCCAAGAGGCGGCAGACCTCATTGGGTATCCTCTCTTCCAGGAGGATTTTGGGCAACACTTAAGGATGCTGAAAGAGGTTGGCTGTCTTCCCACAGACATCCAAGAAAAGAGACTTGCTGGCTGGTTGGCTGACGGGCTGGTTGGTTAGTGTTTTTTGGCTCACCGAGGCACTGTTTTGCTTTTCCAGTAGGAAAGCCCAGAAAAGAAGGTGGTGGCGGCAGCATCAAGGAAGAGAAACGGAAGCGGGACACACCAGCACAGCCGGCCAAGCCGGCCAAGCCCGTCTCGGGGACTAAATCCCAGCAGCCGCCTCCAGCTCAACAGCCGCCCCAGTCGCAGCCCGCTGGCTTCAGCGCCCACAAAGAAATCAAACTCACACTGTTAAACAAGGTGAGATTTCAGGGGGTCGTGCAGAGAGTCCTTTTGCTTCATATGTTCCCCCCGTCTATTTGCATATGTTCAGAGTGGGGCCCTTCCCACAGACTGGGAGGTGGAATGAGAGGTATGTGCATCCCAGTGAGATCCTTCTTGGGATATCTTATGAAGAGGAGAAGGAATTTAACCTCAGATTCAGAAATCTTCCCAGTCTGGAAAAGAAAGAATTCTCCAAACCAACACAGGCCTGCCATTAGAGTAAAATGAGGCTGCTGCTTCTGGTGACAATGAGAAGCAAACAGCTCTGGCACAGCAAAGTTTAATGAAGTACAGTGTGTTACAGGGATGGGTATTGTGTGGCCCTCCAGATGTTGTTGGACTACAACTCACAGCATCCCTAACCAGCACAACCAGTGGAGAGGTAGGCTGGGAGATGCAGTCCGAAAACATCTGGAGGGTTGCAGTGTTCCCACCTTGGACATAAAGAAAAGGAAAAGAGAAACTTCCTTTTCTGCTTGTTATCTTTCTTAAACTCCTGGTCACCTGATTAAAAATGTGCACATATATTAGATATCTCAAGGTACAAAGGCCTCAGAGAGTAGAACTGAGAAAGGTCCTTTGTCTTTGCCAGAGACCCAGCCAGCTGTGGCTGGCCAACACTGATAGTGCACAAATAGTGCCCTGCCTGTTAATTTGATACAGGCAAAAGTGCCTCTTGTTATGACAGGTTGTGTTGGTGTGAGAGGATTTACTTTAGTCTAATGCCTAGATGGTGGATTGGGAATCTCTGTGCATGTGGCATCATTGTTATCATCACAGTTCCCCTTCCACATTCAAACCTGTTTATATTTTCTAATAATATACTCCACGAGATATCCCGACAGATAGATAGAGACACAGATAGGACACATTCGGCAAGCAGACCACCGCAGTATATCTCTCCCCACCACTGCTCAGGCGCGTAGGCTTGGACCATGTTGATTCACCTCCATTCTGTGGCTGTTGTTGTTTTTGTTTTAGGCAGCTGACAAGGGAAGCAGCCGGAAGAGGTATGAGCCCTCCGACAAAGACAGACAGTCTTCTCCCCCAGCAAAGCGGATCAACCTCTCTCCAGACAAAGGTGAAGATGCAAGGCTTATTCTGACTGGGGGGGCACAGCCATGTGGAAACCACAAGCCCTTGGACTGCTTTCTTGTTCTCCATTCACCCATTTCTGGTGCTGTTGCACAGAGCTTGGAAACAGTCCTCTTTTTGATTTGTTGTTCCCAGTATCCCTCAGCTGCCAAGGGCCGGCACACCCATGCTGGCAGTGAGACACTTGGAAATGCTGTCCAAAATGAACAAAGACCCTGCAGTGCCATCAGGTTGGGCTGGTGATGCTCTTGCCTGTGTTTGAACTCTGCTCATTCACCTTTTTGTGACACCTGCTTGCTCCTAGCAGCAAATATTTTGTGTTGCAGAATTTGGTACATGGTTCAGTACGCAAGTATCTGCTTTTTTAAAAAATTGTCACTAGACCATTTGACTTCAGTGATGACCATGAAAATATAGGGTTTCCAGAAAATGTATACTCCCTTTAATAGCTAATATTAGCTATGGTGATGATCTGAAGGGTTAAGTAAATACATTTCTATCAAGGAATAAATGTTATAATCATGATTTGATCAGAGTTACAAATCCATCGTAAATTACAGTTTCATGGAAGGCGTACAAATTGTCATCCCAGCAGAGCAATGACCTGCTCACATTGTCGAAGCACAGAGCTGCAAACTTCACTTGAAGTTTTTCTTGTAATTTGATGGCACCTCTCTGTCTTTGGAATCTTTAATCCTGTTAAGTGTGTATACCTTTTTGAAGGGGGAGACCCCTTGTATGTGTGGACAACACCAATTAAAAGAGGAGTAGGGAGGAGATTTTAAAATTATTAGGAAAATGATTGAAAAACAGGTTTCTGGGTGGGGAAACCCTGGTGAGGAGAATCCTAGACAGGCAAGAATCTTTGTATTTCTACTCTTGCTCTATATGAAAGATCATGTAAAGTTTTCAGTCTGCATTTCTGATGCAGAAAGTAACATTTCTGCATAAAAAACAGCATTTTCTTGCCAGAAAATAACATTTCTGCACAAAAAAACACTTTTCTATGTGCAGAAATGTGATCTTTCCATGCAAATAAAAATGCTGTTTTCTGTTCAAAAAGTACACTTTTTGTGCAGAGTAGTTCCCAAATGGCAAACAGTATTCAAAAACTGCACAGTTTTCAATGACTTCCCTCATCCTGAGGGGAAAAAATGGTAAAATTTTTCATTCGTACCTGCAGAATTTGCAAAGATTTACGCGCCCATTAAAGAAAAGCTGAACGTGGTGGGATTTCATAATACCACCTTTCTGATGGCTTGGCAGAAGCAGGACTCTTTATACACTTCTTTTTTCTTCTTCTTTTAAGTGTCAGAATTGCACCTTTTTTAGTGCAGCAATCTTTCTTTCTTTCTTTCTTTCTTTTGGCTGGGTCCCGCCAACCAGGTTGCATCATCCCCCGTGCTTCCTGCCGTAGCCCGTGCTTTCATTAGGCAATCAGCTGCTCAGCTGCTGCGTCTCACATGGCGAAAGCCAGCGAGAGGTTGGCATCCCAGGCTTTCCCCAGACTCTGTTGCAAACTCATTAAGGCAAGAATGCCAGCAGAGCTGCACAGAGGCACTGTTGGCAAACAAGACTCACCACAGCAGCTAGACTGTTCCTGGATGTCGGGTGACCAGCATTTAACCTGGATTCTTTGGGTATTTGCTGTTGCTCATGCAACTAGGGGCACCACCACCCCCATCCCTGGCTGTTGCTTCACCATTGCTGAGGCGATGACTTTCCTTAGAGCATCAGTAACTGTGCCACATTCCTTATGTGTTGAGCTGCCTCCCTGAAAAAAATGTGTTGTGCCAATCTGAGTCTCTAAGAGACCAAGAGTTGGAAAATCCCCAGCTCAGATCTCACCCCTGCCATGAACTCATGAGACACCTGTGGGCCTGCTGATCTCGCCTCGTTCTCTTTCTCTCTCAGTTTCGGCCTCCCAGCCGCAGTAACACTGACCTACCTTACAGGGCTGTTGTAAGCCTTGCTAGGAATGACTGTGAGAGGTTTCGATTGATTCAAGTGCTCTGTTTAAAAGAGCACCTGCTGTTAACTGTTTAGGATCCAGAACTTTTTGACATGAGTCTCAAATAAGTTCCTTTCCTTCCGTCAGTACCTTGTCTCTGGAGAGTGCACTCTCTTATGTCTGTCCTTGGCTGAAAACTTGCTTTTTTAAATGCCTGCAAGAACACTTATGTCACCAGCCTGAAAACACATGCCACACATTCTTTTGCCTCTTCACTTTTATTTATGCCCCTTTTCACTAAGTTCATTAACTCCAGATCTATAAATAGCTTTTAAAATATAAGAACAATAATAAAAACACCTCTTTTTTTTTCTTTTTTCCTATCCCCAGGTACTCGCGATAGGAAACCGACAGGAAGGCTCTCGTCTCCCAAACAGGAACGCCAGCGGGGCCCCAATCCAAAACCCTCCCCGGCTCAGGCCGACAAGTGAGTTCCTCTCCGCAGCCTTGGCTGGGCTCTTGGGCTGGGCCTCTCCCTACTTGTTTTTGCTGCAGGCTCTTTGAAAGGCAACCTCGTGTGATCTCCCCCAGCGAGAAGCAAGAACACACACGTCCAGGCAACAGCTGATCGGGATCCAACTTGGAGAGCAATCCTTTTGGCACCGGCCCAGTTGCTAGCTTTCAAGGTTTCACTTATTTGAGAGGGATGGCAAAATACCTTCACCCTGGCTTGCCGGCTGTACCCAGCAGCAAGGTGGGAGAAGACCAGTGCCTCTCACCCTTCTGGTGTCTGCTTATCCCAGTCTGTGAACCTTGGAATGTCACTTCTGCAAAACTCAGCATGTTCCAGTGTCCCCATGAAGTCCCATTCCTTGTGGTCTCTCTGCCATCTCTTCAGCTGCTTGTAACTTCTGTAGGAGGGATGGGCAATAGCAGTAGGTCCAGGGGCCGGGGGAGGGGGGTTTGCCTAAGCCCTGGGCTGCCTGGACTGCCCCAAATGCCACAAAAAATGGGGGAGAAGAAAAACCAAATCCAAGAATAGAAGGAGAAAAACACAATCTGGTTTTGAGAAGCAAGAATTTTTGGTATTAAAACAGTGCTGGAGGCTGTTTAAAAGGCGAATCCCCACTCCTGGAGGGTTCCGAAAGAAGCAACTCACCCTTTTGGGAGACCAGAAAAGGGGCTGTTCATGGAGTCTGGAAGAGCCAACAGCCCCAAAAACAACCTAGGCCAGGGTCATGGCCATACTTTGCCCAGTGCTGTTCTATGGCTAGGGCTAGAGTTTTGATAGGAGACCTGCCTCTGGCATTCAGTTCATTTGAAGGTTCTGACTCCCACCCTCTGCTGGGCAACTTCAGTGGGTCCAAAGGCCAGTTTTGGCCCAGACTGGCCACAGCCCTGTGGAGTATGTGGTTTAATGTTTTTTTCAGAAACAAAGCAAGCTGATGTTCAGTTTTGGAGGGGAGTACCCCCACACACACCAAGCCAAAGCTTTCTTTGGACCTCTTTTTTGGGCTATATAGGGGAGTGAATGGAGTTGCCCTCTCTCCTCACCCAGTCAGGTTCCAAACTCCGCCATCTCACTTCTGCATACAAGGCTTTGCACTTGGGTCAGACCCTTTGTTGTGTGACTCAGAGACATTGAGGATCACCCATGGGTGCCCGTTGCACCATAGTCTGACTGTTGGAAGGCCCGAAGCAAGCCCCAAAGGCATAGGGCGGGAGGAGAGAGCCACTTCATATTTAATGTCCTGGGTGTGACTCGCTAGGCTTCTCAGTTAGAAGGACCGGGGTTTCCTCTTTGTGGACACATGACAGAGGGATTGGCCATTTCCACAATACACTGTTACAGTGTTATTATTCCACTTTCAACATCCTATGGAATCCTGGGGTTTGCAGTTTAGGGAGGGGCCTTTAGAATTGTCAGCTCTTTAGCCTCAGCAAACTACAAACCCCAGGATTCCATAGGAAGCTGAAAGTGCAACAATAGCACTATAACAGTGTAGTGTGGAAATGGCCAGTGTCTTTGGCAGAGGGAGGCACATCCTGGTTTTGAGGAACCAAAGAGGGCACAGTCAGAGGGCAGTTGGCCTACCTGGGGTAGCACTTCTTTTTTCCTAACTAACAGAAGATTTATTGAAAATGCCAGAAAACTTGCTTTCTCCCAAACCAGTTGAAGTTGGTCTCATAAGAACGGTTCTTTTGAAACTGGAGTCTGGAGAGCCTGAAACACTGATGGTTCCATTTTCACTCTCCCTTAACCATCTTCACTCGTGTCCTGGAAAAATCAGCATCCCAGTAGGGGCTGTTGTGTAGGTGCAATCCATGTTTAGCAGACATCTGACTCTTCCATCCCTCATGCTACCCAAAATCACTGCCTGCTTTCTTCGAACACCATTAGCTGCCTTTTGAAGAGCCCCCATAATGTCCTGTGTCCTGAGAACAGGATTTCTGAGTATATCAGATCCCTGTGCACTATCAAACAATTATCCACCTGTGGCCTCTTTGTTATTGCTTTATGCCTTCAGTTTAGCTCCAGTTCATTGTGTCCCTCTTCCATGGTTTTCTTGGGCAGATTTCTTTAGGGATTTGCCATTGCCTTCCTCTGAAGCTGAGAGAGTGTGTGACTTACCCAAGATTCCCATGGTGGAAAAGGAATTCAGACCCTGATCTCTGAGAGTGCTAGCCCACCACATAAACCAGTAGCCTATGCTGGTTCTAAAGATTGATTCTAAGGTGGTTTGCCTTGCTTTCCTCTGAGGCTGCAAGAGTGTGACTTGGCCAAGATCAGCCAGTGGGTACAGCTAACACTGAGATGTGTGTGTGAGAGAGAATATAATTCTGGCTTTAGAAATAATCCAGGCTTGGAAAAAACCCTTCTTGCTGTTTATGTTTTGAGCCCAAATATATAAATCTCCCCTCCTAGTTGTCTCTTACCAGGCTGTGCTTTTTCTCTGCTGCAGGAAACGTCCGCTGTCACCCCAGTCCAAGAGTTCCAGCAAAGTGACGAGCATCCCAGGCAAAGCGGGTGAGGCTGCCCCTCCGGCTGCTGCCACCAAATCGGGCAAGTCCAGCACATTGTCTCGGCGGGAGGAACTCCTGAAGCAGTTGAAGGCAGTCGAAGATGCCATCGCCCGCAAACGAGCCAAGATCCCTGGGAAAGTATAGTCTGCCGTGGTCTCCAGCCTGGATTTAGAGACTGCTCCTGTGTTTTTATAAATAGCCCACAAGCAGACACTTCTGGATTTTGCAGTTCTGATTTATTTTGGCTGTGGATCCTTTTTAAAAGAAAAAAAAAAAACGAGAGATTGAAGATACTTTAGTCAATTGAAAAACCACACCCAGGCGGGTCTGAGACGACTCCCTCTGGTTTCCTTTCTGCCCCCCACCCCACGTGTTGCCGGCACCGTGGCAGAGGGCAGCCGCCTTGCTGTTTTTTCCTCACCCGTCATGCGCAGCGGAATCTGAAGGGCAGCCCTGTCAAGCGCTTTCTCCTTTGCCCAGCCCACCTGTCTGTGCTAGCTACGAGTTGTACGCCCCTAGTTAGCCCCGCTGTGTGTTGAGTGTCTTCGGCAACGCAGTTTCTACCTACTGTGTAAGGAGAGAGAGCTCAGACCTGCCGTCACTTGCCGGAAATGTCCCCCTTCTGTTGTCTCTCCTCTACTCTTTCCCCTCCCCACACCCTTTACCTCGTCTTCTCCAGGAACTAAACCAGTTGTTTAGATATCCTTGATGGAAGTCTGATCGGAAGATCCCACGTGTCTTTTCTTTTAAGCAAAAGATTGTTTTAGTTGAATTCAAAAAAGGAAAAAAAAAAACAGAGAAAAAGCAAAGGTATTGTCAGGATGTGTGTCTAAATAAGGAGGGTCCTTTTTTTTTTTTTTTTGAGGGGTTATGCTGAAAATAAAGTATTTTGATAAACAGCTCTTTTTTCTTCGACCTGTTCTGTTCCCATCCTATTGCCTGTCTCAGGATGTTGGCTAGGAATAAAGAGAGAGATGCTTGGAGGACCCCAGCACCACCGCAGTGGGTTGGAGAAGGGCTGGTCTAAACATTTGTATGCTTGTACTTCTCAAAATGGGTATGGGGGGAATTTTGGATGGTGTGTGGAAAGAGCTGGCAAAATCAAATCTGAGTGTTCCCTGCCTAAAAAACCCTATGGGGTCATTATGAGATGGCAGACATCCCTGGTGACGGGAAATGTGTGAAAGACACCCATAATGGCCCGTAAAAGTATCGACGCACACATCTTTGCTACTCTTTTCTCTCTCAGCTGAGCTAAGTGGAGGACCTTTACATTCAGTAAGGATGCTGTATTAATATTTTATAGATTTGCACTAAAGGGTGCATGATAAATGAAAATTCTGTTAAGGGGACAAGCGCACAGAATGACAAGACATGGTTGGAAATACTCCTTAAAACAGCAAAAATAACACATGTCGATGTATAGTTGATGTGGCTGACAACTAACCGCACGAGTGCAATGCACAAAGCACAACAGCAGTGCATCAAATCAATGTGCATTCACACATTAAGCCTGTACACACAATAGTCTCATAGTTGCAACTCTGCTTATCTCACTGCTCACTGGATATGACTCTTATTTGTCCTCTTTCTACTGATCTCTAACCTGGCTTTTGCACTTTTTCCTTCCATCAGTGGTTGTTCCAAACCTCTGCTATTTTCTGGAAGTAGCAGAAAACTGGAGATCCCAGAAGAACAATGATGATGATCTTTATATACACCCCACTTTTCCCCTCAAAAGTGGGACTCAAGGCAGCTTCTTGTAGGACACAGGCATGGCAGTTACAGTGGAATCTTAGTGCTATATTTCTGCAGTGTGAAAGGGCCCTGAGTCAAAACAGTCCTTGGATCTGTAGGAAGACTGTTTTGAGTCTTTTTAAAAAAAATTAAAAGTCTGAAATTATGGCAAAAGGGATGGGAACTTTCCATTCTTGCTTAATTTGGGAATGCTGGCTGCAGGTGTCAAAAGCTAACAGCCCCATGCAAGTGTGTGTCCATCTTGTTGCAAAGGAAGGGCAACAGTGATGTCACCCTTGGCTTTGTTTAGGCAAGAGGCGTGTGTCCAAGGCCAGACCTCTGATTGGCTGGCCGCCCTGTGACATCAGCACAGGTTGGAAATTGTACCTTTCCAGGTAGCCTTTAAGGTGACTTTTACCTGCGAGGGGAACTGAATTGCTCACATGACTCAGCCCATGGGGGCCTCCCCGTGGATGTGCCAACAGGTAGCTGAGCCTGTGATTTGCTGGCCCAGGATTTCTCTCTCTTTTTCTCCTTCCTTCCTACCTAAGGGAAAGCAAAGAGGAAGTACAGCTCAGAGGAACTTATTGGCTCACCGACTGCAATTATAGCGCTCAGTTCCTTGAGCTCTTGCCCTTTCCCCCTCAAAATGTCAGACTTATCTACAGCCAAGCCTTGCAAAAATCTGGCCCCCAAGTTGCCTCATTGCAGGGTGGGGTTAAGCCAGGCAGGCATGCACTGTGAGAATAGGTGCATTGGGGCAGGGGAAGCTTGTGCTATAAAAGCGGGAGAAAAACTTATTATTTAATGAAGGTATTTATTCATCACCTCTCAACCCACTAGCATAATGGGTAACACTTTGGAAACATAAGATGAACAAGAACCAATTTAAGCACCCTAGACTTCCCTTTAAAAACAGCTCCTATGGATTTCAACAAGGATAAAGGGAAGGTATTACACTTAGGCAGGAAAAATGAAGTGCACAAAGATAGGATGGGTGACATTGGGCTTGACAATGGGACATGTGAAAAGAACGTAGGGGTCTTAGTAGACCGTAAGCTTAGCGTGAGTCAGCAATGCAATGCGGCTGCCAGAACGGCCAGTCCAATTCTGGGGTCATTAACAGGCTAGATCAAAGAATGATTGTATTTTATTACAGTCATAGACTGAGTGCATGAGTGCAACAAAATCCAAATAAAAAAATACATATCAACATAGAAAAAAGATCGGCAACAATCTATCAGATAACAGAACCCAGCTAGTCCTAAAAGAGCCCAACAAGAGAATCATTACACTAATCCGTGGTGCAAGAGGTGAAGGGGTGTAATTGTGCCACTCTAGTCAGCTTTGGCCAGACCTCACCCGGAGTATTGTGTCCAGTTTTGGGTACCGCAGTTCAAAGATGATGTTGACAAGCCGGAACATTATCCAGAGGAGGGCAACCAAGATGGCAAGGGGTCTGGAAACCCATGTCCTACAAGGAATGGCTTAGGTAACTGGGAATGTTTAGCTCCGAGAAGAGGAGACTGAAAGGTGATGTGGCAGCCATTGGTAAATATTTGAAAGGATGCCCTGTTGAAGATAAAGAATCAGCATGATGTAGTGGTTTGAACATTGGACTGTGACCCTGGAGACCAGGGTTTGATTCCCGGTTTGGCCATGGAAACCCACTGGAAGACTTTGGGCATGTCACACAGTCTCAGCCCATAGAAAACCTCCATGATAGGGTCACCGTAGGCTCACCATTAGTCGGAAACAACTTGAAGGCATACAGCAACATGCTGAAGGTGGAGCAAGCTCGTTTTCAGCTCCTCCGAAGGCTAGAACACAAACCGATGGGCATACATTTCAAGAAGAGATGCCACCTAAACATTCGGAAGAACTTCCTGACACTAAGAGCTGTTCAACAGTGGAACAGAGGGTGGTGGGTTCTCCTTCTTTGGAGGTGTTTAAACAGAACTCGGATGACTATCACTTGGGAATACTTTGCACAGCAGGGGTTGGACTAGGGCCATTTCCGCACTAGACTGTCATAGCGCTATTATTCCACTTTCAACATCCTATGGAATAATAGTGCTATAACAGTCTAGTGCGGAAATGGCCTAATGTCCTTTGTGGTTTCTTCCAACGCAATGATTCTATGCCTTGTGCTGAGAACTTATCTGGACTGTTTAGCCACGGTCCATCTGACCAGTCTTTCCACGGTGTTACCCATGATCTTTTCAGGGAAAGGTTGAATCTGGAATGCTTTGTGTGCAAGGTAGGTGACTCGGCCTTTCCCCCTCCTTGCTTCCTCTTCCAGCCGGTGGAATGTGAGCTCTTGAAGCCCAGTGGGATTTTCAAAGCAAAAATTTCTTTTTAAAAAAACACCACTATCTCTTACTTCCACTTGACTTCTTCACCTGCCTCCTGGCAACTCACTCGGAGGAAAGTCAGCCGGGGCACTTAGTGATGTAAACACACTGAAGTGTCTTTAGATCTGCAAAAGAAGATGGCTCAGAGGGAAAGACTTATTAACAGATAGGTGGAAGGAAGGGGGTTGCTTCAGGGGAAAACCTAACATTGCCCGTATGCCGGACCAAACGTTGCAAACAATGCTTTCTTTTCCCACATATTGCTTCAACCCCAAGACCTTTTGCTTTCTTTTTCTGACCTGGTTTCTGCAGTTCTCCTCCTTCTAACGTCACGACAAAGGGACTGCAGGTCTTTTCATGACCTAGCAAGATGCCTTTGAAGCCATCTAGTTCAAGCAGCCGGCATTTTTCTTTCTTCTTTTTAAAGTGGGTACTTTCCACTCTTACGAGCAGCAGGCTAGTGGAGCTGCGCAAACAGCCAGCTTAGAAAGGTGGCCCTTGCAAAATCACCATAGGGGAAGATCACCTAGGAGCAAGTAGAGCCCTTAAGCCCCAAGCCCGCTCGCACGGCATGTGGTTGCTTGCACAGAGGTCTCCTCATGGGCTTCCACGGCTGATTGGAGATTTGAACTTTTGTCTCCTTGGGTCCTAGTCCAGCCCCTCAAACCACTGCACTATGATTGTACCTGGGTGAAAAACACACACAGGATGCGAATCAATGTGGTACTTTTTAAAGACCACGATGAACAATGATGACAAATTTATTTCAACACAGCGAAGGAAATAAGTGGCAGAGCCAGATTCTTGGCTCAGGCAAAAGCAAACTGCTGGGCCCTCTCCTAGCTTGGCTGTTCTTCCTCTGTGATAACTTAGGCCATCTTGACCACATTCTGTGTTGCTTGGGCACACAGATCCCAGTGTTCATCTGTGAAAAATTGGAGGGAATTACTCCTGGTGGTACCCAGCTGGAGTAAACCCACTGAATCACTTCTCGTAAGGTGAGTCGAGAGGGAAGCAAACACCACTGGTCTCATTGGTCTCCTCTAGCTATGGGGACTAACCATAATATGCATGATTCTAGCCACTGTGACCACCTGGAAGAGGAGCAATGCCTGTGCTCTTTGATCCAACCAGGGTGCAAAGGAGGCCGATGGCCAAACAGTCACGAGTCCTCACACCGCGCATGATGCCCGAGGGAGAGGAACCTTTTCCTCGTCCCGTGGTTTTCTCTCTGCTGTGTTTGCCCCTTCGCTTCCTCTGCCTGTAGCAAACACAGGTCACATACCAAACAAGATTTTTTTCCCCTTTGCACGTGGTTTGTCAAGAGGTGCACTGACGATCGATCGTGCTCCCTCCCCAGGTCACCCAACTCTCCTGAAAGATCCAGAAGCCACCTCATTCAGGGATGATGCTTGAGGCAGCGGTGGTGAGAAAGAAAATGAAACTTCCAATGCCCCCCCTGACCTGGAATTTGCTTCCCAAATAGGAATTCTGTTCCTCCCCAGTGAAATTTCCTCCCACTCTAAGAGGAAGGCAATGGTAACCCTCTTCTGAACAAACTTTGCCAAGAAAGCCCTATCATAAGTTCACCTACCTACGGTCAGAGTGGTGACTTAGAAATGATCGGATTTCAATTAATTTAAATCAATCAATCAATAATAAATGCGGGTCAAACGACAATAGATGGCAGTTCAAAGCTCCCCTATCCTCCAGCTGTCTTGATTGGCAGAGATAGTCCTGACTAATCCATTTTTGTCCCACTTTTTCAGCTGAATTTAAAATGTCCCAGTTTCTTTCTCTACACGTGTGCATGCAAACTGATGGAAAACTACAAGATTTTGCTCCCATTCTTTCCAGTTTTATACTGGATTAGAATAAACCAACATAGGAAACGGGTGTAAAAAGTTTCTTACCATACCAAGAACTAATAGAAAATGTTCTGGGAGGAATAAAACATGTATGGAACTCTAAATGGGCCTAAATACCCTAAAGGTACCAGATCCTATCTGTTCTTGGAAGCTGAGCAAGGTCAGCCCTGGTTAGTACTTGGATGGGAGACCACCAATAAATACCAGGTGTTGTATTTCAGAGGAAGGAATTGGCAAAGCATCCTCTGAGTGCCCCTTGCCTAAGAAAACCCTCTGAAATTCACAGTCATCCCTATCAGCCTAAAGGTACCAGATCCCATCTGACCTTGGAAGCTAAGCAGGATCAGCCTTGGTTCCTACTTGGATGGGAGATCACCAACAAATCAGGTGCTCTAAGCCACATTTCAGAGGAAAAAACTGGTAAAAGCATCTCAGGGTATTCTTTGCCTAAGAAAGCCCCCTGTTTTTAAAAATCCATTGTTAGTTTCATAATTTTATATGTCTTTTCAATGTTTTCATTGTATATATGCTTTTATTTTATCTTTTTAACCTTTTAGAAACCTTGGGAGAAAAGACAGCATATCAGTTCAATAAATACAAATGTTAAATAATATCATTTGTATACTATTACTACTAGAGACGTATTGTTAATTTTCAAAGTTCCTGAATATGTTCCATCTTTGCAATTTTTACAACTTCAATAAAATTTTAAATAAATAAATAAGAAATTCATGAGGTTACCCTGAATGGACAGGCGCATTGAAGGCGCGCGCACACGCACATATCTATGGATCTCCAAGGTAAAATCAGAACGAATAGGAACACAATCTGGGACTTTTTGGTCCTTTTAATCGGTTTGGATGCACCCATAGCTGTTGCTGCCGTGTTATTGTTGACTCTAAGCAATGTGGGTCTCACTCCAGCACTGGGATGGGGCCCCCCAACAGAGCAATGGCTCCTCTTCTTTCACCTCCTCGCCGGAAGAGGAGGGTGAATAATGTGTGCCACTCATTACCAAAGGCCAGGGCTGTCTTGCACTCCTTTCCCAATCCCAGACTTGCTTAAATGGCTTTGATGCTCCATTGTCAGGGAACGACCGACATTCTCCGGGAATGAATGAGCCACATGACTGGGCCATGCTGATTATCACATCGCATACAACTCATCAAGAAATTATGTAATTTATAAAAGAAAAGTTGTATGTCTCGCCTTTGTTTGCAGGGTGTGTTTATGCAAACAGGACTGTTGATGTGTCTTCTTCTTTTTTTTTTTTAAAGAAAAGGTGACCCATATGTGGATGGACAGTTATGCACCCTGAAACTGCACTACTAAGCATGCTTGCCCAAGACTTCCTTCCACTGAACTCAATAGGCTTTGTTCGTAAATAGCAACAGTCCAGCCAAACTGACACCCCACTGATTTGAGCAGGAGAGTTAAGTGCACAAATATCTACAGCTGAAACTGGCTGGGATGTAACAAAGCTATACAGGATGCATCCACACTGCACAATTATAGCAGTCTGATACCACTTCAACTGCCATGGCTCCATCAGATGACATCCTGGGATTTCTAGGGGGTTATAGAAACTGTCTTAGGGGCCTGGACCTTCTTCCCCCATCTCAAGCAGGCAAAACAAAAGTCATCTCTCCATACAGACACACTGCAATGATTTGTTTTTAATCCACTGGTGGTCCAAATAAATAAACAGCTATGAAAACTTACTGTTATTACTCTTGTAGCAGCAGAGTGCTATTTAGCTGCAGTTGCATGCAGTTGCTGTTGTTGTGTGCCTTCAAGTTGTTTGCGATTTACGGAGACCCCAAGGCAAAGCTATCATGGAGTTTTCACATACCCTCCAGCATTCTGCAAGTGAAAACACTTGGGGCTGAGCAATATCAGAGTGTGGTCCGGATGGCAAAAGTTATGAATGAGAAAGAACAAACGCACTAGGAGAGCCTGCAGCAGTTTCCTTTTGCCTGACCCTACTGGGAAGAGCAAGATTCTGCCTGCTTCTTTCCTTTTTTTCCTGCTGAGTAAATAAAAACAGAGATTCTGCCCTGCATCTCCTCTCCCTCCTGCTGAGTTCGTTGAGCGCAAACTTCTTTTGCACTGTTGACTCTGTTTGAATCAATTGAAGTGAGCTGAGGGGAAAGTGGGAAGAGGGAGAGAAACTGGGACATTTTCAAAGCAGCTGCAAAAGTGGGATGAAAAAGGGTTAATCGGGACTATTCCTGACAAAACACACTAGTTGGAGGGTATACTTGCATATATAGCATTCGGTGTTTCAAGAATGCTCAAAACTTTCTATACACATTATTTCGATGTACCTTACAACATTTTTGCAAGGTGGGTCAACCTAACTAACTCCACATCAGAGTGCACGGGAGTGGGACAGCAAAGGGAATAGACTGCAACATCCATAATCCCCCTTAGCTAGCACAACCAAACTCAAAAGTCTGGAAACCTATGAGGAGCGGCTTAGGGATGTTTTAACCTGGACAGGAGAAGATTAAGAGGTGACAAGATTGCCATGTTTAAATATTTGAAAGGATGTCATAGGGAAGATGGGGAGAAGATGTTTTCTGCTGCTCCAGAGACTTGGACACAGAGCAGTGGCTTAAATCTTCAGGAAACGAGATTCCACCGGAACATTAGGAAGAACTTTCTGAGGGTAAGAGCAGTTTGACAGTGGAATACGCTGTGATTTGGGGGAGTGTGTTGGAGTCTCCTCCTTCTTTGGGGTTTTTTAAAGAGATGCTGGGTGGAGTGCATGGGAGTGCATGGACTGGATGGCCCTTGGGGGTCCCTTCCTACTCAAGGACTCTTGTGATTCTATGAACCAGGGGAGATGCGGCAGCAGGGGAGTTATATGATCCCTGTAACCAACCTCAATTAACATTTTGTCCGTTGCTCTTTGTACCAAGTGACATTTCCAAGCACTCCACAAGGGCAACCACACATAAAACCTGATGGCAGAGACGGGTCCAAACCAGAGGCAAGAACACTCATCCACGGCTCAGCCTCTTCCAAAGCGCCCTGCTGGCGCATGGAGGTGCACAGTTACTATAATCTCCAGAAGCAAAAGGTTTTGAGAAAGAAAGAGAGGATTTAGTTTAAAGCAAAAAAAGAATCTCTCCTTCCTCATCCCTCTGGACTGAACCGAAGAGGAAAGGTGTTGGTTGCGAATGACGCCACCCAGGCCACGTGGAGGGATTTTCCCTGCACCGAGCAGATGGGAGCATGTGATGCACTCGGCGAGGGAATGACACACACAGACGGAGAAGTGACAGCACAGGCTAGAGAGGGAGAGAGAGAGAGAGCGAGGAAGCAAATAATGAACGAATACCTACCTGTTCTTGCTGGGCTGGTTTATGAGGATCCCATGACCCAAGAGAGTTCAGAACCTGCTCTGACTCCAGGTGACTTTTCACCTACTTTCAACATCCTGGCACCTTTAACCCTTCAGAACCGTACGGCTGTGAGGCCTAATGCACGCCTGGGCCTGAAAATAAAATGAAATAAAATAAAATTACAGCATTTTCATCCATTCCAGGGAGCAGCAAACAAGGTTACTCTCATGCACAATTGTTTGGTTTCCATGGGCTGTTGCATTCTGATCTGCGCACCCTCCACAGCTTTGGGACTGGGCTTAAATATTTGGGGTCTCCACCAATGCATCTGAAGAAGTGGGTAAACATTCCACAAAAGCTTGTGCTAAAAATAAACCAATTTCTCTCTCTCTTTCTCTCTGGGCGTTTCCTCACTACACTATTATGGTGTTATTATGCCACTTTCAATGTGCTGTGGAATTCTGGGGTTTGTAGCTTCCTGAGGCCCAAAAGCTCTCTGGCTGAGTAGTCTAAATGCCCCTTCCTAAACTGCAAATTCCAGGATTCCAAGGGATTTTGAAAGTGGAGTAACAGCACTGTAACAGCGTGACCCCCACTTTCTTTCTTTTTATGCAAAGGATTTAATTCAAAGCTAAGAATATCCACATGCAATATGAAACAGCTAAGTTAGCCAAACCTGACATAAGTAAAAGATAAGCTTAGAGAATTGAAGGTTTTCTGCAAAAGGCATCTAGAGATGTCTTTTTCTTTCACTGGCCTTTCTGATGATTTCCCTTTTAGTGCCTTTTTGAAAAACTTGTTAAGGATATTTAAATTAAATTAAATTAAATTAAATTAAATTAAATTGTATTTTAATTTATGTTGCACCCTGCTTCGAACCTTGGGGAAAGGTGGGTAACAAATAAAAACAAATTATTATTATTATTATTATTATTATTATTATTATTATTATTATTATTATTATTATTAGCAGAAAACAAGCTCACCCGCATCTTCTCCCTGATATCCCTTCGGGGTTTAAAGACAGGCTGACAAGTCACCTTTCTCTTCTCCAGGCTAAGCATTCCCAGCTCTCCAAGTTGTTCCTTGATTTGGTTTCCAGCCCTCTGAGCATCTTGATCACCCTTCTTGGGACACCTTCTCACCTGTCGATATCCTTCTGGAACTGTTGTGCCCAGAAACAGGAAACAAGAATTCCAAGTGAGGTCTGAGAAAAGCAAAACAGAGTGAAACCACAGCTTCCCATCTCCTTAGATTGCTTCACAGGGTGATGGATCCTTCATTTCTGGAGGTCTTCAAACAGAAGCTGGGTGGGCATTTTTTAGAGTTGCTTTGGTGGTGTATTTCTGCACAGACTAGATGACTCTTGTGGTCCCTTTCAGTTCTAAGATTCTATGAATTCTCAGAGGTCATTGACTGGCCTGCCTTGATTGCTATGGGTTTGGGAACCTTCCTTTTCAACTTCATCTCCCAGAATCGCCTAGCAATGCCCATGTTGGTTGAGTAATTATGGGAACTGCAGTCCCAAGACTAAACGCCCCTGAGCTCTGAGCTGGTTTTCAAGTCCCTTGCTTGGATTCCAGCTCTTAATAGTCTAACCTCTGCTCCTGGATGGAAGGAGCCATTTTATTTGCTTTTTTTTGCTGCTGAGCCCCAATAAGGAACAAATCTTAATTCTGGGCTGGGGCTAGGGAGAAGAATCATACAGCACTCCAGGTGCAACCACCAGCATCCTCTAGCTGGCACAGCCAATGGTGATGGGAGTTACAGTTCAACACATGGAGAGAGTGCAAGTTTAGGGAAGGCTGTTCTAAAGGGTTAGCACTCCAGGGAATCCCAAGTCATGAGATCTGGGTGCAAAATCTGAGAGCTAGGACCACCTCTGGTAATATCACAAGGGGCTCTCCTTGGCAAACTTACAAGGGTGATGTTGCCAAGGAACATGCCCTGGTGGTGTTATTAAGAGCGTTATTAATTTGCAGAGAAGACAGGATTCAAATAAGGAACACCAAGGCTAATATATAAATATATGAAGAAAACAGTGGTCTCACAGAAGATTAATGCTGCAGAACCATTTGTGCAAGACAGATCAAAGACACAAAATGACGGAACATCCTTTGTGGTCACCTATAGTGCCCAGCTAAGACCATTTGAATACATCATCAATAAATTACAACCAATTCTGGAGAATACCGCAAGCTCTGGGAGGCCGGCCTTTATTGGCCACAGACAGCCTCCAAATCTTAAACAGCTACTCACCTATAACAGCATATCTAACATGGGACAAGACCATGCCACAAACCCAGATGCCAACTCTGTCCCCACATCTACTCTGAGAGCAATGCGAAATAACATCACTCATAACTCCAGAGGCACATTTATTTACCCTTCCTCCAGTGCCATCCTATGCCAGCAATGCCCCTCTACACTCCACATTGGACAAGCAGAACAGTCTTTATACTTTATGCACCATTGGCCACAAATATGACATTAGAAATGGCAGTACCCAAAAACCGGTTGCAGAACATCTCAAGCTTCATGCACACACAGTAAGGGATTTACAGGTTGCAGTCCTCGAACAAGGAAATTACCAAAATGGTTGTGAGAAAACCAAATGAGTGGCTGATTTTGTTTTATTTTTTTAAAACAAGTGTGTGTGTATGTGTGTTTTTATAAAATAATAATTGAAATGGGAAGGGGGAAAAAGAACAAGGAAATTACAAAGGAAGACCAGAAAGAGAAACTGCTGAATTGAGTTATATTCACAGATTCCAATCCACTGGCAAAAGTATGAACAAAGACAATGGTTTTATGGTACATGACATATATTAATACAAGAGTTCTCTCTGTGGCACCTGTAACAAAAGGAATCTTCTCAGAGAGAGTCTGGAACCCAGGGAAAGTGACTTTTGGTAAGCAGATGTATTGCTTTCACACATCAACTCTAACAACCATAAAGATCTGAAAGCATCCCTTTGAAAATCCAGAGTAAAAAAATTTTTCCTAGCTTTAAGATGGAATCTTACTTCTTGTCATTTGAATCGATTGGTTCACATTCTCGTCTCTGGAGCTGCAGAAAAAAAGCTCACTTTGTCTTCCCCTTAATCGCTTCAGATTATGACCATCATGTCACTCCTCAGTCTTCTCTTCTCCAAGCTAAATATATCCAAATCCCTAAATTGTTCCTCATAAGGCTTGGGGTTTTTTTCCAGACCTTTGATCATCTTGGTTGTCCTTTTCTGGATCCAGATTTTCCTTCTTCCAGTTCTGTTTGTTGGTGTCCCCAAAGGAACTAGCTGACCACTGCCAGCAAACAAGATACTTTATCTGAGCTGGGCAAAGCCATTACTGTGCCCATCTTTTTGTTTAAACTGTGTTGTGTGCCTTAAAGTATTTTCCAAGAAATGGCAGCCCTAAGGGGTGAAAATCTATCATGGGGTTTTCTTAGCAAGATTTACTCAGAGGGGGTTTGCCTTTGCCTCCCTCTGAGGCCGAGAGTGTGTGACTCACCCAAGATCACCCAGTGGGTTTCCACGGCCAAGTTGCGATTCAAACCCAGGTCTCCAGAGTCACAGTTCAGTGCTCAGACCACCACACCACACTGGCTTTCTTGTTTAGGTACAGCATTAATATCCCACCTTTATTCCAAGGAGAGCAGATCAGGGTATGAGGTTCCCTTTTCACAAGTTTATCCTCACAAGAACTCTGCAAGGTAGCTCAGGCGGAGAGATAGTGACCAGCTGTAGGTCACCTGCTCAGTCTCATGGTCAGAGAGGGGATTTCTACTAGGATGCCCTCAGTTCTATTCCTGGACTCCTCTTTCACCACGTTGGCACTAACATGTTCTTATGGTTGATTGCCATTTTGCACCACAAGTCAACAAGAGATAAAGACATGAATGACCACGCAAACACAGACCAAGCAAATATCAATGAATGAACAAACGAGTTTGCAAAACAAACACAGTCGTCAAATAAACTGTGCTTTCATTTGTTGGAGAACATAAACTCTTAGGAAGACCCTTTTCATCTCTAGGATTTGAATCCTCACCCTAATTCTGGACTTGAGCATCCAAAGAGCATGGAGACATTAATTTTGGCACTAAGGGTCCCCAAATCCCCTGGCCCAAATTGGGGGATTCTGGAGCTGTAGTGTAAACAAGTAAAATTCCCAAGCGCTGCTGATTTCCTGAATGAATTTCATTTTCAGTCTCGAAGAGCGTGGGAAGTCCTGTCCGGGAAGACTGGATTGGTCCACCCAAGTAGAAGGCCGTAGAAGGGAAAATTTTTCGTGGACAAACAAATAACAAAGGTTCCTTTTCACCTGCAAGTTCAGCCAAGTCTTAATGGTGGTGCCTTTCAGGTATGTTGGACTGTGGGTTCCATGAAGGAAGCTGTCTTTTTTTTTTATTAAGAATTTTTTAAAGTACATGAAGAATTACAGAGCTTAGAAAAATATAATAAAATAAAAATTAAAAAGTGCAGAACGGAAGGAAGGAAGGAAGGAAGGAAGGAAGGAAGGAAGGAAAAGAAAGAAAGAAAGAAAGAAAGAAAGAAAGAAAGAAAGAAAGAAAGAAAGAAAGAAAGAAAAGAAGAGTGATTATAAGTGCAATACAGGGCTGTATATGCAATCCAGTCAGCCCTTGACATTTGCAGGTTTGACTTTCAAGGATTTGTGAGTTTCTTCAACCCCTGCCCCTCCTCCCCCTGCCACAAGTGCTTCTTTTCCAGAAAACTTTCCCTCTGATCAGGCCATGGAGCCCTTTAAAAACCCACCTCAGGCCAGGACGGCTGTCGGACCAATTTTTCAGCACCACAAACCATCTCCTGATGCTCCGTGCACACACCCAAGGAAAGAAGGAGCAAGAGAGAGGCCACCAGGCCAACCCACCCCCTTTCTATCTCCTTTCCCTGACCTGATTGGGACCCTCGGTGCCCACTCTCCCCACCATGCCTTGGCCCCCTTCCCACAGAAACACACTCACATTTTGGAGGGGACTTGTTTTCTGTTGCTCCAGAGACCAGGACAAGGAGCAATGGATTCAAGCTGCAGGAGAGGAGATTCCACCTGAACCTCAGGAAGAACTTCCTGACAGTCAGGGCTGTCCGGCAGTGGAATCTGTTGCCTCGGAGTGTAGTGGAGTCTCCTTCCTTGGAGGTTTTTAAGCAGAGGCTTGATGGCCATCTGTCGGGAGTGCTTTGAGGGTGTTCCTGCATGGCAGGGGGTTGGACTGGATGGCCTGTGTGGTCTCTTCCAACTCTGAATTTCTATGATTCTATGATTCTATGATTTTGACACTTGCAAGTTTTCTACTTTTGTGAGGGTCTTGCACCCCTGACTCTAGCAAACGTAGAGGACCAATGAATAATTCATACCTCTCCAAAACATATTCCCTTCTTTCAACAGCCTACTTGTTCTAATCATCAAAAACCAATCTAACCAAGTCATTTTCTTTTTTTTCCACAAGAAAAATACTATAAGGGGATTCTATTCCTTAAGAAACATCTGATTTCTTCCTCTAATCAAACCTGATCATTTGTCCATTTCTGCTAAATCTGTCCCTTTCAGCAACCATTTCTCCACAGTGGGTAGTGTTAGATTTTTCTATCGTTGCTCATACAATAGTTTTGCTGCCATGGCCATATACTTAAGCAGTGTCCCATGCCTCTTTTCCCACTATACCTCCATCAGCCCTGAAAGACAAAGTTAATGGTTTTAAGTAAATATTGATCTTTAAAATCCTTCTGCATCCGTGTGTTAATTTGAAGCCAATTTTTAAAAACTTTTTCCCACGTTAAGAAGTCAAGCAAGAAGCAGTCATGATTGGCCTCTGTTGCCCAGGCTTTGGGATTTGGGGAGTTGTAGTCCAACCTATAGGTCACATGCAGCCCCAAGAGGCCATCTTGGAGATTGCTGGGGGATTTGAGACCCCACCCCAATTTTTCTGAAAGTCTTAGGAACTGATTTCAGACTGGCAGGGATGCATCTTTGATATCTAAAGTATGATAACAGACAAAGACGAATGCTCCCATTCTGATGAAAGCTTTGGTTGGGGGAATGAAAAAAAAATGTCTGTGGATTTTCTAGGGTCATTCCCAATGCAGGTCATTAACAGGGATCACATGTGATTTCCACCCCAAAATGAGCATCACCCAGAACAACAAAGTTTAACTGTTTGAGCCACGATTCTCGGACTATGGGGCTCTAGGTACAGGGTTAGCCAGCTGATTGATTGATTAGAACCATTTATATAGAACCATAGACTCATCGAATGGGAAGAGACCTCAAGGGTCATCTAGGCTGACCCCATGGTGCCAAGCAGGAAGGCACAACCAAAGCACTCCCTTTGACAGATGGCCATCCAGCCTCTTTTTAAAAACTTCCAAAGAAAGAGACTCCAACACACTCCAAGGCAGCAGCGGATTCCATTGCTGAACTGCTGTTATGGTCAGAAGTTCCTTCTAACGTTTAGATGGAATCGCTTTTTACTGTAGGTTGAAGCCATTGCTTCATAGTCACCTACTCTCTGGAGCAACAAATCACATCATCTCTTAGTCTTATCTTTTCCAGGCTAAACATCCCCAGCTCCCTAAGCCGCTCCTCATAGGGCTTCATGGTTTCCAGCCTTTGACCATTTGGGTCCCTTCCTCTGGACACATTCTTGAGGAACCGAAGCCCACTGAACACTCTGGGTATGCTTATGGCCACATTGAACTCACCTGTGAATGACATTTGTTGTTTGATTTCAGCAGTTAGAGAATCAGCTATAAGTAACCATATAGAATTAATTATATTAATGCTTTAAAAGAGCAGTCAAGACTGATCTCTTCCAACAGGCCTTCCCAGACTAGCATTTCCATCGCCTCCCATCTATTGCCTTGCTGCTTGCTAACAGTAATTGATAGATTGTTAATTGCTGTGTATTTTAAGGGGTTGGCTTAGGTGGGTTGGTGGGTGGGGAGGGTTGGGTATGTTTTTAATGTCTTTAATGTATTTTAATGTATAACGTATTTTATGTTGTTCGCAGCCTCGATCTGTGTGGAGAGGCGGGATACAAATAAATATTATTATTATTATTATTATTATTATTATTGTTGTTGTTGTTGTTGTTGTTGTTATTATTATTATCATCATCATTAGCTACTCTTTTAATTCTCCCAATTTCAGTTTTGGCAGCTATCTTGAATTCCAGGGATAGGACAAATGGCATAAATCAGCAGCGGAGGCAATAAGGTAGCAAATTTTAATTTTGTGCTCAATTTCATTGGGGGGTATATTTCAATCAATGCGGCCCATCCTTTCGCCCCCACAGGGCATCACATTGTAAAGAAAAATTAAATAAATGTTGTTGCTATTAGTGAATAATATTGTTTGTCATTCATCAGTTAGAATAACTTGTACCTGTCTTTATTTCTAAATACTACAATCTTTGTTTCTAAATTTATATATATAAATAAGTAAATGCTACAACACTTGTCTGTTTATTTTAATGCTTGTTGTTGTTGTGTGCCTTCTAGTCATTTCTGACTTATGGGGGCTCTAAGGTGAACCCAGCTACTTAAATATCCTAAAGGCACCAAATCCTAGCTGATCTTGGAAGCTAAGCAGGGTCAGCCCTGGTTAGTCCTTGGATGGGAGACTGCCAAGGAACCCCAGGGACTGTAGGTTCTGTTTCAGAGGAAAGAACTGGCGAAACCAGCTGTGAGTATTCCTTGACTAAGAAAACCCTACAAAATTTATGGGGTCACCATAAATTAACAGGCAACGTGAAGTTAGGCACACATATTTGTGTGGACAATACAATTGCTTGGGATAAATCCCGTCCTATCATATCAAAGAATTCTATCAGATCATAATATATACAAACAACAGAATATGAGTGTATATATTTTAGAAACTTGGGAAATATGCCTCCTGTTCCAGGAGTTCCTTCCTCCCAAGTCCCATCAGATCGGAGGCAGAGATTCTGTGTGTCTCCATCCACAACTCCCATTACCCTTGGTCACCGAGAGTGCTGCCTGGGGCTGATGGGAGCTAGAGTCCAATATCATCTGGCCGGGGGCAGCTCCTCTCCCCCGAAAGGGAGCATGAAGACCTCCTGGTGGTCTAGAGGGGCCCAGAAAGAGTCGTATTGATCCCTGGCATCCTAGCCAGCCGCCCACGTGGTGTTTAAACCTAGGCTTCTAGCCATGTTAGCAATCCTTGTAACAGAACTATTTGGTGAATGCAAGAGGATTGCAGAATAAGAAAACGGGTTATTAAAATCAGCTGCCCCTGTGAAAGAGAGAGAGAGAGGAGGAGGAAATGAGTAGACGCGGCTATTTCCCCAAAGGGGAGGAGGGAAGGTAACCTGGAGTTTCCAGGTGTGTAACATCCCTCTCCCTGGTACACTATATAAATGGAGACAGGTGCAACGCCGGTCTCAGAGCACCTGTCCTTGCAAGGGACTGTAACCCAACTGCCTTCCCCCAGGGCAGGAAGAACAGCTCCAGTAGCCGGCCAAGCCAACCAGAGGGCCAGAGAGAGACGGAACGAGCCAGAGAGAGACTTGGAGCAAGCCGGCTAGCATCCTCACCTGTCGTGCCTCCACCTCCTGAGCCAAAATGGTAAGGACTATGCTTCCTCCGCCACCTCCAGGTGCCTGGGAGAAATGCTCGGGGAGGGCTCTCCCTGGTCTCTGGCACAGAAGCAGAGTTTTCTGGCTGGCGGAATGAGAACCAGACAGGTTTGGCCGGGCTGAACATGCCGCTAGGTGTGCATATAACAGCTACCACCATCTACTGTGCGCATCTCTCTCTCTCTCTCCCTGAAAGAATGGGGCTTTAAGCACAATTCAGCCCCAGGGGATGCTACAAAAGGGAGCTGTGGATTCTAGTCTTAACAACCTGTGTGTGCCAATGTGGTGTTCCTAGAGGTCTGTTTTACTTCTAGCTTCCCCCTCCTGCCTATCCACAACTAAAGCCTGGCTCTGTCTCCTTTTGAAACTGTCCTTTCCACAGGGGTTTGGAGATTGCAGCCAAGGAAGTTGTCATTTGTAATTGTGAACAATGGGATATACATTCCAGGCTATCCTTGTGTAATTGGGGTGGACTGTTTCTCCTTTCTCTGGTTCTCTTACCTTTATGACTGGTTTATGGAAGGGCAGATAGCACCCATTTGCTAACCGAATGGCTGTTAAAATTCTCCCGGCTATATTAATATACTTTTTTTTTTTTGTCCGTTTTGGTCTTTCAACCCAGTTAAGAGGCCAATCCTGTACATACTTTCTCAGGGAGTAACTCTGATTGCGCTCTATAAATCGGACCAAAAGTGCATTTAGGAAGGCGGTTTTATTGGAGTAGGTTCTGCTCAGATGAAAAGTGGATCCTGTCGATGGATCCCAGCTAGATTAGCCCCAATTGTTTGAATGCTGTTTCAGCATGTTACGGATTTACTGGTTCTGCTCTAGTAACCAAATGAAATTCAGCCCGGCAGGTTTAAAATCAGAAGATGATTGCATTTTTCAAGCCGGTAGCACATTGATTCTCTGGAGGTTTATTTCCTGATAATAAAGCTTGATGTTCGTTTAGAAATCAAAGTCAATTGAGTCACGCCTCAAAAAGGAGTAGTAAACTTCCTACAGGAAGTGCCAGAAGCCAAAGAGCTCACGCCTCTTTTTTTATTCTGAGCATGCTTTTATTCACGTTAAGGTTAGGAAAATGAAGCCCTCCAAAATACTGTTAAGACTGCAACTCCCAGTATTCCTGGTGCTGGCCAGAATGGCTGGGAGCTGTAGTCCAAGTACAGGTGGTGACGAAGGACCAGATTCCTATGGTGTCTAACAGCACTTACTCCCAAGAAAATGAATTCAGAACTGGAGTGCTGAACTTTTATTTTGCTGAGCAGAAAAGGAAAAATAGCTCATAGGCTCTACAATACCTCAAGCAAAGCAAAGACTGTTAAATCAGAAATTGGCATACGCAGATGGAAACAATTATTTTCTTCCGCAAGCAAAAGTCTGCAGCAGGGGGAGGCAAAGCACAGCCCTTGGGACCTCCAAGTGTCACCCCTGAAGCCCCCAGACCCTTTTTATTTTTAAAAATGGCACCAATTTTTGGAGGATTTTTGGCCAAAACACCAAAACCAGCTGTAAATATGGTGGTTTATCTCTCCCATGCTACCAAACGTTTGAAAAAAAACAAATCCCAAGAACAAAATGATCCCAAAATTGGCCAGAAGGATGGATAGAAGTGCCATTATATACCAGCATGGCTCCCCACGTGGGGCACAGGGGGAAATGGTCTCTGCTTCATCCTTAGTTGCCCACTCCTTGTCTAAAGTAGGGATGGTGCTGGATTTAAACTGGAAGCTCCGCAAAGTACGACACTGTGGCTTCATGCCGTTTGCTTTCCAACTTCATCAGCAAAACTTAACATGGGGTTTTTTTGGTCAATCTAACATCTGAGGAATCCAGGCCCTTCTTTTCCAGAAAGGAACCTTTGTCCTACCTTAACTGTAATTGGCTAAACCTTAGCTGTAATAGCACAGATTAAAGAAACTGCTGCAAACAGTTCCCCAAAAAGAATGGAACAAGGGGACGCAGAAACCATCCCAACCAGCCAAACAAGCCCCAGGCGTGAGACTGCAAGAACTCACACTTCTTTAGGCAAGTCCAGAGGAATCCAAGTAGAACTTGTTAAGTAACTGTCCAAAGTAACTGGGAAGAGTTACTTGATGTTCCAGTAGAGTAAGAAAGGTTCACGCTCCTTGGCTGAAATGTTATTGTTAGTCTCAGCTTGAATCAATGGAATAGATGAAAGTGTTGACTTAACCAAGTGTCCACTAGTTCAGCCAGTGTGCTACAGTTGTTTGAGCATTGGACTACAACGCTGGAGACCAGGTTTGAATCCCTGCTCAGCCACTGGATGACCATGGGCAAGTCACACTCTCTCAGCCTCAGAGGAAGGCAAAGGGAAGCCCCCTCTGAACCAATCTTGTCAAGAAAAGCCTGTGATAGGGTCTCCATAAATTGGAAATGACTTGAAGGCACACAACGATAACAACAACAATCTAGTTGGGACTAACAGTAGGATCCAAGCCATTATGTTGCTTGGAAACTTTGCACCCCAGTTACAAAAAAGGTAATGGCTTGTGAAAGATTACACCCAGACTCTGTTGTGTCCCCTTTCAGTTCATTGAAAGGAAAACCAACTTGCTATTAATGCACCAAATTTGTACCTCCCGCAAACGTCCTCTCTGATCTCTAACATCCTTGTTTCTCTCTTTCTGCCCAGCGTTCCTTCCTGGTTGTTTTCGTTCTCCTCGCCTGGACAGAAGCCAGGCGGTTAAGCGGTCAGCACCGCCACCATCACCACCACCAGTGTTTCAAGGCAGAAGATCTCCAGGATGGGGAGGTGCCCAGGGTCTTCCAGAGCAGGGCTGCTCGGTGGGACCGCCACCCCGCCTTGCAGCTGGTGCCCTACGTGGAGAACGGACAGGCCAGCCCACGGAGGCACCGGCGGAACCACAAGCCCAGCTGCTCGGACCTGAAAATTCAGGATGCTCTGAACGGAGACATCAACGAACGCTCCATCTCCCCGTGGAAGTACAGGTAAGCACCTTTTCTTATCAGGACTGACAACACAGCATCTCTGAGCAGGGTGGGTTGGAGGTTCTAAGCCAGTGTTTCCCCAACCTGGTGCCCATCTGCTATGTTCACTACAGCTCCCATCATCCCTGTCTGAGTACAGTCTGGGGTGATGGGAGTTGTCGTTCACCACATCTGGAAGTTGGTGGGTTGGGAAAAGCTGCTCTGAGCATTGTAGATGCAGAATGACTCTGCTTTTTGACTCTGATCTTACATGCTTCAAGACAGGGGTGGACAAGGTATGGCCCACAGGTCACATGCAACCTCCGAAGGGTCAAAAAGACCCCGAATTCCACTTAGCGAGTACAGGGAGCATTTTTGCCACATTTGTAAGACAAAGACATTTAAGACAAAGGGAGGCCCTCCAGATGTTGTTGGATTACAAGGCCCATCGGCCCTGCCCAGCATGGACAAGGCTGAGGAATCTTGGGTGTTGTGGCCCACCATCTGGAGGGAAGATCTGGACGTCAGTTCCATGTGCCTCTAGGTTCACCAGCATGGACCAGTTTCTTCCTCTGACTGTAAGAAAATCCAAATGCTAGTCCTAGCCAGAGTAGGCCCATTGAATCAATGAAGCCATGCAGACACCTTTTGGGTGCTGAAATTTGGATAGCTCATTTAGAGTTCAAACTAAAGCTTGGAGCAGGTTTACCACTCCAGCTGTCAGAGTCACCCACCAGAGGGAGAAGCCTTGTCAGGTGAAGGAAAAGCCTTGTCAGATGAAGTTGATCAAAGAAGGACAGGCAATCTCAACCTACCACAGTTCCCAGAATTCTTTAGGAAGGGGTGACAAGAGAGGCTAAAGCGAACCCAATTCCACCCCTGCCTGAGTTGTGAGTTTCTCACTTAACCCACTCTTTTCCTTTCCTCCTTCGACAGCATCAACGAAGACGCCAACCGCCTTCCGCGCCAGCTGGCCTTTGCGGAGTGCCTTTGCAACGGCTGCATTGATGGCAAGACGGGGCAGGAAACACTCTCCCTCGTTTCAGTGCCTGTGTTCCAGAACATGATGGTGTTGCGCCGCAAGCCCTGCCGGCACAGCGATGGCGATGCAGAAGGCTTTACATTCGAGGTGGATTACATCGAGGTGCCAGTGGCCTGCACTTGCGCCCTTCCCCGCTCCAGCAGCTAAGCTGAACTCCAGTCTACGCCACCAAAGCTCCCATGGAGTGGTTTCAGGCCAAACCCAGGCTTGAAATTGTGTTGACAGTTAGGTGCCGCTGTGTTTGTTTTAAAGCACTTGCTTGTTTCCATGTGCTTTTGCTCTCTATCAGCCAGGAAGTTGCATAGTTTCTCTCCCACTTCGAACTGGGTGGGAGCTGGAAGGAGACCCTCCCTCTAGCTGTAAGCCCCCAATGCAGCCACTGCTATGCCAATGCCTTTGGCAACCCCATTGCTCTTAAAGAAAACTCTAAATTTTCTTTAAGGGCAGCTTTCAGTAATGGGAAATCCACTTCTCAAGGCCTTCTACAAGTGTTAAAAATACTGGCTGGAATTCACGATCACAGTTATGAATGCGCAACCTGGTTACATGCTCATAACTGATTCATATTCATGATCCCGACATATTCAATGGTGTAGGGAATACGTGGGGATCATAAAAGTCCTCCTGTCCTGTCTTACTCACAGCAGCCAGTCTGCGTGAGGGAGGTCTGGTCTTCTCGATCTGGATGGTCGCTGGTGGGAACGGCATGGAAACGTCGTTCTGCTGCATCCCGATCAACAGGAACACAGATCCCCGTCGCTTGCAGCATCTGCTGCCTGGTAAAGCAGGATTGAGGGGGGCTGGGCCAGGAGATGCTACTTATTTAGGTGTAAACTCACTTAATACACTTAACTAAGTAGCTAATCTAGAATCTCAGCCATTATTTAATCTGGAGTTGCATTTTAATGGCTGCTTTCTATAGCACCCCACTAGAAAACCTCACATGGATGAATTTATGTTGGCTTTGTAAAAGAGGCAGAACAATGCAAGTTTCTCTGGGGTGGGTAGAAAGGGGCTTTCTCCCCGCCTCCCCCACATAATTATAGGGCAAGACAAATGATGCTGATTTTCCTTTATTTAAAAACACGTTATTTATTTATTTATTTAAGTATTTATGGATTGCATTCCTGCTCGTCAGGGCCCCGAAGTGATTGTATGAGGATGAACAGGTTTTTAGAGCACAGTTTTAAAAGTCCCTTTCTTATGTTGCTTTCAGCCTATTAATTTATTATTAGTATTTATATTAACTTATGTTTCAGGTTTTCAAGGGCTTTGAACTATGAAATACTATTAATTTATATTTTAGATTTTCAAGTGCTTTAAATTATTATTAAATATTTATACACACACACGTTAGATTTTCCAGTGCATTAAATTATTGCATTACTACTACTATTATTAAATACTATTGTTTCTATTACATTATTAATTTATTATTGCTATGATTATAACTGTTAAGTACTGTTTGTATTACATTTTTCAGTGCAATAATTTATTAAATTATTACAATTGTTATTAAATACTATTGATATATTAAATTTTCAAATGCATTAGCTATTAAATTATTATTAAATTATTACTACTATTATTAAATAGTGTTGTATATAATGGATTTTCAAGTGCCTTAAATTATTAATTTATTATTAAATTATTACTGTTGCATATAAGATATTTTCCAGTGCCTTAAATTATTAATTTATTATTAAATTATCACATCTATTGTTAAGTACTGTTGCATATAAGATATTTTCCAGTGCCTGAAATTATTAATTTATTATTAAATTATTACAACAATGGTTAAACACTGTTGCATATAAGATATTTTCCAGTGCATTAAATTTTTAATTTATTATTAAATTATTACACCTATTATTAAGTATTATTGTATATATTAGACTTTCAAGTTACATATTTCTCCTTTATGCCCCCCAAAGTCTTATAACTGACTTTACCAGGAAGCTGCTTGAGTTTGTTTGCTGAAAGGCAAACTCGACTCAGTTGTTGAACCTCACTTGCTAACATAGAAGAACAAGAGAAATAAGCTGTTATTTTGAACCAGTTCTAGGAGCTAAATGCATCTACTACGTGCCTGGTTTACTCTGCAGGTTCCACACCAGGGACCTTTCCACACTACCCTGTTATAGTGCTATTATTCCACTTTCAACATCCTTGGGGGAATTCTGGGGTTTGCAGTTTCCTGAAGCCAAATTGCTCTCTGGCTGAAAATTGTAAAGACCTCTCCCTAAACTGCAAACCCCAGGATTCCATAGGGTGTTGAAAGTGGAATAATAGCACTATAACAGTCGAGTGCAGAAAGGCCCAAAGTATACAAATTCTGCAGTTGTGATTTGCAGATGAAATTTGCTTCACTTACCTCTTGTGGGTACATCTTGATTTCTGTTTTCACCACAGAAAGATGCTTTTATTTCTTGCTACGTTTTCATGGAATTTTCTGATTATGACATGCTTAATTTATTAACTTATTAATTTATTTATGTAAACGGGACACAATTATTTATCTATATCAATTACAAATTATGTAATTATGTGTTCAGAGGGAAGATTGATCCATGTGGCACATTTTCCCTCCACTGCTGACTTCTTTGATAAATAAAGTTTTTGTTCCTCTATGCAAAGTATCTGGGTGTGCAAGTCCTTTTCTTAAGTAAAACAAAAGAAAATCCGTAAGAGAGCAATAGCGAAAGAAGACTGTGTTCTGCTTTTCAAACGTCTCAGATTATGGAGCATTTGGGATTTCGGATTTTCCAATAAAGGATATTCAACCTGTATAATTAAAAAGGCCTGTTCTTCTCCCCTGGTCTGCAAACTTTGGGAAAATGAGACAAATCAAGGGAATAAAACAAGGCTGGGCATAATGCAATCTCTGGAACCCACTTTTGTGGCCCCTTTCAACATGGTTTTGGGGCAATTTTTGCTCCAAATCCAGCAAAAAGCCTTTTGTCTTTGAAAACATAGGAAACTGACAAGCACCCCAGAACCTTGTACTATCCCCAAATACCTCCGTTTTCCTCTGAAGTCCCTCTCAAAATGGTGACAACAGGAAGTGATGCAATGTCACTTGTATCATTTGTACCACCCCACAAATACCTTTGTTTTAGTCCCTCTCAAAATGGCAACAACAAGAAGTGATGCAATGTCACTTGCATCACTTGTACTACCCCACAAGTACCTCTGTTTCAGTCCCTCTCAAAATGGCAACAATAGGAAGTGATGCAAGTATCTCCGTCTTAGTCCCTCTCAAAATGGCGACAACAGGAAGTGATGCAATGTCACTTGTATCACTTGTACCACCCCACAAGTACCTCTGTTTCAGTCCCTCTCAAAATGGCAACAATAGGAAGTGATGCAAGTATCTCCGTCTTAGTCCCTCTCAAAATGGCGACAACAGGAAGTGATGCAATGTCACTTGTATCACTTGTACCACCCCACAAGTACCTCTGTTTTAGTCCCTCTCAAAATGGCGACAACAGGAAGCGATGCAATGTCACTTGCATCACTTGTACTACCCCACAAGTACCTCTGTTTCAGTCCCTCTCAAAATGGCAACAATAGGAAGTGATGCAAGTATCTCCGTCTTAGTCCCTCTCAAAATGGCGACAACAGGAAGTGATGCAATGTCACTTGTATCACTTGTACCACCCCACAAGTACCTCTGTTTCAGTCCCTCTCAAAATGGCAACAATAGGAAGTGATGCAAGTATCTCCGTCTTAGTCCCTCTCAAAATGGCGACAACAGGAAGTGATGCAATGTCACTTGTATCACTTGTACCACCCCACAAGTACCTCTGTTTTAGTCCCTCTCAAAATGGCGACAACAGGAAGCGATGCAATGTCACTTGTATCACTTGTACTACCCCACAAGTACCTCTGTTTCAGTCCCTCTCAAAATGGCAACAATAGGAAGTGATGCAAGTATCTCCGTCTTAGTCCCTCTCAAAATGGCGACAACAGGAAGTGATGCAATGTCACTTGTATCACTTGTACCACCCCACAAGTACCTCTGTTTTAGTCCCTCTCAAAATGGCGACAACAGGAAGCGATGCAATGTCACTTGCATCACTTGTACTACCCCACAAGTACCTCTGTTTCAGTCCCTCTCAAAATGGCAACAATAGGAAGTGATGCAAGTATCTCCGTCTTAGTCCCTCTCAAAATGGCGACAACAGGAAGTGATGCAATGTCACTTGTATCACTTGTACCACCCCACAAGTACCTCTGTTTTAGTCCCTCTCAAAATGGCGACAACAGGAAGCGATGCAATGTCACTTGTATCACTTGTACTACCCCACAAGTACCTCTGTTTCAGTCCCTCTCAAAATGGCGACAACAGGAAGTGATGCAAGTATCTCCGTCTTAGTCCCTCTCAAAATGGCAACAACAGGAAGCGATGCAATGTCACTTGTATCACTTGTACTACCCCACAAGTACCTCTGTTTCAGTCCCTCTCAAAATGGCGACAACAGGAAGTGATGCAATGTCACTTGTATCACTTGTACTACCCCACAAGTACCTCTGTGTTCTCCTGAAGTCCCTCTCAAAATGATGACAACAGGAAGTGATGCAACAACACTTGCTGCCACCATTTTGAGAGGGACCGTAGAAGAAAACACAGATATTTGGGCTTGCTGTGGCAAGGCAGCCTGGAGGGAGGGGGGAGAAAATTTGTCCCCTGGCCCTCACGCAGTTGCCTACTCCCGGAACAGAATCTGATGAGGAAACTGACGACCAACAAAGTCATTTTATTCCAATGTAAAAACACAAGAAACCTTACGGAAGAGAACAGAACAGGAGAACAGGAAGCAACACGGAAAAAGGATAGGCATCTCGATTCCAACGAGCCCGTATCCAAGCCTCGAGAGTCTCACAAGCTCCCTCTGCGACTGTGGGGAACAAACGAAATGGCCACCACCAGGCCTCTCGGCCAAGCACACGTGGCGGCTGTGGACACCAAAACAGGAAAGCAGGAGGCTGTGCACGGCAGGGCATCTGGTTTTGCAACGAGGAGACGCCTGTGAAGGCAGACTACGGGGCCGATGGAGAAGAGCATCCGTAGCTCAGACGTGGAGCGGTAACGCTTCCCCTCAAGCACAACGAAACAGCATCTCGGCCATCCCCGCAGGCATCTTTGAGGGGACCAGCCTGGCCCATCATTCGGCTTCCACGACGACTGGGATGGGGTTTTCGTGGCTGCCGTCACCCACCTCCATGTCACTCGCCTTCTTGCGGGCCTCTGCGGGCGGCCGAGGTGGCGGGTTGGTTGGGGGGTGTTTGATGGTGTTCCCGACTTGGAGTCGTTCCCGGGGTTTGGATTCAATGGGGTACCACCCTTCGCCACGGGTGGCCGCCTGGAAGAAGAAAAGCCCAGTGAGAAAAGACGGTAACCTTCAAGGGAAATGCATATTTTCCTAGCCTCGTATTTTCATATTGTTGCATTATAAACATTTTTTTTCACTAACTATGTGAAGAAAAAAGAAAGAGATAAAATAAAACAGAAAAAAGAGATTCATATTTTCATATCGTTGCACTGTAAACATTTTTCCACTAGCTAGGTGAGGAAAAAGAAAGAAAAACAGAAATATGAAAGAGAAAAAAGCAAAAAAAGAGACAGAGTTAATTAGAGATAAGGAAAAAAATACAATGGCTTCCAATTTCTTTAGAGCAGTTATAGGACTTAGTATATAAAATCTTCTCCAACTAATATATATTTCACCCATTTCTTTCTGTAAACCAAACCTGCTAATTATCAAAACCTACACTTATCATATTATTCTCTCTTTTTCCTTCTGCAAAAAGGCTATCAAGAGTTTCCAGTTTTTCAAGAATGTCACCAATGTTCAAAAGTTTCTAAAAATATTTGATGCCCTTTAGGGTTTTAAATCTTGAGTTGTGGTGGTCCCTGGCAGTAAAAAGGATATTTAAAGGGTGTCCGTGGTAAAGAAAAGATGAAGAAAAGAGCAGTCCTGGATGATTTTTACATTTATCCATCCTCCCTGTTATTCTGGAACATTTTCCCGCATGCATCATGGGAGCCACGTGGGGACCACATCTGGATGTGCACCAATTGTTGTGTGTCTTCAAGTCGTTTCTGACTTATGGTGACCTTAAGTCCACCCTATCATGGGGTGAGGGTCCTGCACCCCTAATCCTAGCAAATGTGGAGGGCCATTCAGTGACCATCGTGGTTCTCAACCTGTGGGTCCCCAGATGTTCAAAAACTTCAGCTCCCAGAAGCCCTGAGCATTGACCATAGTGGCTGGGGCTTCTGGGAGCTGAAGTCCAAAAACATCTGGGGACCCACAGGTTGAGAACCACATTCTAGCTTATTATTTAAATGGAGCAATAGTTCCAACCAGCAGAGGGAGCCAAAAGCCTGTTATCCAACCTGGGGACCTGCAGCAAAGGATTTGATCCTAAGGCCATTTCTGCACTACACTCTTATAGCGCGATTATTCCACTTTCAACATCCTCTGGAATCCTGGGGTTTACAGTTTCGGGAGCTGGCCCCTCCCGAAACTGCAAACCCCAGGATTCCAGAGGATGTTGAAAGTGGAATAATCACGCTATAAGAGTGTAGTGCAGAAATGGCCCAAGCTGGGAACAAAAAAATCTGCCTCCCAGGAGGTGCGGAATAAAACAAGCAGCCAGCTGCATCTTAGCCAGTAAATGCAGCCAGAGGCTTCAAAGTTTAGGGAAAAAAACACAGAGGGAGAAGCCATTGCTTGTTAATTAATTGAAGCTTTTGAAAACCAGTTATGCAAGACAGCATGAGGTGGAGCAGGAATGGAAAACCCAAGAGCAGCGGCTGTGAAGAAGGAGGACAGCCTGTTTAAGAACTGATGGCTTACTAGACTTTGCAGACTAAGGGCCTTTCCATGCTACACTGTTATAGTGCTATTATTCCACTTTAAACCTCCTGTGGAATTCTGGGGTTTGCAGTTTACTGAAGCCAAGGAGCTCTCTGGCTGAGAATTGTAAAGGCTCCTCCCTGAAATGCAAACCCCAGGATTCCATAGGAGGTTGAACGTGGAATAATAGCATTATAACAATGTAGGGCGGAAATGGCCTTGGTCCTGAATTAAGACCTGTTAGTTTTAGAAAAGACCCGTCCTGCTAGAACCGGTTAGTTGTGGTGTCTTACCAGTAAGTAGATAACACTTGCAATGGCCAGGCAAACTGTACCAAGGATCGTGGCCAGGAGGAACCCTGCTGGAACAGCCAGGCTGCAAAAGGAAAAGCAACGGGTTGTTAAAGTTGCAGATCTCACCCAAGTTGCAAAACTGACGTGGATAGTCCAAGAGGAGATTTTCTGGAAGGCTAGAAAGCAATTATGGATTTCAAGGACCTTGAGATGATCTGTTATGATGCCACAAGGGAGCAGGCTGTTGATATTACAAGCATGTTATTACAAAACGAAGGCCATGCTGATTTCCTTAAGCATGATACATGAAGCATCCATCACAGCTATACAGAGTAGACCATTCAAATATAAAACACCAAGTCTAACACAGGAGGAAAATAGAGATACATTTGGGAGGCAGCGCTCTCACCCTGAGATTCCTCTTTCTTACTCCGAGTCCTGTAATGTCAACCACACCATCCACACACACACACACACGGGCCTTCATGAGACATAAGAAGTAGCAAGTAGGAAAGAGAAAGCAGAGAACTGTGCCATTCAACTACCACCTCTTTTATCTTTGCAAACCCCAAAAACCCGAGAAGAAAGACAAGAGTTACCATGCATGTAGGATGGACCGAACGTAGTAATTCCTAGTCAAGGGACCAAATGCCTTCACAATGGGGGTGAAATACTGCTGACCACTGTTAGAGAATCAGAAAAATCAGAAAAGAGAAGAGTGAGCAAGTGAGACACAGATTCCATGTAGCTTTGGAAGACTTCTGTGACACTCAGAAATGTACATCCTGCTACAATGACACTGCTTTGCTGAATATTTCTTAACTGTCGAGAACCAAAAGAGGTGTGCATTTTTTCTGCATCTAGTTAGTGTCCCTTTTTGCACAGCAAGCATGGCAGGCAATTCACAGTGAAAATCCATGCACAATCCAAACACATGTATGTTTAGTACTTGGCACCCAGGACAACAAATCCTGTGCACGATCCATGACTACTTGGACACGGCACATCACTCTCGAATTTTTGCTCCTCCTGTGATTTTTAATATTTGTGTTATTTTACTGGCTACTTTTGCAAGTTTAATATGCGAGCCAAACTTGGAATTTTGTACTAAAGGAGAGCCTATGAATGAATGACATATCCTGGGTGTTCTGTATACACCCACCCACTTTGCAACATTCTACAAATATGCCAGTGTCAGGAATCTCTCCCTACTGGACTGCAGCCAGCAAGGGAGGAGAGAGGTCAGGAACACTTGGGGAGTCCAAATATACCAAACACCAGGAAAACACAAGCCGAGCCAGGTCAAGGTCCAGTCCAAAGATTCAGGAGGCAGAGATCCGTCGGGAGGGTTTCAGGGAGCAGGAGACACAAAGGTTGTGAGGGCTTGCTAATAATTTGCTGCAAGCAAGGAGCGGCCATGCCGGCAGACTTAAATAGCCTTGTGAGCAGGTGCTGCTTGTTATTGTCTCCTCCACCTAGTCCAAGCAGCCTCCCTCTCAGCAGCCCGTTTCATCCTTCTGTGTGACTAAGGACTGATGGGCACAGCTGGCTGCAATTCCTCTGCGTCACTGCTGGTTCCCTCTCCGTCCTGAGCTGGCTGGGGCAACTCAGTCTCTGTCTGACCTTCCAGTGCAGGGGAAGTTTGCAGGTTGACTTGCTCACTCACTGGCTCAGCCCCCTGCACAATCAGTTGCTCCTCAACCACAGCATCATCATCTATCACAGCCAGGGTGTCTTTAATTTGTATAATTTACCCGCCTTGTGCTAACCTTGGAAGAAGCAGGGAGTTATTTTTATTTATTTATTTATTTATTTGTATCCCGCCTCTCCATATGGATCGAGGCGGCGAACAACTTACAAATAGCATGTATTTCGAAACATTTCTATACATGCCCCCAACAAGCTGGGTACTCATTTTACCAACCTGCGAAAGGATGGAAGGCTGAGTCAACCTTGGAGCTGGGCAGGATCAAACTCACAACCTTGTGGCTTGTGGCTTGCAGTACTGGCATTTAACCACTGCGCACCAGGGCTCCACATGTGACACTTAGCCCCTGCCTCCATATTTCTGAGATTTCACCAGGCTTACAAGGCTGTTTTCACAGCCATGAGGGCTAGCTACTTAAGTTTTCATTTTTAATCCAAGTGGAAATTCTCAGCATGCTGGATTCCACACCTCGTATCAAATGATGTGGATTTTCCACACAAGCACAAAACTGTGGAGTGCAGCTGGTCTCCATGACAGCAATCATCAGAAAAGACAGGGAAAGGACCACTTACCACCTCTGCATAGTAGTTCCTTTTTTCCGCTTCCCTCGCGGATACTCCAGGAAACAAATAAAAACCCCAGCTGCTCTTTGGGGAAAACAGTTAAGGAAGAAGGGAAGAAAAAGTCACATTCACAGCCCATTAGTCTGACATATCCTAAAAAGGTTTTTCTCCATCTCATCTGCATCTTATTTATGAATCACTGTAATAAAGGCATTTCTCCAAGAGTCTGGCACCTGTCCTTTTTCTAGTAACTCGTAAATAACTGTCTTTGGTGGTTGAAGTAATGCATCTTCGGATTTCTTATAGGCCATTTCCGCACTAGACTGTTATAGCATTATTATTCCGCTTGCAACATCCTATGGAATCCTGGGGTTTGCAGTTTAGGGAGGGGCCGGCCAGCTAGACTAGAAAATCCCAAAGTCTATAGTGTGGTCTGTACTAGACCAATGCAAAATTCATTGCATTGGCTCTCAAATCAAGGATTTTGTGACTCTTTTGGTTAATCTAATAAAGCTATCATCACAATATGAGCTTTGGAACTTCTTTTACAGTAAACAAGCCTCTGTAGGAACAGGAAAAAAAAGTTTTCACCTATATACATTTTTTTTCCAGCTGGAAGACCCTAAAAACTGCCTTTGGGACCGCAAACAGCCCATGGCCTGTATTTTTGTCACATCCTACAAGCATCTTCAGCCCTTCTGCAACCATCCCTCCACCAGAGTTTTCCTGCTTTGTGGATCACATCCATTTTTGCAACTTTAAACTTTCCAGGGAAGCAAGAAAAACCCACAGCAGTTACAGATGATGGCGCTGTAATTTCCAGGCCATCACTAGATGACTAGATCCTCTTTTCCACCCTGCTCAGAAATAGGAAGTTTCCAAATTCTTCATCTACAGAAATTCCAAATTTTGCAATCATCCATCTTTGCAAGAAAGCAAGTACATTTATTTCCCTAACTGAGACCAGCTGTAAAAGCTGGAAGTGGATGATGGGGGAAAGAAGTGACAATACCATTGGCTGGATTACAAAGATGTGGATGACAGACCCAACTTCCTCCAGGCTCTAACTCTTCCTGAGATGACAAAGCAAAAGTCAGAGCTCAGGAAAGTTACATTTGGGTATTACAGTTTCTGAACTGCCCAATGGCCAACCTGCCTGCAAAGATTCCGGGGTCTTGAAAAGTACCTTTTCCAAGCTAAGTGGACCATTTCTGTAACTTACAAGAGGCCAGTCTGAAAATTTTACAAAATTCCAAGAAAGCAAGCAGGCTTTGTACAAAAATGGCCAGACTAAATGTGGGCACCAGGGCTTGGCAATGCTGGGCACCTCAAGTCTCCAGCAGTTCCCAGATGAAAACTGGGACATATACAGGCAAGCAGCATCAGAGTGTGGTCAAGACGGCACATCAGGGAGAATGCACAAGCTAAGAGAAGTTGCAGCAACCTGTTCTTTCCTAAGCCTAGGAAGATCAAAATTCTGCCCCGCTTCTCTCCCCAATCCCCTGCCGAATTAGTTGACTGCAAATTACTGTTGCACTTTGAGTTTTGGGGGGCATGTGGGTGTAGTGATGTCATGCAATGTGAGGATATAAAATTGCTACAGATTTCTTTTTTCACTGGCTCCTCCCCTTCACTCTGTGCAAGGTGTGTGTGTTCATGTAATAAAACTTTGGCTTTCTCCAGTCCTTCCCCATGTCCTGTGTCTCATTAAAGTCCTACCAGGATTCAAATATTGGGGAAATCGTAGGACCAAGGCTTTGTTTGGGCAAGGTGTGTCTGCTTTCCTCCTTTTTAAAGATTTCCTAAGCAAGTTCAATTTGTGGCAACTGAAATAAGACAAGGAGAAAGTGGGAGGAGGCTAGAGAAGTCATGACATTTTCAAAGCAGCTAGAAAGTGAAATGACAGAGCATTCACTGGGACTGTTCGTGGCAGGACAGGAAAGTTGGAGGGGATGCTGCAAAGGCCCATCTACAGAAAGGAACTGCTGTTGTTGTGTATATTCAAGTCATTTCTAGCTTATGATGATCTTGAAGTGAACCTACCATGGGGTTTTCTGAGGCTGAGAGTGCGTGATGTACCAAAAGTCACCCAGCAGCTTTTCACAGCCAAGTGGAGAATCGAATCCTGGTTTCCTGTATTGCAGTCCAGTGTCCAAACCACTACACTGCACTGCCTTTTTTCATTTAACTTGCATGCTTTTAAAAAAAATGCAAACAGAAGTGAAGAGGAAGATCTAATCCTTTCTTCTCCTGATGTAATCCTAAAGAAATTGCTTTTTCCCCCCTTGCATCAAGAGGAGCCATCTCACTGCAATGACAATGTACCACCTAAAAGTCATGGGGCTGCAGAAGGAAGAGCATTTTCACAAAAGGATACATTGCATAGGCAGCAAATTCCCAGCGCTTGAACTGGCCCGCAACTGCCACTATGCCACCGGTCACTAGAACTAAAAACAAAGTTTATCTGCAAATTGTTGTGGAAGATTGTACACAAGGTAATTTTATACAATATTTTTTAATAATTTTGTGCATGAAACAAAGTTTGTGTGCACTGTCTTCGCTTACTGTGGGTCTTGCTTCCTCTTCAGTCACCAGGCCATAAACAGATGAACCAGAAATTACTGCCCAACTGTGCCATTTTTACACGAAAAAGGAACAAGGAACCAAGAAGTGAAAGGTTCACACCTTCTCTCTCTCTCTTGATCTCTCAGCCACCCCACCCCACCATCTCCTCCACTTGCTAAGATTAAATCTGGGGTAGGGATGGAGAGAAGACCAGGACAATTTTTCTCATGAAAAAAGCTTCTGCCTTTCAATACATGACAAAAGCTGCAAAAATGCTGTTTGACCAAACTTGGAAACATACCAAAGCACCCACGATGGAAGAGTGAACTGTTAGTCGCCGACGACCTTGCTCACATTGCAAAACTGACGGATTTTACAAGACAGACCAACTGAAGATTTTTTTGAAAGACTGGAAACCACGTATAGATTTTTTGAGCAATTTTTTGAGAAATCTAATGATGTAGTAATCTGTGGCTATGATTATAAGTCATTCTAGTAAGCTGAATGTATTTAGCTCTATAATGGCAAAATAAGACTTGGGACATCAATGCATTTCTCCTTTTTATTACAGTTTGCATGGAGCAATCATAATTTTTTGGTGTTTTAGTTAGCATAGTTTGGATATGTTTAGTGTAACAGATTAGTCCTTTAGTTATGAACTTTGCAATAATGTCTCAATTTAGTTCAATCTAGTTTAGTTTTAGTTATATAGATATATTGTTTATGTTTCACTTAGTGTAGTTGCGATGTGTTTAGGGCAATTGATTAGTTTTTTAGTAATGGGTTTTGTTACTATGTTATAGTCTTAGTTTCGTTTCAGTTATACATGTTTATGCATAACTGGTTCCTTTTTTTCTGCAGTTGTGAAGTAGTCTGTTTTGCATGTTTGCACTAAAATCAATCTGTAAGAAATCTTTTGAAAATGTTTCTGCTCCATCCCCAGTTGTCCATGTTTTTTCCCTCTGCCTGTGTGAATGTGCAAACCCAGGTCTAAGGAGACCTGCAAACAAAGTAGGAAGAACACAGACGTTGCACGAAGTTGCTTTTGGGGACACGTTGCTGTTGCATGCCTTCAAGTCATTTGTGACTCATGGTGACCCTAAGGGGACCCTATCCTGGAGCTTTCTTGGCAGAACTTGTTCAAAGGGGGTTGCCCTGGCCTTCCTCCGAGGCCGAGAGGGTGTGCCTTGCCCAAGATCACTCCACAGGTTTCCGTGGTCCCAGCAGGGATTCAAATCCCAGTTTCCCATTTAAATCCCTCTGGTCCTCCTCCTCCTCCCCCTCCACCATCTGCTGCCTAGACAGCTAAGGACGGCTCGCAGCCTGATTTCTCAGCACCACAAACCCTCTCACGATGCCCCATACACACACAACCAAGGAAGGAGATGGGGAAGAAAGCTAGGAAGTATAGGGCCACCACACCAACCGACCCCCTTTCCCTCTCCCTGGGTGCCCACTCTCCCCACCATGCCTTGGTCAGACAAGCACACATTTTGATATTTGTGGCTCTTCCACTTTTGCAGCAGGTCTTGTGCCTCTCACCCTAGCAAATGTGGAGGGCTGACTGTAAACACAGTAACATCAATACTCAATCCAGGTTAAGAAGGAGTCTCTATCTCTATCCGTCCTTTTGCAAAGGCCTTTTGCAGAAGTCTCAGTGCTATCCTGAAGCCTCTGCGTCCAGCTTTGTCAATCATCTGGGAAGCTTGAAAGGGCCAAGTGCCAAGAGACTGCCCTCACTGGGATGCCCCTTTGCCAGAGGGAAGCCAGGCAGACATCTGGGAGCCATCAGCCGGGGAGCACCACCGGAAGGAGGCGTTTTAAGCCACACTTGAACGGACAGGCCCCGTGGAATTAAAACTGGATGTACTGTGCCGGCACTGGGCTGTGAGCAAAGCGTGAAGGCGAAACAATGCTTAATGAGGCTACGGTTCAAAAATAACAAGCAGGAGAGAGATTACGTGTGTGTGTGTGTGTGTAGAATAACATTTTCTGGAAACATGCTAGAAAGTAACTTTTATTGGGCATTTTTAGAGGCCTTCCATGCTCATCTTCCCCTGTAACTTGCATGTTATCCCTTCCAAACTGTGGTCCAAAACATCCAAGGAACAAGAGATTGCTTATATATGAAAAGAAATCTCTTTCCCCATGTATGCAGCTTGGCTCACTCGCTTAAGTGATCTACCTGTGTTTATTCTGCAAGCAACTTTCTGCTGCTACTTACTTCTCAGTGGATGCCTGTTTTTTGGAGAGAGGAAGAGAGGTTTGGAAAACAAATGCAAGGTTTGTCACTGTCTTTCAGAAAATCTCTGCTTTTGGATTCTCTATTTATTTGTCAGCAGCAGTGGGAATTCTTAAACACCATTCTATCATCCAACACCAAAGTCAGGCTCATCCGTGCCATAGTATTCCCAATTTCTATGTATGATTCTGAAAGCTGAAGGAAGTAAATAGGGAGAAAATCAACTCATTTGAAATGTGGTGCTGGAGTTCTAAGGATATCACAGACTGCCAAAAAGACAAATAAATGGGTCTGAGAGCAAGTCATGCCTGAATTCTCACTAAACGAGACTAAAACTGAAGCCATCATACTTTGGACATATCATCACATGATTTACAGGCCTCTCCTGCTTTTCAGCGGCACACTTTTCTACAATCCATTCTTTCAACCCTTTTCAACTACAACTAGACCCCATATATGTGATGTGCGATGTGTGCATTGAACATATGAGCGCTGGTTGTAATTGAAAAGGGTCAAAAGAGTGGATCATTGAAAAGAGACCACGTGCTACTTTTTTCTCTCCATTGAGCAATTTGGCGCTGAATCAATTTGTGGTGCATCTCTTAGAAAAATGTGCACAGAGGGTCTCTTATCCCGTATATATTCATCGTTCATTTTATTGCACAGTACTTCTGTATATTTAAAGGTAAGCTTTTGTTCATTTTACTGTGCATCCTCTGAAACCTCCATCCAAAAATAGTTTAGTGATATCTACTTTTTGACGGCACTCTGGTCCCTAACCTGTCGAATAAGCACACGACACCTGTAATGGAAAAGACTATAATGCTTGGGAAATTGGGATACAACTGGCCATGGGCACATGGTAAAGAAACATTTAATAGGGCGCTAGCCCCCACCCCAACCTACCTATGCCTAGCTATTTATAGACCGGGGCAACTGCCTCTTTTCTACAGAGTTTCCTTCTCTATTTTTCTCTTTTTTACTTCCTCAATCTTACAGCAGAAGATACTTCTTCCCTCTTTGACCAGATGAGGGGTTGCAGGCAAACCAAAATCAGAAATTGGCTGTTTAAAAGAACTGACAATCTTACTCATGTTACCTCCCCTCAAAAAAACCTAAAACTACAGAACTAGAGAATCTTAAATGCTTGTTTAAAACTATGTTTCACTCTCCCCGGTCTTCCACCCTAGATAAAAACAAAGGTTAGAAAACCTCCCTCTTTGGGACGACAACTCCCTGAATCCCCAAGTCAGCATTTTAGTTCCTCCACTCTTGGGGGGCACATGTGCCAGGCAGGAGATGCTGGGAACTGCAGTCCACCAAAGGGAGCTTTTCTAGACTCCTATCTTTTTCTAGGATGAAAGACAGAGGGAGGGTGAAATGTAAGCATACAAACATTTCAATTTGTTTGTTTTTTTAAACTCTCAGGGCTTGCATGCACTGGCTGGGGGATTTTGGGATCCATAGTTCAAGAAAAGGAACTTTTCCAAGCTCTGGGAAAGATCTCTGGTTTGCATGGTACCAATTTAAAGCTGATGGATTTGTTTCAAACCTGAATTTTGGGGAAGGGAGCAGATCATTGGCAATCTTCATCCTTTCACCAGGGAATATCCAAAAAGCATGTTTTGGAGAACAATGGCCAATTTTAGGAACAAAAAAAGGCCCTTTTATTTTCATCAATTTGTAAACTCAATGAATCTGGAGTCACTGAGAAGGAAAACTTCCTCTTTACAAACTTGTACACTTGTAAACTTTCTCTCTCCCTCAGGCACACCCCCTTACTTACCATGGACTCCCTTTAAATCAAGGACAGGTAAGATGTGGCCCAGAGGGCCACAAGAGGCCTCCAAGGCTTGGAGAGGCCATTCACCTTTCAAGCAGTTTTCAAACAAAGAAAAAACACTCGTTTGTCAAGCTTCTGTCAAAGGACTTCTCCAGGTTCTTTTGTTTTGGTTCTTTGGAATGCTTTGGCAATCCATGAGCTCCCGCCTCCCCCCCCGGCTCCTGGGGCAGAAAACTGGCCACCAGAAGGGCCCCAGCAGCCCACCTTTCCCCTACACCTACTAAAATGCACCCCAAAAACCTTTAACTCCACTTAGGAAGCAGTCAGAAAGAATCACAGAGATGCCCACAGACCCATTGGAAAATCCTAAAGTACCTGGCTGGTGAGGGTCATATTTTGGGGGCAAGGAGCCTTCCTGTGCCAAAATAAATCTATCTGTCTAACAAAATATATTAACCATTAGGCTTAAAGCTGGAACCAGAGTTTGTGTTGCATGGGAAACCACCACACACCAAAAAACAAACCGACTCTCAGGGGCGCTTTAGTGATCATCACAGTTCCTGTTTTCGCAGGATTGTAACGTCTGGAGCCTTGGCCGGTTCCCTGTTTCGGATCTGGGGGGGGGTCGTATTTCGCCTTGGAACCCACTCCTGCAGATTAGGTGGGATGCAAAAACCAGAACCCACGTCATTCCCTTTCGGCATTCTTGGCTAAACCGGATCAGAAAGTGGAGGGGGGGGAAAAGGACGCTGGAGGGGGATCAAAGTTTGGAGGGACTTAAAAGGAAAGTTTCCTAGGTTCGCCATCCCTCCCGGGACGCAGGAGGGAGAAATAGGTGCGGGGGCTTCGGGTTTGATTTTGATCTGAAGCCCCAAATACAAGGAGAGGGTAAAGGAGAGGGTAAAAGGATGGTCACCTGCGGAAGGAAGGGGGTGGGGGCTGAGTGGCCAAGAGGTGCCGGGGTTTGCATCCCCCCCTCCCCCCTCCCTCCCCATCCCCATCCCCACCCAGACTCACTCAGCCCGGAGGCCAGAGCCTGCTCGTTCGCCCACATCGCCCACTCGATGCGCCCCATCGCCGTTGCGCCCGGAGAGAGAGCGACAGAGAAAGCAAGCCGGGGATGGAGACGGGGGAGAGAGGGACGGAGCCGGCCGGGGCAGGGCAAGGCTGGGCTGGGCTGGGCGGGCAGCCCCGACGCCCCGGCTACGTCCCTTCCTGCTCCTCCTTCCCTTGTTGCGCCCACAGCCCCGCCAGCAACGGCCCGGCCTCTCCAGATGCGCCACGCGCCGCGCCTCCGAAGGGGCTTTCCAAGCGGCGCAAGGGCGAAACAGAGCCCGAGAGCGGCGCTGAAGGAGAGCCTCCTGCTTTTCCGGATGCACACTCGTCCTCCAAGGCTGGGCGGCCCGTTTTGCACGGGATCTGGCACCGCGCTCCTCCGGGGAAGAAGGGAGAGCCTTGCGTCCAGGCTGCCAACAGCGTCGGCTTCTGATCTGCACAGAGTTCTTCGGCTGGACCCCTGTGGGTGGCGTCGGCGGGTCTTCAGTTCCCCTGCCAGAGCAGCCGAAAGACTTTTTGTTTGTTTGTCTGTTTCCAGCTTGGAAGGGCCACTTTTCGTTCAAAATTGCAGAAGTGGAGTTGCATAGGTGCAGGGCTTTTGTGTGCCTGCGCCATTGGGCTCTTTAGTCCAGCCGCACAGAGTTCCCTAGATGAACGCCGAGATCCTACAGCACGCTTTAGGTTTTGTTAGCTGTACGAGTCTGTGGTTCTGTTGCACAACCCTGTTAGAGAAGAGGGAATATGCACACGCAGGCGAGAATGTGCCAGTGTGCATTGGGTGCAGCTATGGGGCATCAGGAACTTCCGATGTGCAAGGGGCACTCCTGTTGCACTCTGAGACATACAAGCATAGAAGCCTCAAAGCACTACACTGTGCCATGTTGGCCATCACCCATATAAACGTTTTGTTATGTGCCTTCAAGCTGGCTTCAAGGTACAGAAATCCTCTCCTAGGGTTATCTTGGCAAGATATATTCAGGGGCGGTTTTCCTCTTTAGGCTGAGAGAGTACAAGGTGCCCAGAAACACCCACCGTGCTCCCATGGCTGAGCAGGGATTTGAACCCGTCTCCTAGCATCCTAGACTCAAACCCCTATACCATGTTGACTCCTTGTTCTGTGCCTTCAACTCCCAACTCACAGTGACCTTATCCTTAGGTTTTCTTGGCAAGATTATTTCCAAGAAGGTTTGCCATTGCCTTCCCCTAATATTGAGCCTACATCATCTACTACTCCCTGGCAGTCTCCCTTCCAAATGTTAACCAGTCTTGACCCTGTTTAGCAACCAAGGTCAGGAAGATCTTACACACCACAAACATTAACCTAGAGCGGAAGCACCTAATAACTGAATTTTGTGCAGTGGCTGCCATTTTTATGCAATGGTTCTTAAGAAAAAGCAGGGCATTTCCCTTGCTCGGGAGTAAGCATAGGAAAGAGGAGGGGACTTCCGCTTGATTACCAGCAACTCAGTTGACCAAGACTGCTCTTCACGTCAAACAGCATCAGTATGAAGGCAGAGCTAAGACCACAAGAGAAAAATAGTGGCATTGCTGTGCTTGGCAAGGTGACCTCCTCTGCAGGCCCGGTTTGGTAGAGCAAGAAAGCCAGCAGAAGCAGGAGGTATTGGGAGAACAGGGTGTTGGAGGAGAGAAATGTGCATCACTTAGGTTGCCTTGCACCCTGGAACCTGGACTGAGCAGGATGGAGGACGGTGCCCCATGCAGAAAGATTCAGCTGCTCGTCCTTTTGTGTGGAACAAAGGCTAAGGGTGCCCTCTTGGTTTCTGCCTCAGGCAGCAAAATGTCTGGGGCTGCTCCCCCTCTCAAGGTCCAAGAACAGCCAGCCAAAGATCTTCTGTCCTAAATGCATCTGGTTTATTCAAAGCAGCCCTGGAAATACCACCACCCAGCAGGCATCTAGCTATTGGCAGGAGAGTACAAAATGAAGGGCTTGCTCCCCACCCCCCAAAAAATAAGAATTCTCACTCTCAGGTGAAATTTTCCTTCAGTTTCCAAACTGCAGTGCCTGGGACACTTAAAACCCTTCCTCTCTTCAATGCTCCTCTTTTATAAGTCCTGCATTCCCTTTGCCACTTTGCTTGCCCTTTTCCTTGGGATGCTTAAACTGTTGTGGATGATGACGCATCTTTATAAAAGAAATGAGCAGCCAAAAGAAGACGCCACAGTTCCAATCAGAATATCAACTTTATTTTAAAATCTCTTTTCAAATGACCCAGGAAATATGAAACAGAAATTCAGAGAAAAGATCCTCCCGCCTCCCCCACAGGACTTTGTGCAAAGGAAAGGAATGTGGAAAAAGACCACAAGGTGGGAAAAGGAAACTGAAAGGTAGGAAAGGATGTGATGGAGAGGAGCCGTTTGGGGTCCTCGCTTCCTAAATAATCAAGGCAGCCATTAACCTGTGGCTGTTTCCTTTTCTAGAAAAGCAGCCTCCAAACTTTGCTCTAGTAAGTAAGTTTTAAAGGCTGCAGTAGATAGACTAGAATGGATTAAAAAATGGGGAGATCATTTTTGCTAGAACTCCCTTCTGCAAGTCCACAGCTGGTTCTTACATTGCCCAAACCAAGAGGAGTACTATATATCCCTAGGATTTCCTAACCTTTAGAGGAGGACCTACCCCTTAAGCAATACTGTGTACTAGCTCTTTCTTAAGAACATCAGGAGTGACTGGTTGGCTCAGCCAAAGTATGCAACAGGGATGGCTCCCTGTGCCCCCCCCCACAAAAGTTTTAAGACTGCAATCCCCACAATCCTTCCCCAATGCATATGGTGCCTAGGGCTGGGGGGCGGCGTAGTTGTAGGCCAGAAACATCCGTAGGGACACAAGAACGGGCTACATGGCTTAACATTCCTAGCAAGAATTGCATAAGCTAGCAGTCACCCGACAGACAAGGGATGAGCAAACCACGGCCCTTCAGATACTGTTGGGCTGCAACTCCCATCATCCTTAGTAGAGCCACTGGTGATAAGTGCTGGGAGCTACAATTCAACAACATCTGAAGGGCTTTCCCCACCCCCTGCAGTAGACAAAAAGAAACCAGTTGGAAGGAGATCCTGAGCTGAAGGGAGGAAACTGCAGCCCACCAGGAGGTAGGAGAGAAAGAGGCAGAGAGCTGACCCTCCGCTTCTCACAAAGGCTTCCACTCCAAAGGAATCCCTGAGAGTCACACATCTACCATCACTGCCTATGAAAGCAGCAGCGGGAGTCATGCAGCCCTCCAAAGGTTATTGGATTGCAACTCCTAGCCTCTTTAAGTATCAACTGAGCTAGTTAAGGATGATGGGAGTTGCAGTCCAGCCATTTCTGGGGGAAACACTGCTCTCCACTCCTGCAATTAAGCCAAGGGAAGATGAGACACCCAATGCCCAATACCCTACAATGCTCAGTGTGGCGCAAGCGATCCACAAACAGAACTGGACCACCGCTCCCCACTCAACGTCCCAGGACTCAACAGAACTCTTGAGCAGCCATTCCACGACTGGAGGAGAACGGAGCGTGGATTAGAGAAGCAACTGGGAATGCCTTGTAGCTGGGGGCAGACCAGTAACATCTTCTGTTTAGACTGGTCGGGATTTTGGTGGATGATGTCTGTTGTCTGTCCAGCTACAGGGCAGAGACAGATGCTCCTCCAATCCCCACGTTCTCCAAGAGCCACAGAATGGCCATGGCAGCAAAACTGTGAATCCTAGGAAGGAGCTTTTGTCACTGCAGAGGGTGGAAGAGAATACCAGCCTCTGCAATGATCAAAAAAAAAAAAAAAAGACATATGCAAGCACAAGGCAGAATTACCAGGATATGGGCCTACCTGTGTAATAGGGGTGGGAATTGTGTATCCCTCCAGATATTGTTGGACTGCAGTTCCCAGCCTTCTTCACCACTGGCTCAGGTTTGCTGGGAGTTACAGCCGAACACTGTCTGGAGGTCCATACAATGCCCACTCAATATATCTGACATCAATCACTTTCCTAATTTCCAATGAAAACACAGCTTTTCCCTCATTCATCTCATTCACAGGTGCCACCCACTTTTGGGCACAGCTCCCAAGGCCCACCCACTCGGCCAACATGGGGGGACAGAGCCAGAGACTGGAGATGCTCTTCACTCAGCTGCTGCTTCGGGGCAGTCCGTCTGCCCCCAGGAGATGACAGCTCACATCCTCCACCACTGTTGGTCCTGGACCAGGCTGAAAAAAAGAATAAATGCAACCACATTGAAGCAAGGGCCTAAAAAAGAAGGCCAGCAGCAATTCGGTGTCCTGTGCTCTTGAGAAAATAACTTTTGTGAAAATAATAATAATTACTATAATATAGATTGAGTACATCAGGTCCTCAGTATCTGCTAGGGGTTAGTTCCAGGACCCCTGTGGATACCAAAATTCGTGGATGCTCAAGTCCCATTATGTACAGTGGTCTAATAAAATGGTGTCCCTTATACAAAATGGCAAAACCAAAGTTTGCTTTTCAAAACTGTCTCTGGTTTTTTTGTTTTGTTTTTTGACTATTTTCAAAGCCATGGTTGGTTGAATCCGTGGATACAGAATCCGCAGAGACAGAGGGCCAACTGTATCCCTTATCCAAAATGCTTGGGACCAGAGCTGTTCGATATTTTGGATTATTTTGGATCTTGAAATACAGTTTTTAGAGTACCGGTATCTTCACATCTCATTCATTTGCTACTTGTATTGTGTGTGAGACACAAGGCTGGAGAGAAACTGAGGATCTGTGAAATGGCCGGCACCCAAGCAGAGCGTTTCACAAATCCTCAGCCCTGCGCTTTTTGCTGTCAGCCACTTGCTTCCACCTTCAGGGTGCCATCTGCAGCACTGCACTTTGTTCACCTCTGAAATACCTCAGTCTCTCTCTCCCCCTCTTTTTGCTGCCAGCCGCCCACTTCCGCCTTTGGGGTGGGGGCTGCAGTGCGCCTTGGATCTGAGAGGCAAACAAGAAGGATTGAGGAAAGAGGAAAACCACTCGGAGAACAATAGCAATAGCTATAGCAATAGCATTTATTTCTATACCGCTTATCAACTGAGTGTTATCTAAGCGGTGTACAATGTATTTTAGCTAATTGCCCCCAACAAGCTGAGTACTCATTTTACCGACCTGCGGAAGGATGGAAGGCTGAGTCAACCTTGGAGCCCGGCAGGATCGAACTCACAACCTTGTGGTTGCAGTACTAGCATTGAACCACTGCGCCACAAGGACTTTTAGTCATTCCTAAACATACGCAAGAGAATGGGAAGGAGGAGAAAACAAAACCTAACAGAAAAGAGCAGCAGGAGGAAGAATTAGGTTCCCTTTCTCCTAATATATACACATATTCTGGGAACTCTCCAGAAAGCCGTACCCTTTTCTCATGTCATCATCCGTTGGCAGTTTCTCAGCTTTTATATCTGGGTTTTCTCCAGTCTTTCAGGCTCAAACATCCCTCCCAAGGATGGTTATGAGCAGTAACAACTTGAAGTTAAAATACGCAATGATGTTTTGGTTCCACTATTCTTGAGATTGGCTCCACCCACCGCTGAAGCCCCAAAGAACTTCTCAAAAACTGAATTAGATCCTTGGGCTGAGTGTCAAAAATACCGAACCACAGACAAACAGCCTACATTTTTAGGGCTACAAACAGGGCTACAGCAGTGGCTCCCAAATTTTGGTCCTCCAAGGGGTTTGGACTTCAGGTGCCAGCAACCCCAGCCAGTTTGGTCCACAGGAATTTTGGGAAGCCCCAAACATCTAGAGCATGAAAGTTTGGGAACCACTGGGTTGTGGCTTCATCCAAGGCCCAAAAAGAGATCAGCCCTCGCCCAGCTGTACCTTGGTGAGCAGCAAGTACCGGATGGCTCCTGGCAAAGGATCTCTCACCACGGCTGACAGCAAGTCTTCAGACAGCACTGCTGCCTCCACCGGTAGGCCTTTCAGGAACCTAGAATCACAGAATCCGAGAGTTGGAAGAGACTCCAAGGGGCATCCAGTCCAACCCCATGCAGAAATACACACTCAAAGCCCTCCAGGAAAGGCACTGGGCTTAAAGTCTGTGGCCATCCTTACCCACGCATGTAGAATTAGCAGGTGCTGAGCACATTTTTTTTGCTATCAGTTCCATAACTTTTGAACAGTTTGAGCTATTGTAATGAAACTCAAACCTCTGGCACTTTGAGATCAATGTATGACTATCTGTCCTCCTTCCTTCCTCTCTATTTTTAACTATAAAAGATCATAACACTTCCACAGCCTTTGTGGACCCCCTTAGAGGACATCACAGGCCTCTTCCAAGGTCTGTGGTCCCCAGATTAAGAACGAGTGCTGTAGTGTCTTGACTCCAAAGGCTATATCAGGCTTGTGTGAATCTGATGAAGTTGTCTCACTCTCTCTCCGACTTGGTTGAGTTTCTTTTACAGCTCGGCACCCACTCAGATGTGGAAAGGTCGGAGAGGGAGTTAGCTCATACCACCACGAGGAAGGAAAAGGAGTTGCCAAGTCCACTCACTGGTCTCCATTGTTTTCGGGAGGAAAGCTGCGCTTCACCACTTCCACAAATTTGCCCACCGTGTCATCCAGCATGAAGAGCACTGCGTTGGGGCCAGCGTCAAAAGTATAAGCCACCTGTGCAAGGAAGCCCAGAGGGTCAGAAAAGCACCTGTTTCATCAAAAGGGATACAACCGCCTTGGGTTCATGTTTACAAATGCAAACCATCTTTGTAAATTCCGCCAGGGTCTCCCCTTGAAATGCAGCCCCTGTAGCCCTGCCCTGGGGCGGTTACTGTCCTCCCCCCCCCAAAACACACCAGGAGAGGTGGTAGCTACCATATTGGGGGCAGGGCTCTATGTTACACAGGTTGTGTCAGGTAGCCCTCCATATTTCAGTTATGGGACATGTAGTAGGAGTTAATTAGCTGCTTGCTTGTAACAAGGTATGGGAACCAGAGACCATTAGATAAACAAAGCTAGGAATGTAGAGATAAGCATTGCCAAGCTGAAACCTGAGCTCCAAGGTCTCTTGCAGGCAGGATGGGAAACTATTTGCTTTAATGTTTGGATTTTGCTAATTGCCTTCAGTTCGCTCACTGAAGTCCTGTACTATATATCACACTCCTAATAGTGTATTAGTACTGTTACATTTGTGTGTGTGAATTTGGTTCCTGACAGGTTGGGTGCCTGTAATCTGGAAATTCAAAATCTAAAAACCTCCAAAAAACCCAAAACTTTTTGTCACCAGCTGCCTTCAAGGGGGTAGCTGCAGTGCTCCTGCTCTTTCATTTATGGGATCCCTGGAGATGTCCTGTACAGTATTGTATTTATGGACAGTGTGCCCTCCATACACGTGGGGATTCCATTCCAGGAACCTCTGTGGAAAAAAAAAAGTATCGCATCCCATTGCAGTCAATAGGTGCAATGTCTTCACCTGCTGCAACCACTGACTATAATGGGAGTGATGTTTCACACGACCTTGTATTCATGTATATGAAGGTCATGCAGAAGAGAGTGGACTGTATATGTAAATACAGATATTCAAAAATATGAACAAAGTTGAAATATGAAATACTTCTGGTCCCAAGCATTTTGAATAAGGGATTCTAAACCTGTAGTCCTAACTTTAAAGGAGCATCCTAAAGTGGTGAACTCTATCCCTCTTTACACCTTAGACAATTCACAAGTTCAAAATAAAACCTGAAGAAGATTCATCACTCCACTGCTACAAGAGACACCAGCCAGCGTTGTCCCAGCACCCAACCAGTATCATAGCCGGCCCCTTCCCACCTTGGTTTTGCCATAGTGGGCATTGAAACGGTGCACCAAGCCAACCACTTGCTTGGAGATGTCGTTGAGGTAGAAGATGGGTGGAAAAGTATCCAGGCAGGTGGCATGGAACTGGTTGCTCTCCTTCATGGTGAGCTCACCAAAAGCCTCAAAGTCCCGCTGCTGGATGTGCTGGATCATTTGGGCCATGCGCTCTGGAACAACGGCCTGGGCACGGTGCTGGAAAAGGCCAATATAAACTAGACTGCATTTCAGGAAAGCAAACTGGAGAGAGCTAGCATGTGCCAGTGCTGGTTTTGCTACCCCCTGATGCTCACATTAAAACTGCTATAAACTTTTGGGGTTTAACAATTTTGTCTAAACCTCTAGAGACTTCAAAATTATTTTCATTTGTTTAAATGGTTAGTTTTTTAGAAAATGTTTTATACAATTTCTTCATAAGCCTTGTTCTTGTTGTGGGCCTTTTAAGTCGTTAATCTTACAGCAAACCTACAACACTCTGGCTCTCATAATAGATTGAGTCTATTATTCCTTGTTCTTTAAATCCAAACAGTTTTCAATTATATTTAATCGATTTTATCTGGACACCACCCTGACATTCTGCAATACAGGGCAAGAAGTAATGTTGCTATCAAATAAATAATATTTTTACACCCAGTCTTGATCAACTATACTTGTTATCAATACATTTCTGGGCATAATTATTTCCTTGTCACATTTATATCCCAGTTCTCCTCCAATAACTGCAAAGAAGCATACATGGCTGAGCCAAGAGAGTGCAGAGATCAATGTCTGGGGATACATTTGTATGCTACCAGAGGTACCCAAAGATCCACCAGAAACAGTAGTAGCTGCTGACTCCCATGTGAACATGTGTTTTCATCTGGGCTTTAAAGGAGTTCTCCAAGGTGCTGAAGCACAGTCCTGAATGGGAGCAACACCTCTGTAGCCAAAACCTGGAATGGATTCGCTGCTCCCCTGACCTGGGAGGCAACAGCTATCACTACCTGCTTGGCAGTCTACAGCCCTACTACGTAGCATTAGGAGAAGTGTGTTAGACAACCCCCATGAGACAGCCGGTTGGGGGCAGCATAGTGGCTTACCTTCAGCAACAGACTCGTTTTGACGCTGGTTTGCATCCCTGCTGTGCTGCCCACTGGTTTCTTCTCTGCACTCACCTGGCAAGGAAGGGCAAGGGAGGTGTCAGGGAACCGAATGGAAAATTGTGATGCATAGCAGCCAAGATTTTATAACGATAAGATGACGCATAACTTTATGCTCACAGAGGCATGCCACGGTCGCACAAGAACGCCCCATTTTTGGATTGCGATGCTGTGTAGCTAAATGTGAAACCAAGTGCGCATACACCATATATGAGGTACAATGCACATCTAGGCACAAAGTCCACACACATCCATGTGCAATGGGTAATCATGGTCAATGCCATGTGAGCATAACTCCACTCCTGCAACCCTGAATGGAACATGACTGCTTGATGGTAGACAAAAATGGATCATGGGGGATTGCTCCCATGGGAAAATTTACACAAGAGTAAGAGACCAACAGGATACCAGCCAAGATCTTCATGTGACCACTGATTTCTTTCAGCAGGCATATGGCATCCCCAAAAGAGGGCCAAACAAGTTCTTCCAGGCCAAAACACACTGGATTTATTTGACAAATAATATATTTTTATACATCCTGAGACTTTCTCTTTTATATCAGATTCAGCATATGTTTCCAGCTCCTTCTACTTTTCCTTTTTCAGGAAAACATTTGACAGCCCTGCCTCCGTTACAGAGATACACCCTAAAATCCTTTGCAATGCTGAAGACTGGACTGGAGAACCTCAGCTCCCTGGGGCCAAATCCTGTCCACTCAGGATTCCCCAGATTGCCACACCCTCATCCCCATGACTTCACCAAAGGGAGGTTTCCCATAACTGCATCCTCATTCTAAAAGGCTGAAATGCCTCTCCTTAGGCTTAGCTTCTTGCTGCCGCCTAGCATATAGCGGGATGCCCAATCCTCATTGCAGACGTAGATCTTTGAGTTCTCCTATGGGGTTCCTGCCAACCTCCTCACTCACCACCAAGATCAAAATCCTCAACTCTGGCCAGTGTGTCTCTGGAGCCACCTGCTGGGCCACGCTGTCCTTGCCATCGGCATCTTCCCCCATGACCCACTGCACGAAGCCCCCGAACATACTCCTGCAGGCGCTACCGGAGCCAAGCCGAGCCACTTCGGAGAGGTCACCCTCTACGCTGTACAGCTTGGCCAGGGTGTAGACTGTGGGGCCAAAGAGTGGAGAACCGGGTCAGCCATGGAGATTTTAAGAGATACGCCTCCAGCTACACCATCCTGCACCCTTCCCAGGAGAGGAGCTAATGATAAGGACAACCCAGGAGGGGAAAACAGCACCACACCTAGGAAGCGACCGCCAGATTTCAGCTTAACTCCAAGACCCAGTGGGAACTCCCCACAAAAACTGGGCAGTCCTGAGGAGCACCCCTTGGCCTCAAAAACAGACTTGGGGAACCCACGTGGCACACAGACCACGCTTCCTCCATCCCCACACAAAGCCTAGGAACTACACAGGCCAGCCCCAATCCGTTTCCCCCACTCACCCAGGCAGGCGTACCCCGCAGCAGAAGAGGCCAGCCCCGCCGCCGTGGGGAAGTTGTTCTCTGAGGCGATGTGGACCTTGTAGGCCAGGCTGTGGCTGTTGCCACTCTGGCCACCACTACGGCGCTTCCTAGCCAGCCGACGAACTGCCGAGAGAGAGGAGGTGAGGAAAAAGGAGCTGATGAAAAGACTGGAAACCCCCTTATCATAGGTACTTCGAAAACAATTTGGCAACTTTTGCCTTTGACAGTTCTTAGCGGAAGAAGTGAACAACGCCATTTTATAGAGAGAGGTTGCTGAAAAGAAAGTCAGAAGCTACGCTTTCTTCTGTTCTGTATTTTTTCTGTATCTTAACTCTTTTATGTGTGTGTTGTTTCAAAAAATGCGTCTTGAAAACTCCTAGTAAAAATTACAATCACCCAGGAACAGAGGGGGTGAGAAGTACCCCCCAGGAGACACACAGAGAGGAAAATCCATGCAGTCATAGAAATGTGCCTTCAAGTTGCATTTGGACTCATGGTGACACCCCCACGAATTTCACTGCATTGCCTGAAAATTATACTGACATCTTTAAAAAAATGGAGGAGTTGAGAGGCTTTGGAGGACCAATTTTGGGTTTCAGGGGCCACAAATGTAAGTCCCTGGGGCTGCTCCCAGACCACACTATGCCCACGGCCGCACTCATGGATTATGTGAAGTCAGACCTGTCTACCCAGAGTTATCCTTCCTGGCAGTGCTTCTCGTTCTTGCTTTCCACTTACTCTCCCGCAGACAGGACTGGAGACGCGGGTGTCCAATATCATCTTCCTTGCCGTTTAGCCAGAGGCGATCCTCCGTGAAGTCCCGGCTGATGGCAGCTGTCGTGGTGGTTTTGAGCTGCAACAATAGCACCAAGCCAAAGGTCAGAAAAGGCCTCCATCAGTCATCTTACTAATCTGAAAGCCGTACAGGAAATCTAGGCATGTTTACTCTAAAGGGAAGTCTCATTGTGCTTAATGGGAGCTACTCCAAGGTAAGCATGCACTGAGCTCTTCCCTACCTGGGAGGAGGTCTGGATCGAACCACAATCTGCAGTGCATTCTTACTTAAGACTGAGTCCCACTGTGCATAGTATGATTTACTTCTCAGTAAATGCATATGAGATTGCACTATAAAGTAAGCAGGCACTTCAGATGAGCCACTTAATTATTGAGAGAATGGCACAATAAGTTGCTTAGAAAGCTCTCAAAACGGTAAGTAAAAGATTCTAACTGAACTTTGTTTAAAAAATACCAGTACAGTAAATTAGGCAGATCCTTATAAATGGTTAGAAAACATTAAAACTGGCAATAGAAGGAACTGAACCAATAGGTGTAGATACATGTGGTTTAATCAGCAAATAACAACCTACATAACAGCATTTTGCTAGTACAGGTTGAACTTCCCTTCTTTGGAAATCCAAAATCCAAAAACTTCTGGCCACTTACTTCTGCCTTGGTGCCCCTGCCCATTTTTTTCTTAGATCCTCAGTCCTCTTTTTGCTGCCAGCCACCCACTTCCAGCTTCAAGAGAGACTGAAGACCTGAGAGATGAACAAGCAGGAAGAGAAGCCAGCAGCTATCAGCAAAAACAGAGACCAAGGAACGATGAAATGGCAGAAGGTGCGGATTCAAGTGGAGCACCATGCTTGGATTCCCACCATCTCACAGATCCTCATGTCTCTCTCCAGCACAACATAAATAGCGAACAAATAAGACGCAAGATTTCAGTGGCCGCCACATTTTCCTGGGCTCTGAAATGATTCAGACTTTCAGGGAGCCTCTACATGGAGCGATCACTTATCTATCATCATCTTCTTGTGCAACTGAACCAGTTCTGCCGTTCTAACCCTTGCTCCGGGACCAACAATCTCTCTTTTGTCATCTCACACAGAACGAGCCATTTGTAACCATCTGGTACTGACTTGATCTTGGTGCAGCGTGACGCTGAGGGAAGAATTAATCGGCAGGATGAGCTCTTCGTCTCGTTTTCCCCCTGGGAGAGGAAGAAGGACATGGTTAAAACTTTTTCCAAGTCAAAGTGGCTTGTAAAAGCTCTGGATTTGAAAAGGCTCAGCTCCTTGATGCAGGAAGGAGGGCCTCTGTCTACAGATATCTGCTTGAGCACGGAGGACATTTCCACATTAGACTGCTATTATTCCACTTTCAACCTCCTATGGAATCCTGGGGTTTGCAGTTTCGGGAGGGACTTTTGAGGCTCCTCCCTAAACTGCAAACCCCAGCATTCCATAGGATGTTGAAAGTGGAATAATAGCACTATAACAGTCTAGTGTGGAAATGGTCTGAGACTTCTGCAGGGACCCTGCTATGCTTCCCACCGATAGGAGCAACGCACTACATGGAGATATAGGACGAAGCCTTCTCCTTCTCTCCAATGCTATTATTTGTTTATATAGCACCATCCACATACATGGCGCTTTCCAAGTAAAACAACCAAAACAAGTGAGTCTTGCCAAAGGTGTTGTTACAGTTGCGTGCCTTCACACCATTTCTGATTTAGGGTGAGCATAAAGTGACCCTATTGTTGGGTTTTCTGGGCAAGATTCACTCAGAGGGAGATTGCCTTTACCTTCCTCTGAGGCTGAGAGAGCGGGACTTGGCTCGGGAAACCCAACGACCTCAGCCAATGTTGCAGTCTAATTTAAATTTTTCCAAGTTGGCACAAACTGTTTTAAACGGCTGTTCATCTGCCTCGAGATCATCTGCTGTAAGGTGAGCTACAGGTAAAATATAATATTTTCCAATCTTTATAATATTAAGTAGGGTATATATACAAAAAAAAAAAATCTGGAAAAGAAAATCAGAATGTTTTCTCGTTGGGGCCCCTTTTTGCAATCAGATCCTTCGGTGGGTCAAGGGCTCCCTGGCACGACAACCCTCGTGGCTGTGACCCGGCGGGTCCAACCTGTTCTTTGTGTTGCTTAATTTACAGCTGCAAAAGACACCTATGATTAGGTGATTCAGCTCTTCCTCCAAGTCCTGGCTTCTGACTTGTCAATTTGCCAGCTTGTAGGATGCTGCTGCCACCACCCACTCTTATCAGAGCCTGGGAAAGTTACTTCTTTGGCCTAGAGCTCCACACATTCCTAACCGCTGGCCATACCAGGTAGGGGATTTTCAATGGGGTCAAAAATGTAACTTTAGCAAGCTCTGGATCCTATGCAACTTTACTCAATTAGCTAGTTGCATTGTGTTTAGTGGAACTGATTCCCAAGTAAGGCAGGCTTGCCCATTTAAAACAGGTTGCTCACTAACCTCTAATTGCCCATTCTGCACCTTTGTTTTTTTTTTCTTTAAGGAACACCTGGCTACCTCTGTCCACTTTGAAATCCCATTTATTCATTTTACTTCCTTCTTGCTCCCTTGCTCCCCTTCCCAAATCTCACTAATTTTTCAAAAAAAATCCAGGCAAGGGGGGGAGTAATTGCTAGATTTATGAATGACCCAACATAGGTGCAGAAACAGACAATATTAGGAAATGTTTAAAAGTTACAAGTTTAACAACACTAATAAGGTGGATGAACTTAATCACCAACAAGATGTGCATCAAATGGGAAGATACAGAGGCTACTCATAAAGCGTAGTTTTTATTCTTAGAATAAACCGCCAAAGATAAGTAGGAAGTCTTGCAATTATGACAAGTAGATCTTAGAATAAAATATAAGAACTAATGCATGAAGAAATTGAAGAATTGAATATCTATGTAGAACTAGAAGAATATGTACGAAGTATTTGAGAAACTTGGTAAGTGATGTAATAATCCACATAGATTTTGTACTGCAATATCGGTTACTCTTGTTTTATAATAAATTTTAATAAAAGGGGGGGGGGAATCCAGCCAAGAAGCCCCTACTCTAAAGGGGACAGTGGGTTTTTGCCAGATCTAGGAAAGAAAAGGGAAAGGGGAAAAAAAAAAGTAACTAAATACTCACAGTATTTAACTACAGCAATGTTAACTGGGGCTGTGCAGGTCTCCATACTGAGAGGATGATCTTCAGCCATGGCTGGAAGAACAGGTGAACTTTGCAAAGGAAGAAAGCAAAGGATGCAAAGCAATTGCAATAATAATAATAATAATAATAATAATAATAATAATTTTTTTGCAATTAAAATAATAATAATAATAATAAATGCAATTAAAAGACAAACATAATCCAAGTTGTTATTGCTTCCACTCCAGCAGGATCCCAGCCTTGCTTTGCCCCAGAAGTCCCAGCTTGCTTCCAACCCCGGATAGGAGGGGAAAGGAGAGGCAGAGAACCTCCCAGCATTGCAGCCCTGCTTTCTGCACTCCCACATGTGGCTGCAATGCAAGCCCTGCACACAGCTGCCTGCCCTGGGATTGGCCAGTGGGGCACCAGCGGCTGCCGCTGTGTCCAATCAGCGCCGGCCCCGCCTCCTCTGGTTGCAAAGTTCAGCCAATGAGGACGGGTCGGAAGATGGCTCTGCTCTCTCTCCTCATTCAGAGAGCCGGGACCGGATTGAAACACGGAACCCTCGAGAAAGGAAATGTTTCCGACACGGACGGGTTTGTTTTTGGAAGCCTGGCCGACAGGCGCGTGCGCAGAGCCGTATGAGGCGTAAAAGGAGGGCAGAGTCTGGGCGACGCCATGACACTATAGGCATAGGAGGGCCAGTCCCAGGTTTATATTCCCTTTTGGAGGGTGGAGACAAAAGTGGAGGAAATATTGCTTTTTGAGGGACATGATCGGTAGCTGCTCTCCAAGCTGGAAGAGAATGACTGATTACCGGCGTTTTAACAATAATAAATTGAAGAAAGAAAGAAGGAAAAGCATTGGATCATCATCTCTTATTTTTGCAAAACCAAACTGAGCTACAATATTTTATCAAACCAATATTTTAAGTGCTGTAAAGCAAGCTTTGGCGTCACATGAGCCTCATAGAATCATAGAAATGTAGAGTTGGAAGAGACCCCAGGGGCCATCCAGTCCAACCCCCTTCGGCCATGCAGGAACACCCTCAAAGCCCTCCCTTGGACGGATGGCCATCCAGCCTCTGCTTAAAAACCTCCAAAGACGGAGACTCCACTACACTCCGAGGCAGCACATTCCACTGCCGGACAACCCTGACTGTCAGGAAGTTCCTCCTGAGGTTCAGGTGGAATCTCCTTTCGTGCAGCTTGAATCCATTGCTCCTTGTCCTGGTCTCTGGAGCAGCAGAAAACAAGCCCTCTCCCTCCTCTACGTGGCATCCCTTCAAATATCTAAACATGGCTCTCATGTCCCCTCTTCACCTTCTCTTCTGCAGACTAAACATTCCCAGCTCTCTGAGTCTATCCTCATAGGGCTTCATGGCTTCCAGGCCTCTCACCATTTTGGTCGCCCTCCTCTGGACTTGCTCCAGCTTGTCAATATCCTTCTTGAATTGGGGTGCCCAGAACTGGACACAGGATTCAAGATGGGGTCTAACCAAAGCAGAGTAGAGTGGTACCAGTACCTCCCTCGATCTAGACACCATACTCCTATTGATGCAGCCGAGAATTGCATTGGCTTTCTTGGCTGCCGCATCACACTGCTGGCTCATGTTCAGCTTGTGGTCTATGAAGACTCCTAGATCCCTTTCGCACGTACTGCTATCCAGCCACGTGTCCCCCAACCTATATTTCTGTATTCCATTCTTTCTACCTAAGTGTAGGACCTTACACTTATCTCTGTTGAATTTCATTTTGTTCGCCTTGGCCCAGCTCTCCAACCTATCTGGGTCATTTTGAATTTGGATCCTGTCCTCTGGTGTATTAGCAACCCCCTCCCAGTTTGGTATCATCTGCAAATTTGATGAGCCTCTTTCTTTTAAAGTTGGGTGCTGGGTTAAAAAAAAGTTATCCACCTTTTTCTTTTCCCCTATGATACACATTTCGGTCCAATTACCCAAAATTGCATCATTGCAATTCAGTTGCAAAATTGCATCACTATATTGCATAATAAAGAAGTGCTTCTTTTTCTATCAAACGGGTGCAAACCCTACCTTTCCTACTCTTTCAATCATACCTCTGAGATGTAATAATCTAGTGCAGTTCTGCATATGATTAAGTATCCACTGGGAGAGGCGGGATAAAAAAATATATTATTATTATTATTATTATTATTATTATTATTATTATTATTATTATTGGATTGGGTGGAGCTTGCTGCCAAGACAAATTGCATGACGATGCAACCTCATATTTTCTAGATAGTGAAAGCATTTATACTTCTCAGATGTACACCCCCCTGAGTTCAATGGAATTTACTCCCAAGAAACAGATAAGAAATTTTACAACTTTGGAGGGAAAAAAAGTTTTCAAAAAACAGAAAAAAAACCTCCAAAAAAAGAGATGAAGAAAAAGATCTGTAGAAAAAATTGCCAATTCAGAAATACAAAGTGCAACCCCCCAATTGTTTGTTTTCCTTAAATAATGGCTGCAAATCTGGAGAGATAAGGAACTTCACAAACTGGACGGCCGATTGCAGATCACGGAGTTCCAGCAAACTTTCAAGGAGGGGTCGGGCCGGGTTGGGACCGGCTACCTCGTGCCACCCCCAGAGGAGGCCTGAAATAGTCCCAACTAGAACAGCCCCACTAAATCAATGGAATTGGCATAAGGATTGATGCTCCGTTCAATAGTTTGTGCCATAGGTCTACTCTAGCTGGAAGTAACCATTGCATCCACAGCAGAGACCTTTCCATCATCTTTTTAAGCAACCCCTCCATCACCTCAACAGACCTCTCTTCTAGGGAAATTGCTTTCCTCCTCACCCCCCAGGTGATTTTAAATTGTGTTTTTGTTTGTATTGTCAAGTTTTTAGCTGATCTTGTTTTTGCCTTGGGTCCCACACCAGGAGAAAGGTGCCATGCAAAGAGAATGGATGGATGGAGGGAAATAAACAGATAAATAAGAGAATCCTGAATGCTGCCTGAGAAGAAAAGTGTGATCTGAAACAGATAAATAATTAAAATTGTTGCTGTGGTTGTTGTGTGCCTTCAAGTTGTTTTCGACTTAGGGTGAATCTAAAGCCCTAAAGAATCGTAGAGTTTTCTCTGCAAGATTTCTTCAGAGGGGCTTTGTTTTGCCTTCCTCTGCGGCTGAGAGAGTGTGACTCGCCCAAGGCCAGCCAGTGGGTTTCCATGGCCGAGCAAGGATTCAGACCCTGCTTTCCCACAGTCCTAGTCCAACCATTACACACTAGTTCTAATCAGATCAATTGAGGGTGGGAAAAATCTGGATAAAATTCACGCACACCTTGCATGGAACGGCCCCATTCCCCAGCCCAGCGTATGAGCCACAGGACAGAAAAGGTTGCAAGAATCCTTTCGCTACACATCGATCAATGGGTTTTAGACAAGCCGGGTGTTGTCGCAGTAACCACAACGCTAGAGGGAGCCCAAATACCACGAGAATGAGACAATAGCTTTTCAAAGTTTGACTTTTTATCTGGTACCCTCCTAACTGCTGCTTGTGCCTGAAGCAGCAGTGCATAGATTATTTTGCTGAAAACAGTCCTATCCAATGTTTCTGTCTCATTACAGGAGCCTCCAAAGCTCTCCGAAAAATATTACAGCTCAGTAAAACAATATATAAGTCAGCAAAAACAAGCCTGAAAGGACTTATTCTGTTCAGAGCTTCAAAAGGGGGAACTGGGAACGAGTTTTGTTAAAATGGATAAGTGCCTTTTCCTCCATACCAGCCCAGAACTGAAGAAATAATTGGACAAATTAAACCCAAAACCCTTGGCCATGTCACCCCACATAGCAGTCTCCAGCTTTCTCATCCTTGCTGCTGCTTCTGGATGTATTTTATTTATTAGCTTATTGTGCCTTTCTTCCAATACAGGAACCTAAGCAGCTTGCAGTGTAGCTTAGAAGAGGTAGTGCACCTAGTGGTTTCAGCACTGAACCAAGACTCTGGGAGACCCAGGTTGGAATCCACACTCTCAGACATGGAAACCCACTGGCTGTTCTTGGAAAAGTCCCACTCTCTCAGCCTCAGAGGGAGGCAACGGCAAGCCCGTTCTGAACAAATCTTGGCAAGAAAACCCCTTGGTAGGGTTGCCAAAAGTCAGAAGGCACACAACAATAAGCAACAACGGCTGTATTTGTGCAGCTTGTCGTGGTTATGTACCATCAAGCCGGCTCAGGTTTTTGGCAATGCTATGAATGAGATTTCGTCATTAACAGCCCTGCTCAGATCTTGCAAACTCAGAGGCTTCCTAAATGGAGTCAATCCACCCATAATGTGGTCTTCTTCTTTTCCTACTGCCCTCTGCTTTAAGAATCCATTTCTGGGCACCACGACTCAAGAAGGATACTGGCAAGGTGGAATGTGTCTAGAGGAGGACAACCAAAATGGCCAAAGGCCTGGAAACTGTGACGTCCTAGGAGGGGAGGCTTAGGGAGTGGGGGAATGTTTAGTCTGGAGAAGAAGTTAAGAGGAGACATGGTAGCTATGTTTAAATATTTGAAAGGATGACATATGGAGGATGGAGCAAGCTTGTTTCCTCTGCTCCAGACACCAGGACACGGAGCAACGGCTTCAAACTACAGGAAAAGAGCTTCCATCCAAACGTTAGGAAGAACTTCCTAATGGCAAGAGCAGAGTGGAAGAGGCTGTTGCCTCAATGGAGTGTGGTGGAGTCTCCTACATCTTTGGAGCTTTTTAAATAGATGACCACCTGTCAGAAGGAATGCTTTGATGGGGTCTCCCTCCCTGGCAGAATGGGGCTGAACTGGATGGCCCTTGGTGTCTCTTCCAGCTCTATGATGCTAAGCATTATTGTCTTTTCCAGTGAGCCACATCATGTCATGATGCGTCCAAAGAATAATCTCAAGTTAGTTAGTCATCTAGGCTTCTAATGAGAGTTCAGAACTGACTTGCTCTAAGACCCAGTCCTTTATAGACCAGTTCTTTTATAGTTCAGACTAAAACCCAGATTGGATCCTCCACCACCATGACATGGAGACCACTGACTGCTGCTGCTTTAGGCTTCTCCGGACCAGCTGAGTGGAAGGGTTCCTTTTCCCACCTGCCGAGGGTCCAAAAATGTTGATGCCGCGCAGCCTGTGTCCACGTGGCCGGTTCCATCAAGGGCTGCCAGCAGGTTATAGATAGAAAGCCGGGGAGCAGCCAAGGGGGTATAGATAGAAACCCTGCTACTATTTTTTGCCCTGATTAGTGTAACTGCTGGAGAAACTTCCCCGGGCCAGAGGCAAGACTATTTATAGGGGCTGGTATTTACGGGGAGGGGAGAACTCTGCTTTTCCATGCGTCAGGGAGAAAGAAAAGTGAGATGGGAGAGGCATGGCCGTGCATCCAGGCCGTACGAATCAGCACATCCTCTCTTGCGTTCCAAAGTGGATCATACCAGGCCACGAAAGGGCAGCGTAGTTGTAAAACAAGACAGAAATAAAAGAAGAAAAACAAGGTCATTTGGTCCTGTCTCTCCCAGGACTGGGAGTATCAGGTCACTGCTATTCTCAGTTTAAAAGATGGAAAGAGGGCTTAGGTGCATCCAAATTCTTTTTATTCTCTGGTTTTTATGGTCCTGATTTTTTTTAGGCTGTTCTGCTGTTGTTAGCTGCTCTCAAATCAACTTTGACTTATGCCGATCCTATGGATGAGAGATCCCCAACTCACCCTGCACTCGATCACCCTGGTCAGATCTTGCAAAGTCAGGCAGCCGTGGCTTCCTCGATTGAGTCTGTCCACCTATAATGTGGGCCATTTCCGCACTACACTGTTATAGCGCTATTATTCCACTTTCAACATCCTCTGGAATCCTGGGATTTGCAGTTTATGGAGGGAAATTTAGACTTCTTAGCCAGAGAGCTCTTTGGCCTCAGTAAACTACAATCCCCAGAATTCCACCAGATGTTGAAAGTGGAATAATAGCATTATAACAGTGTAGTGCGGAAATGTCCGTGGTCTTCCTCTTTTCCTGCCGCCTCCTACCTTCCCAAGCATTATTGTCTTCTCTAATGAGTCAGGTCTTCTGATGATGATATGGCCAAGTACAACAGCCTTAGTTTAGTCGCTTTGGCTTCTAAGAAGAGTTCAGGCTTGATTTGATCTAGAGCACGTGTATATTTATCTATCTATCTATCTATCTATCTATCTATCTATCTATCTATCTATCTATCTATCTATCTATCTATCTGTATCCTGCCTCTCCATATGGATTGAGGCGGCGAACAACTTATAAATAGCATGTATTTCGAAACATTTTTCTATACATGCTCCCAACAAGCTGGGTACTCATTTTACCGACCTGTGAAAGGATGGAAGGCTGAGTCAACCTTGGAGCCCGGCAGGATCGAACTCACAACCTTGTGGCTTGCAGTACTGGAAATGTATTGAACATTTCATTTTCACAAAAGCCAACTTGAAACCCTCTTTCGGATGGCTTATTTTTAAAAAATTAAATAAACAAACAGTGAAGTGGTAAGTGGAAGAGCATGTGCATCTGAGCATGTGCAGAGTTCTCCTTCACACAATTGTTGTGGGAATAGGGAAAGAAGATGCAGGAGTTACTCATTTCAAAGCAGGTTTGGGCATTCATGTTTCTTATTTTTAGAAGCAAATCACCCACTCAAATAGAATTTGGCAGTCATAAGTTACCTATAACTCATTACCTCTTGAACTAACAAGGGGCATGATAATATTCTTTTTAAGAGATAATGCAACTACACATTATTTGTTCACCTGACCCCATGTAACTGTGTTACTTTCTCCACCTTGAAAAGACCCTTTCATTTGAACAATCATTAAAGAACTAGGCGGCTGTATTGAGTGTTTTTGCAAAAGGAGGTCATTCATTGATTCCTTGTGTTTCTACGAGAAACGTATTCCAAATGGTCTCCCACAAAAGATGCCATTATCCTGCCGGAATTGCAATTTACCTGCCTCAGGTGATAAACCCCACAGACCCACACAGAGAAAATATATTTTCCTCTTCGAAATTTCCAGTATCCAAGTGGGGATTTGAATCCTAGTTTCCACAAGCCTTTAATAAATAAATAAATCTTGGAATACTTAAATATAAATACTTAAATCTTGAGTTAAATCTTGGGGGACCCTGACAACAAATTATATTTACGGAGGAGGCAGTAAAGAAAAAGCTTAAGAACCACTGGTGTAGTGTATTTACTTCGAGGCAGAAGGCGGATGCAGAGCCAAGTGGAGGGTGCACATCACAGTAAGAGGGAAGGAAGGAGGAAGTTAACTAAGTAAATACACAAACCCTCCTGGAAAGTCTTTGCAAGTTGCAGGAACAGATCAGTTAAGCCCTGCAAACTGCATCAAGCAGTTCCTCTCCTAGCCGAGCTGGAGAAGTGAACCGAGCTCTTTTCGCTCGCCTGGAGCTCAGCCCACCAAAACTGGAGAATTTGCCTCCCTGACCATTTCTGCACTACAGTCTTATAGCGCGATTATTCCACTTTCAGCCTCCTATGGAATCCTGGGGTTTGTAGTTTAGGGAGGAGCCTTTCAGGGTTTCAGGCCCCTCCCCTAAACTGCAAACCCCAGGATTCCATAGGAGGTTGAAAGTGGAATAATCACCCTATAAGACTGTAGTGCGGAAATGACCCTTATCTCCCATCTGGCGATGACCCATGAAAACTGGAAGCCCAGGACCCAAGCTTCGCAATTTAGCAACCCTATTTTGCAGGTGATGTCCTCATTTTGCCTCCCCTACAGCTACAGTATGGTTGTAGTGGTTTGAGCATTGGACTACGACCCTGGAGACCTGGTTGGATTCTCTTCTCGGCCATGGAAGACCACTGGGTGAGCTTGGGCACATCACATACTCTCAGCCCAAGAAAAGTCCATGATAGATTCACCTTAGGGTCTCCAGAAATTGGAAATGACTGGGAGGCACACAACATCAACACGATAGTTATATCTCAGGTACTGGGGCTCTTCTTCCTGACTTGGTGAGGCATTTCCAGCTCAGGAAGAACATGGCATTGAACCAAAGCATAAGTACTATGGGTATGTGAGTGCGTGGGGGGAAATCCAGGAATAAAAGACGGTGCAACAATGCCAAGGTGTCCATAGAGAGCGGCCTCCTGTACTTTCCAGTGCAGACCAGCCAAGGGAGAGTGGAAAAACTCATTCATTCATTCCAACTTGACTCCCCCCCACCAACCTTCCTGAGCCTGGGTCAACAGATTGGTTGCCGCCCGCCTCGGACTCTCCCACCCTCTCCAGACACCCCACCCTGGGGGTTATATTTATCGGCCCTTTTCCATCTGCCGCAAGACGAAGAGGGAAAACATGTGGGCTTATTTTAGACCCCGTGACATTTTTTCCTGCTCTGGTCCTTGCGGTGACAGGTGCAACGGCCACATTTAGATGCTCTGGGGCTCAAAATAGAACACAATTTACAATGCAGTTTCCTTTGGGTACCTCTGGATTGTATTTATGCACTCTGGGTACAAGAGTAAAAGGGGAAGCTGTCCTCCTTTCCCCCCACCCGGGCTGAAATTATAAATATTAATGTCGCTTTGTTGTTCTTATTCCAGTTGGCTGGCATCGTTAATGTGGCATGACCACTCCTTGCTCTGGAAGACTTATTCTCAGCCAGTGGTGCATGTTGGACACACTGTATTCCTTTATTTAAATCTTAAACTATTCCTGTTCTACCCTATGTCACTAAGGCCATTTCCGCATTAGACCATTATTGTGCTATTGTTCCACTTTCAACATCCTCTGGAATCCTGAGGTTTGCAGTTTAGGGAGGGGCCTTTAGAAGTCTCAGCCAGAGAGCTCTTGGGTCTCAGGAAACTGCAAACCCCAGAATTCCCCCAAGGATGTTGAAAGTGGAATAATAGCACTATAACAGCGTAGTGCAGAAAGGGCCTACTTCTCAGAGCAGCATACGAATAAAATCAAAAGCAAGCTCATTGAAACCAACTGGAACCAGAAAAATAATCTGAATGCATGTGTTCTTATTTCCTGTTGAGTCAACTTTAATTTACAGTAATCCTGCGAAAGAGAGACCTCTAAGTCACTCCATGATCCACCCCCCTGCTCAGGTCTTGCAGACTCAGGGCAGATGGGGCTTCTTCAGTTGAGTCTATCCATCTGTGTCTCCCTCTTTTCTTACCGCCTCTTGTTTTTCCTCTTTTGCTGTTCTCCCAGTGGGAGACCTTTACAAACAAGAAACATTTGTCGGTGACCTCCTTTGTAAAAGAAATGCTTTCCATTGGTTTCCCACCAGGAGAACAATTAATGTGATAAGTCCCAGCTGAAGACGTTACTATAGCTGCCTCATGGGATAAAGCCAGAGTCACTAGAAAAAGTAACTTCCCCAATCTGTGCGGGGGAAAAGGGAGACAAGCTTCTGGGGATGGGGAGGCCTCTTGTCCATGGTTCCAGTGTGACAGAGGAGGGGTGACAGAGAAGCACGAGAATGCAGGGGGAAACTACCACAAACTCAGTTTGGAAGAGGGGGCTGGGGTCCTTTAATGCCAAGATGAACAAAGGGGAAACAGAGCACAGACTGGTTTCCTTTGCTTGCCTCCCAGTCACGTTCTTACAGTGGGAAGCAGAAACGGAGGGATCTCCTCAGCACCCTATAATTAACAAAAGACAGTGTAGGTTCCAAGAAGGTACACCAGTTCAGGCGCCAGTTTTTCAGTTCTGGTGAATCAGTGCAGCCAAGATGGGGGAGAAGAAGATACACTTAGAGAGGAATTCGGTGCATGAAGATTCAAAACCCACCCAGTGTCACAGATCCTAACATTATTGCACAAAATAACCAAGCATTCCGTTTTCCAACTGAGAGGGACTGGGTTCTTATCAGCTAGGAAGTCAAGCATTCTTGGAACAGGGAGAAGTCTCAGGAGTAGGATTTCCAACTTCTTTCTTTTTCTGCTCTTGGGCGCTGCTCCAACCTTTGTGTTTCACGGTCCAGATCTGCAGTCTTCCAGGTCTTTCTCCAGACCCCTTCAGATGGCCGTAATTACCGTCTCAGGTTGCAGCAGGACAGCAGGCAGCCTCCTCGTGCCGCAAAAGCAGGGACATCCGGGAGAAGGTCTTCAGGCAAGTATGGCACTGGTACTTCTTGATTTCAGAATGAGTCTGCAGGTGGGCCCGGAGGTTGGAGCGGTCAGCAAATGCGCGGCTGCAGTGGGAACAGGTGTAGGGCTTCTCCCCTGGGAAAGAAGGCAAAAGGGGTGAGTCTGGGGGAACTGGCCCACAGGCTAAGCCAGGACGGACATAAAAACACCCAAAACTGGGAACTAGTCCTTTTTGACTCAATGAACAGCTATCGTGGGGTTTTCTTGGCAAGGGAGAGTGTGTCTCTGGACTGACTGGACGGGAGACTTTCTTGACAGTGGCAGCTGATGGCCCCCATGTCTGCAGGGCAGTGAATCCATTCCAAGTTTTGGCTAGCTTTAAAAGAGCTCTCCAAGGTGCTGAATGTACTTTAGGAAGAGGGTTCAGTACCAAGGAGAACTCCTTCAACCCCTCACTTAAGACTCAAGACAAATTCAACAGGTTGGAGGAAATCCTTATAAAATTTGCAGATGACACAAAAGGGGGAGGGGTGGCTAATATTGGAAGATGAGAACCAAGTTCAAAGACTAGAGAATTGGGAAGAAATCAATAAAATTAAATTAAATAGAGACAATTGCAAAATTCTACGTTTATGCCACAAATGCACAGGCATAGGCTGGGGGAATACATGGCTCAGCAGCACTATGTACAAAAAAGGACTTCAGGATTATTGTGGACCATAAATTGAACATAAGCCAGCAGTGTGGTGTTGCAGCAAAGAAGGCAAATGCCATTTTACCCTGCATTAATAGAAGCATAGTTTCCGAGTCAAGGAAATAACAGCCCCACTATATTCTACTGTGGTCAGGCCCCATCTGCGGGTACTTCAATTCAGTTCTGGGCACCTCACTGTAAGAAGGATCTAGATGGATTGGAGTGGTTTCAGAGAAGGGGAAACAAGGATGATAAGAGGTAGGGAGAGCAAAACATATGAGGAAAGGTTGAAAGAGCTGGGCATGTTTAGCCTGGTAAAGAGAAGACTTGTGAAGATGGCATGGCTGCATTCTCTAAATAGCTGCCACAGAGAGGAAGGGGTTTCTTCTTCCGACAGGTTTGCAGAGCTCTCAATAGTGGGCCATTTTGTTTTTTAATCTTTAATTCTATATATTCTTTAACTGCATTTTTTGAAAAATAACATTTGTATAATTTTACAGATGTTTTTGTATATTTAGTTTTTGTATGCTTTGTGGTATTAAGTTTGTAAGCCAGCTGGAGTAAGCAGGACATGAATGAATGAATGAATGAATGAATGAATGAATGAATGAATGAATGAATGAAATCAATAAATTAAAATTACATTATTATTATTATTATTATTATTATTATTATTATTACTACTACTACTACTACTACTACTACTACTACTACTACTACTACTATTATGGTTTTTCTGCAATTAACATATATGGAAAATGTTGACTTGCTAACATTTTCCAACAAAGGATCTGAACAAGACGAGGAGTAACAAAGTAAGTCGAAGAAGTAAGAACAGATCAAGAAACACAAAGCCATAGTAGCTGGGATGCTTGTTTTAGATGCATTGGGTCATTCTGAGATTACCAAAATGGTTTCTTCCAATTTTTGCTGTTGTGAGGATGGCAGGCAGTTAGGGGATGTTTCTTTACGAGAAAATAAAACGATTGGCCACCAAATGGTCTTGAATCCCTCGCTTTCTATGTGCCCATGTGCTTTTTTTGATTCTGAGTGCCAGTTTTTCAGAAAGGATTAAGGACCACTCTCTGGCCATCCACCTCCTCATAGTTAGGTCTCTCAGATCTTTCCACCTCTTGGAAATCTCTAATATTGCAGTTCCCAGCAGCTGTACTGTGTTAGCAAAGTAACAAAAAGCAACACTACTTGGGATGTGATGTGTGTACCTTACTTCTTGTTGCTGTCGTATGCGTCCAAGTCCTTTTTGACTTATGGAGACCTGAAAGCAAAGCTAGCACAGGGTTTTCTTGGCAAGATTTGTTCTTCACTGAGGCTGAGAAAGTGGGACTTGCCCACAGTCACTGACGAGATTTCGAGGGCTGAGAGGGGATTTGAACCCTGCTTTCTCAGGGTCTCAGTCTAACACTCAAACGACTACTCACTCACTATTATGGGATACTTGTTAATGATAGCAATATTAGAGGGTTGGACCAGGGTTGGCCATGGAAACCCACTAGGTGACCCTGGTCAAGTCACACTCTCTCAGCCTCAGAGGAAGGCAAAGGCAAATCACCTCCAAACAAATTCTATCAAGAGAACCCTGCGACAGGGTCACCATACATCAGAAATGACTTGAAGGCATACAACAACAATTGAATAGTTGGAGATAGTGTTTTTACGCAGCATAATACCATGGCTGTACAAGATGCAGGAATTCCCATCACAGCCCACGTTTGTGCCCAGTTCCGTGGCCCGGAAGGGGCATAACTACTCTTGGTCTGCAACGGGTGCTGTCCCAGGAATTTGTTGATGGGACCGTCTGTTACCTGACTCAGTTTCTGCCCATACTGCCTGCCTGAAGGGGGTAAGCCTGTGTCCTGCCTTGCCCCGGGATGCAGCCTACCTGTGTGCGTCCGTATGTGGCCCTGCAGCAGCCAGGGCCGGGAGAAGGCTTTCCCGCAGATCTTGCAGATGCAGGGCAGCGTGTGGGTGCGGATGTGCATCTTGAGGGCCCCCAAGCTGGCATATTCCTTGTCACAGTACTTGCAGCTGAAATACCTCCTGGCCGCAGCCACCACCTGCCCCTTGCACCGTTGCTGCCTGTGCCGCGACAGACCTGAGAAAGTGCCGTAGGCCTTGCGACAGTTCAAGCATTCAAAGGGCGCCTGAGGTTCGGTGGCCATGCCCAGTTCCCCCAGTAGAATGCTCCCTTCTCCCTCTGCCAGGCTGCCCAGTTTGGGAGTCCGCCGGTGGGACAGGCTAAACGGCAAGGGGAGGTTGAGGTTGTTTTGGTTGTCCCGGAGAGGGGCAGCCCCGAGCCGGCTGCCCTCTGTGCCATCCACAACACCAGTTTGAGGGCCTGATCCGGGTTCCCCTTTGGACTCATTGCTCTGAGGGAGAGGAAGGGACAGGCAAGCGATAACCGAGCCGCGGTCCTGAAGACTCTCAGCTTCATGGGGTGCTGCCGTCGGTCGCGCCAAACTGTCCTGAATGAGGAGAGGGAATGCCGTCTCCCTCCAGGGGAGGCACAAAATGTTGGATTCTGAGAAGGAAAGACACACACCAATTGTAAGTCATAGCAACATTGCATTCCCTCTTCCCTTGGCACAGCACTGCCAGCCATCTACCCCAGATTCTCTGGGGTCCTCATGACCCCAGCTGGACAAGTACCATGGACTCCATAGAGCTGGACAAGTACCATGGACTCCAGCCCTGTTCTGCCATGCAGAAATACACCATCAAGGCATTCCCGACAGATGGCCACCCAGTGTCTGTTTAAAAACCTCCAAAGGAGGAGACTCCACCTCACTCCCAGGGTGGCATATTCCACAGTTAAAATGCGCTTACTGTCAGGAAATTCTTTCCAATGTTTAGGTGGAAGCAGTTTGCTTGTATTGCTCCTTGTCCTGGTCTCTGGAGCAACAGAAAACAGGTTTGCTCCATCCTCCATGTGACATCCCTCTAAATATTTAAACATGGCTATCACGTCACCTCTTAGCCTTCTCTCTTCCAGGCTACTCGTACTCAAAATGGCAGAAAACAAAAAGATGACAACATGTCTTCCCATTATTCCAAACTGGCAGGGAGAGCCCCCAATAATCCCCTGCCATTCCACTTTTTTTTCAGCTGCTTTTAAAGTGTCCCAATTTCAATCTTTTCCTTTGGGATTCATGGATGTACATGTCGAAAAGAGCTGTGGAAGATTGCGTCAGTATGTGACCACGGCAGCAAGATTGTTGTGCACGCAAAAATGGAACAACTCAGCACTAGCCACCACCAGAACGGTTGCTGAAACTGACAGATTTAGCAGAAATGGAAAAATTGATGAATTTGATTAGAGAAAGGTCACTGGTGACATTTCTCAAAGACGTTTCCTATGAAGTGCCCATAATGTTGCATAGCATGTATGTGCCATATCAAGTCATGGTTCTACCTGCATACAAATTATAGGGTCTATTCACACTACAGAATTGTAGTGGTATAATTCTACCTTCACTCCTGTCAAATCCTGGGATGTATAGTCTGCTAAGGCACTGCAGCTCTCTAGCTAAGAATTCTAAAGATCCATCCCTAAGCTGGAAACCCCAAGAATCCATAGGATGAAACCAGGGCAGTTAAAGTGGAATTACAGTGCTATAATTCCGTAGTATGAAGTGGCCCATGGTTCTAAACACTGGGAAACTGGGATTTTCCCCTGCATGCATGGAATTACTACACCTGACACTAAAAGATTATTCTATCAGGCAGCGTTGTTGGGTTTTACTTTAAATTCGGACCCAGAGTGCAGCTACTGGGGTGAAGGTGTTGTTCTCCCACTCCCAGGAAAACATGTCCCTTCAGTCCTCAAATTTTTAGCATTGCAGCCATTTAAAACCTCAGGCCAGCATCTACATATAAAGATTGGGCATCGCAAGAAAAGGAACAGGCAAATTTATCCAGGGAATGCCAACAGTGCCAATAGGACAGTCTTAGGTGTGAATGATTTTCAGTTTCTTGCTCTCTGCAATGTTATACATTTGGAAACTAAAGGAAAATTTCAATGGGAGGGGGGAAGAATTATTGCCCCTGTACCTGCACCCCTGATTATGATACATCCAGATTCAAGAGACTGGTTGGAAACAGATTCACAGAATGCTTAAACTCCTGAGTGGTGGCAGGGTGTGTGTGTGTGTGTGTGTTATATTTTCCAAGGAAAGTTTTGAAAAAGTTTGTCTGGAACAGCTATTAATATTTAAGTATTGCTTTAATACAACAAGATGCCATTCCTTGGCCGCAAGATTCCTGAGCTCACCCTGGCAAATAACGCAACTCAAGCAAGCACCCACGCAACAGAAGTGACACTTGGCATTTTTAAAATAGCAGCGTGCCACCACTCTTGTCTTTACATTCTTTACCAAGGGAAAGGGAAAGGTTAAGTGCAGGAACCAACCTGGCATGCAGTGACCAATTTACCCAGGAAAAATTTGTTTAACTTTCAGAGGTACTGGGTGCTCATAAACTGTGAAGGAGAACAAGACCCCTGACTAGAATGGGGGAGAGGGAATATTGATTTTTTTAGACTATGATCCCCAGTGTCTTGGTCACGTTTTGGGAGCCTAGGAGTTATTTTTCCAAGCCTTATCAAAGTCATAGAATCATACAGTTGGACTCATAGAGCCACCATGGTGTAGCAGTTTGAGTTTTAGGATATGACTCTGGAGACCAGAGTTCAATTCCCCATTCAAAACCTACTGGGTGACCTTGGGTGCATCACACTCTCAGCCCCACGACAGGATCATGTTAGGGCTTCCATAAGTGAGAAACAACATGAGGGCACACAACAACATACACACAGTTAAGCAATACGTAGAATTAAAATAATTTAAAATTCATTATAATAGAGGATATTTTAAAAATCAACCTAACAGCACATTATCGGAAGCTCATTGCTGTCAGTTTCTAGAAGTCTGAGAGAATAGGAAAGTTTCCACTTGCCAGTAGAGGAAGAGCAAGCTGTCCTTCCAGGGCAGGAAATTCCAAAATCTGGAAACAGTCTCCAAGAAGGCCTTCTCCCTTGTTCCCACCAAAACATGCCTGAGAAGGTAGTGGGGGAGAGAGAAGGGTCTGTCCTGAAGGTCTTTGAGACTGAACAGACTCAATTAGGGAGATATAGGCGTTCAAATCACCTGGGGTTGAGCTACTGAGGGCTTTGGAGATCATAACCAGCGTTTTGAATTGCACCCACAGATCTGTATAAAGGCAGTGTTAATTTCTGACAGGTTTCAGCAACCCAGCACATGAAGGAAACCAAGAAAGACACTGCCCTGCTGTGTCTTTTACAGCACCCTCACAAGACATGTTTGCATGGTTGGTCCACGTGGTGTGGGGAATTCCCATACCCACCAACACACCTCCATTCCTAAGGGCGACTGCTGGCATCGTGAAAACTCTCCACACACCACAAGATCAACCAAAAACCTTTCAGAAGTAACAAAAGGAGGGAAGTGCAATTAAGAGGTGCCTCCAAACTCATCGTGTTATGAGAATCTGCCGTTTGCTCACGTATTTAGTCTAGCTCTCCGCATGAAACAGCAATTATTATTAGCTCAGTTTCACAATCTCCCACGGATTACTCACTGGAGTTTTGGCCCATCAGTGATTCAGATTCTATGCAAGAATCTAGAACTGGTGAGCTACTGTCAGAAAAATGTGCCTCTTCCCAAGTAATGACACTTTTTATAACTACACTATTGTGAGCCTATCTATGGCAATTTTCATTGAGATATTATGTTAGTCGGTTTGGCTTTCAAGAGCAACATCGGGGGGGGCAAAATTAGAGTATTGTCCCCCCAAGAAAAGAATCTTGCTGACTCAAGATTTCCTTGTCACATTGCAATCACTTAAAAAAATCAGGTTTTTTTTTAAGAGTAAGAAATCTAACAATGCAATAATTTGTGACTATGGTCACTAATAATTCTAGTAGGATGACTCAGTTGGATCTATAGTGGTAGAATCACATTTTTTCTCTTTATGAATCATTTTTCTTTGATTACATTTTGACTTGGGGGATCAGAGCCTTTTCTGTTGTAGTAAGTTAGTGTTCAGTGTCTCGGTCAGTTTTCAATGTTTTAGTTTAGTTTGTGTTTCAACGTTAGTTCCTTTTTCTCCCTTGAGTATGTATTTCTTTGATTGCGACTGTGATTGTAACTCTGAATTTGACTGTTTGTTTTAAAACTAAGAAATAAATAATCCAAAAATAAAATAAGTTGAGCATTTAGAAACAGTGTTTAGGCAGCTTAAGAAAAGGGGTGGCCAGGGGAATGTGAAAACAGGAAAGATCTAAGCATGAAGGATTTTCAGGGCCTCGCTCTCTGCAAGGTGCTGTAGGCTCTGTTACAGAGTAAGAACTGGCAAATCCACCCCTAAAGATTCCTTGCCTAAGACAACCCTAGGAAATTCATGGAAGGGTCATTAAATCAACAAGCAACTTGAAGGCAATTCACACGCACAATCCATTAAAATACCCTAAAAGCACCAGATCCTGCCTGATCTTGGAAGCTAAGCAAGCTCAGCTTTGGTTACTACGTGGATGGGAGAACGTCAATGAATACCAGGTTCTCTTGGCTATATTTCAGAGGAAGGAACTGGCAAAACTACCTCTGAGGATTTCTTGTCTAAGAAAACCTGATGAAATTCATGGGGTCGACATAAGTCCACAAGCCACTTGAAGCCACATACCCACCACTGTCTGGATTGCTAGAAATTTGGGGAGTGAAGGAGAATTCTTACCCACTTGCTGTGGGGAATTCTCCCTCCTGCGGTGTACTGAGGGCCCGGAGGACAAGGAGGAGAGGGCCAAATAGTACCCACTTATAACCTTGTGGAGAATGTTCCTAAGATAACTATCACCGTTTAATTCTATTTGTTATTTATCCATCACTATTTAATAATTAATTTTTTTAAAAAAAAAGCGATTTAGTTTAATGTTAATAATTAAATTCAATACTACTAATTTAATTTAGTAATAACATCACCTATAACATCACGACAGGGAGTCAAAGAAGGTACAGATATAATAAAAAGCTGCCATCACCAAAACGTATCAAAAGTTAAAATGTAATTGAACTATCGATAGAGCTGGAAACAGTTTGAAAGTATCTCCATGAACAAGCCCAAAGGGCTCTCAAAGTCCGTAGCGCCTGGCGAGCCTGTTCTACGGAGGTCTCCTCATTCCCCTCCGTGCGAGGATGGGGGACGGCAGTTTGGAAACGAAACCTCAGCATGGGGCCCGAGCCTGGGGAAGGAAGGGGTCAGAGAAGGCACTCCCCTGAAGGAAAGACCACCGGGTGCCGGGAAGGGGGGATGGGGGCTCCCCGGAAAGCGCGCCACGGGAGAAACCACCTCTCCAAAGCTCGCCGTGCGCCCTGGGCGCAAAAGCGCACGAAGAAGGCGCGGCGCCCTGGAGCTCCTTACCTTGGCGGCGCGTCTCCAGCTGGCCGTAGTTGGGCACCCGGGTGCTGGAGGGCTTCTTGACCAGGAAGGAGCGCGGCATGGCGAGGGGGAGCGGCGGTACCGGCAGGAGCAGCAGCCGATTCCCTCGGCAAGCCGGGTGGCCGGGCAGGTGGGATAAAGCGGCGGGCTGATTAGCATGGGCCGCCCGCCGAACCAACCGCCGCCCGAGGAGGGGCCGTCCTTGGCTCTTGCCTCCTCCTCCTCCTCCTCCTCTGCCAAGGAGGGCGGCTGCAGGTGCAAAGAGAAGAGGGAGAGCGGCCGGCGGGGATTCCAGGAATGTCCTGGGAGAGGAGGCGGCGGGAGGGCGTCCAGCACTTCGAAGCTGAAGGCAGGCTCCCCTTTCCGGCGGAGTCGCCCAGTCCAACGCTGCGCGGATGAGGCTGGCCGAACTTTCCCCGTCCCTTCGCGTAAAATGAGTTGTCAGCCACCCCGCAGGTTGTAAACACTCGGGTTTGGACGTTACAAAGGCGGTAACGAAAGCCGATTTCAAAACTAGCCAGGCGGGGCTGTTTCTGACCAGCCACGGATTCTGGCTACTTTCAGAAGGCATTTTGGAAGGCGATTTGACGGGAACGTTATCAGTTTCTTACTGTCTTGTAATCCCAGGGAGTTTTCTCTCTGTAAAGGGAAAGTAACAGAGCATAAGGCAAAAGTTAACCAAACAAAATGTAATGGCAGGAATGGCTCCACTTGTCAAATACTGCAAGAAGTAACTAGCACTGATTTTAAGTAACAGTTTCCTTACTTGAATGTAGAGCAGGTCAAAGTTATGAAGCATTTTGCTGCGCCAGCCTCAGCTTTAGCGCTTCTTGTTGCTGTGTGTGTTCAAATTTATGTATATTTTGTTTGGTTAACTTTTGCCTTATTCTCTGTTACTTTCCCTTTTTTTCCTTTTTCTGTAGCTGTGGATGAGTTTGTTATGTCTCCTACTAAAACCAATAAATAATAAACCTGAAAAAAATTAACTGGCAGGCTGGGATTCCAGTAAAAAACCTTTCCCAAGCAGAGCTTGAATAGGTGATGCACTTTTGGATTCATCTACTCAGGAGGAAGTCCTGCTGTTTTTCAAGGGTCTTTGCTTCACAGACAAGGAACTGCTTCCTCAGTGCCATGAAGCCACCTCTGCAAAATAGATATTTCATGGAGATATCCTGATCAGAGAGAGCCAGCATGGTATAGTGGTTTGAACACTGGACTACAACAGGATTCAGTTCCCCCCTCAGGCATGGAAGCCCACTGGTTGACCTGGGTCAAGTCACAATCTCTCAGCCTCAGAGGAAGGCAAAGGCAGACCCTCCCCTCCGAGCAATTCTTGCCAAGAAAGCCCCATGACAGGTGTGCCTTAGTGTTGCCATAAGTCAGACAAGACACAGCAACAAAGATGGTATTTGAAAAAGGGAGAATTTCTTCCTGGAGCATGAAAGAGAACCCTACTCTTGATTCAGTCTGCTCTGAATTGATGAGAACTGAATTTCTTGCTAAAAATTCTAGTTTAGTCATCTTGTGTTGGGCCTAGATAGGCTGCTTGACAAAGAACTGCAAAGCTGGCTTGCACATTTTTATCTCGTCTTCCAGGTTCTAGAAGTGTAGTCAGGGTGGCCTACGTGATTGAAATGAGAAAAGGCTGCAACACCCTTGAAACTGAAACCGTTTCATGTGGCACTGGGGTAACGCAAGCCTTGCAGGCTGGAACCATCAGGTGGCAGGAAGTGGCTGACCAGCTCTTCTGATGTGGAAATGAGCCTGGCTGCAGCCGATGGGGTCACACTTCCTCTGACTGCCATCACTCAGTTGTTCTAATGCTGGAGAAGCAATGGGTGAAAACGATACAAATAGGAATTGTACCCTTCCCACATGAAGTTTTCTTTGAGTCCCCATATTCCTAGCACTGAAGAGAGTGAGACACTGAAAACTATCCATGCCTTGCTGTTGTTGTGTGCCTTCAAGTTGTTTCCAAATTATGGTGACCCTACCACAGGGGTCTTCTGGGGCTGAGAGTGTGTGATATACCCAATGGGTTTCCATGGCCAAGCAGGATGTAGTGCGACAGTCAAAACCATACACCACGCTGGCTTACCTGGAACTCTTCTATTCACTGGATCACTATGTCTCTTTTCTTTGGTTGCTTAAACTCTGTTTCAGAGTGACCACAATCCTAGACACCTGAAAACTGAAAGAAAAATATATATTTAGGGTGGCAAAATTAGCCTCCAAGTTGCTACAAGATTCCTTGATATGTTTTTATGCTGATAGAGACTAATACAGCTAGGTCTTTGAACCCAAACGCCCACGTGGGTTGAAGACCGGTAGCAGAAAGCAGGGAGGGACGGGGGTGAGGAGGAAGGTTCCAGCATTTGCTCTTGCACCTGAGCCCCCGACAAACAAACGGACGGGGAGAATTCTGAGAAAGAATGGCAAGGTGAGGAAGTTTCTTGGGTCGGGCTGTTCCCGATAGAGCGCTTATCTCTCTCGCCCCCTGCAACCTGCCCTGCTCCTGCTTCAAAGGAGTTTGCAAACATCTCCTAAGCACCTCAGATATCCCTGTGAAGCAATTGAGGCAGATGACAGAGGACAGTGGGCTGGAAGGAGAGCAAAAGGCCTCCCTCTGGCTTTGTGGAGATTAGTGGGCAAAAAAACAGGACAGGTGGGGCAGGAGATCTTTGAGAGAGAGACAGAGAGGGGGAAGGAAAATGCATTTCGGGAACAATAGCTTGGTGGCTATGTACTCCAGAAACTTTAAAAAGAAGTATTTTTAACCTGGACTTAATTGAGGGTACTGTATTAAACTAATGAAGGGTTGTTTCCACTTAGAATGGACTTTTCAGGGTCATTTGGTGACTGGCATCCCCACTCCAGGTTATAGCATGAGTTTGAATGGAGTGAATAGATTTTAGACATTCTGCTGAGGTCTCTTAAAATTTGGAACAAAAACTTAAGCAGATTTGTTTTCTCACTGATAGGAGAACCATGAACCCCCACAGTGGATTTTCTCCTACCCCCAAGAGTAGTAACTGTGTCTAGCCCTCCTGACGTTGTTGGCTCTAACTGCCATCATCCCCCACCAGCTACACTGTTTATTGGTTATTCTGAAAACCCAGTGTGGTTGCTGGGATGCTGGGAGTTGCAGTCCAAGTTGTTGTTCAAGTTGGGGGTTTCAAATCCCTGCTTAGCCATGGAAACCCACTGGGTGACTTTGGACAAGTCACATTCTCTCAGCTTTAGGAGAAGGCAATGGCAAACTCTCTCTGAACAAACCTTGCCAACAAAACTCAGGGATAAGTTTGACTTGGAGTCTCTTCAGTCAGAAGCAATGTTAAAGCACACAGCAATAAGAAATACTGTATACCATATATTTACACTGCAAATTACTTGCTGCAAATGTGCTGGACTGCACTTCCCATCAGCCCCAGTCAGCATGAGCAATGGATATGCTAACTGAGGATGAAATGAGTTGTAGCCCAATGCGTCTGTAGAACACAAGGAAAGCTATCTGGCATTTTAGAGATTTCCCTTCTAGTCCCAACTGAGCAATTAAACTCATGAGATCTCTTGGGCCAGTCTCTCTCTCTTTCTGCTGACCTACCTCACAAGACTGTTGTAAGGTGCAAAGATTAAACAATTGGAAAGGGGGATTGCCATGTAGACTGAACACTTTAAAAATGCTCATTGGAATACAAATATAACTAACCAATCACAAAGATGACTTTTAACCATCCCAGAGATTCTTTTGGTTGCTTTTTAAATTCCAGAGGTAGGCAGTCCTGAATTAACCAAACAACCTGGCTGATTTTCTCCCTCTCCCAGGGACCATCCGGAAATTACTGTTTGCACCAAAGAGACACAGAGCAAATATTGGTACAGACACAATGGAGGGGGAAAGCTCTTTTCTCAGAAAATATATCACCTGAGAAAAATGTGAAAAATAAGACCAGAGGAGGAAAAACACCATGAAAACTGAGAAGGAAGGGTATTCACAAGGAATAAAACATACCTTGGCATAGCAGACGTGAACTTCTCCTTGACTTATACATTCTTTGCCCCGTACGTCTGGATGCAGAGTGGTTGGCTAAAACTTTCTAAGATCTGAGGTGGGATAGGAAAAGAAAATAAGACAATGCTATAAAAATACTCTATCCATGCTCAGAGTCACTGTCATATTTTAAAACAGAAAGATAGGAAGTTTGTATTATACTAGATTAGTCTATTTGTACATCTCCTTTGCTATCGTCTGCTCCAGACGTGCTAGCTGTGGCCCACCGATTTTTTTTTCCAGTCTGAAATGCCCAACAGACCTAGCCTAAAAATATTATGGGAGCTGCAGTCCAAAACCACCTGGAGGATCCCAGTTGCCCACCCTGGAACAATCTGACTGGCAGTGATTCCCCAAGGAAAAGGTACAAGAGAAGGTTCGTCCTTTCCACTGTTCAGTTTTGCAAGAGATTTAGCATGGCACCCCCCAGATTTAGGGGAGTTGTGAGTCAAGTTTGGAAAAGTTCCTTTTTTGTACTGTAACACCCAGAATCCTCCAGCTAGCACTGGCAGACAGACACCCCCCCCCAGCCAAAGCATTTGGGGAAGTATAGTCCAAACAAAGGGATTTTTCCAAGTCTAGCTGTGAATGATTTGGAGGAGTGGGAATCATGCAGCCCTCCGGGTGTTGTGGGATTACAACTCCCAGCGTATCTCACCACTGGCTCATATCCTCCAAATGTCCCAATTTGGTCAGGACAGTCCCGATGAAAGCCTTGTCATCTCATTCTTTTTTCTCCAGCTGCTTTTAAAATGTTCCAGTTTCTCTTTCCTCCTCCCACCTTCCCCCTGTCTCCTCAGACTGCTTCAATTGCTGCAACCATGAGTTCAAACTGCAAAAGTAGATTGCACTCAATTAACTCGGTGGGGGCGAAGAGGTAGAATCTTGCCCTTCCCAGTAGGCTCAGGAAAAAGCAAAATTCTGCAGCCTCTCCTACCTGGCGTGTTATTCCTCATTCATAACTCTTGCCATCTTGACCACCCTCTGATGTTACTTGGCCACAGTTCCTGGTTTTTCTTGGCGAAATATTAGAAGATATATGTTGGCTATGCCTTCTTGAGCTAGTTCGACAACATCTGGAGGGTGACATGATTCCCACCCTACTTATTATAGCAGAGGTGGGAATCACAGAGCCTTCGAGATGGTCCTGGATTACAGCTCCTAGAATTCATCCCCAGTACCTCTGCTGCTGAGAGTTGCAGCTCAATGATCCTGGACCCCCGACTCCATGCTAAAGGGAATGACATTTCAGAGCAGACTTGACCATTTGGGACTGGGTAGAGGGAGAAAAAGATAGAAGCACCTTTCTCGAACCAGCAGCCAGATGAATCCACACAGTGAGGCAAATCCCATCAAGAGGAGAGAGCAAGCCAGGAATGCGGCTGATGCAAACCCCAGCATGGATGGAGCACTTATTCCTTGGATTGCATAGAGGCAGGAGCATCAAATGGCTTCAAGGGGCCGGCGCTGCTCAACCCAAAAGGGGTTTTTTTTTTTTTTTGCATGCGTAGGACTGATGTGCATGGCATGGGGGATTCCCAGCTTCAGCTTTATTTGCCTAAAAATCCCTTATGCCAAAGAAACTGCATGAAAGATCTATCTGTCCATCTATTTGTCCACCGTTCCCTTTCTTATTCACCCACACCTTAAGAAATAGGTTTAGGGAAGGGTGTAGGGCTATCCCGATAGATTTAGGGCCATTCCAAGATTGGAGGTTTCAGGGTCAAAAGCTAAGCCTTTGGGACAAGCCCTTCAGAAGGGCGCTGGTAACATTACAAGGGGGATGTTAAAAGGGGAAGCCCCTGTTGATTTTATTAAGTCCAATGTATTAATCACGAACCACAGCTGAACAAAGCAAAAATAATTTTGCAAACCACACCATGTCTAATGAATGAGGGCATTTTCAAAGCAGCGCTGCCTGCCCTTTGGTTCCTCCCACTGAGAAAAGGATCCAAGCCTTGAGATCCAAGAATTATAGTTCAGCAACTTGGGGCACACAGTCAAGCCACAATAGCGCATGTGCGCGCGCACGCACACACCTGGATTAACACATCCTCCAACTGTCCCAGTTTCCCTGGAACAGTCCTGATTAATCTCTCTCCTTTTCCAGCTGCTTTTAAAATATCCCCGTTTTTCTTTCCTCCTCCCATTTCCCCCTTTTGTCTTCAGCATACTTCAAGTGCTGCAAACTGAGTTCAAAGTGCAGTAGTAGTTTGCATTTCATGAATCTGTTGGGAAGGGGCAGAGAAAGGGGCAGCATCTTGTCCTTCCCAGTAAGCCCAGGCAAAAGCAAACCACTGCAGCCTCTTCTAGCTTGCTTGTTCTTCCTTGCCATCTTGACCACATTCTGAGGCTTCTTGGTCACACCTGTCCAGTTTTCATCTGTGAAATGTTGGAGGGTGTGGATTAAGGCAGTTGGGAGTCCACAGAACAGCCAAGCTAGCTGGTGGGTCTGGGCACTGTCCATGAAGCCTGGACTTGAGAGCATCCAGACTTGTAGGCGTGGTGGGGTGTCTTGAAATATCTTCCCCACTGACTCATTGTCCCAAGTGCACTGTCATCTCAGTCACAGGTAAACATTCCCCCCCCATCTCCGTTGGTGCTTCTCAACAGGTCCTGGAGTTTTCCACTGCCTGGCTGACCTCTGTGCCATGTTTTTAAAGCAGCAGACAGGAAATCTCAAAGCAAGAGAGGGAGAGATAAAGTTTAATGAAGCCGCAAAGCCTCTGGCCTCATTCAAGGGACCTGACGAAAGAAGAGAGGGGGCCTTGTGAATTGTTGAGATGGGACACAGGTTGGGGCTGAGCTGTTGACAGAAGCCCAGCCGAAGATAAGATGCTCTTTGGGTCCTGCGTCACCCTGATTTACTTTTTTTAAAGATGCAGGCAGGGAACTGATACTGGCAGCCTGGCTGGCTGGGGAGAGAATGAAAACATCTGAGATTGAAGAAGGGATGGTGGTGTTGGCAAAAAATCTCAGCTAGGAAGGGAAAGAGACAAGAGAGTCGGTGGCATGTTTGGGGAAAGGACTTCTTATCTGCCCCGGCACAGCCTTGAGGGATCTGAGTCTCTCGGTTCTTCAGGGTTCAGGGACGCTTGTGGCAAAGGCAAGTCAAAGCACTGGTTTGCCTGTTGGACTGTGGAAATAACAAGCCACAGGCTGCGTCTGTCCCAAACCTGCCCCCACCTCCCTGTTCACTGTGATGCTAAACCAAGTGCCTTTTCTCCTCCTTTATATTGTTGTGCGCCCTTGAAGTTGTTTCCAACTTATGGCAACCCTAAGGCAAACTTATTGCAGAGTTTTCTGGGGCTGAGATTGTGTGATGTGCCCACGGTCATCCAGTGAGGTTTCTATGGCTGAGTGCTCCCCCACATCATAGTCCAATGCTCAAACCACTAAGCCACCCTGGCTGCACTTCCTCCTCCTTCATTTCATTTCATTTCATTTCATTTCTGTCCCACTAGTAGCAGTCAGGCAGGACAGAAGCCAAGGTGGGTGACAATTAAAGCTAACTGCAGCTAAACCTTTAAAAAAGTTAAACTGTTCTATTAAAAGTACTAAATAGCTTAAAAACATTGTCATTCGAGCAAATGGAATGAGATTTTTCAGCCTGAGACATTTCTGCTGCTAGATACCATACTGTCCCTGAAATATATACATAAGCAGAAATTAAAATTAAAAAAATAGAAACCATCAACTGAGCACTTGGAGATGGATCTCCCCTTTTCACCTTGGTTACAAGAAATTAAAGCAAAGTGCAGTTAAAACCTATTTGATAGAGTGGTTTTTTAAAAAAATTAAACTATCCAATGGGAGAGAATTCCACAGGCAGGGAGTAGCCACCAAGAAGACTCTGAGTTCTCAGTCAACAGGCTAGAGATGAGGGCAGGAAAGAGCAAAAGCCATCCTCCCAAGATCTCAGAAGTCAGCCAGACTCATCTTAAACCTGTGAAAAAACCAAGTTTTTCTTTTTTTCCCTGCTCCCCTGGTAAAGGTGGTCCTGAAGAAATGGGACTGCATCATCATCATCATCATCTCCTCCTCTTGCTCCTGCTTTTCCCCCCAAAATTGGGAACAAAACAATTAGAAACATCCAAAAGGTGAATATTAAAATAGAATCAAACTATTCACTACACCTCAATAAAAGAAAATGCAATTGAAAAAAGACTGGAAAACCCTTAAAAAATAATTAATACAGCACCTCCTAGCCTGTTCTTTAAAAACTTTCTGTTTCAAAACTCTGTCTGAATAAAAAGGCTTTAGCCTGCTGATGGAAGGACAGTAAGGAAGGGGTTCTTCTGGCCTCCCTGGGAAGGTGGGTCCAAAGTCTAGGGGAAGCCACCGAGAAGACCCTCCAAAGACATATTTCTCCTCCTATTTACCCTTCCTTCCTTGCAGATTCCCTGCTCAGACCTCTGCTGGCGAGCGAGGACACAAAAGGCTGGGAAACCTACATAGCAATGCAAGGGTTAAGCGTTGCATCCCTCTCCCTTCTTTTTCCCAAAAGGCTCCCAGTCACAGGCAGGCAGGTGACTTGCCCTGAAACAATTACTCAAGGAGGGTTATCAGGAAGAAACAAGAGGGAAAGACCACAAATGAAGCTGCTACTCCCCCTAGAGTTCACTGTGGTGCTTGCAACACAGTATTATGCCCCACCTCCAAAGTCTTACATTTCCGCACAAGGCTGTTATAGCGCTATGATTCTACTTTCAACATCCTATGGAATCCTGGGGTTTGCAGTTTCGGGAGGGGTCGGCCAGCCCCTCCCAAAACTGCAAACCCCAGGATTCCATAGGATGTTGAAAGTGGAATCATAGTGCTTTAACAGCTTCGTGCGGAAATGGCCTTACAATAGCAAGGGCTGGTACGCAGCAGAGCAAGATACAGTCGGCCCTCCAGATTTGCGGGCTTGACTGTCACAGATTTATTTGTGAGTTTCTCCAACCCTTGTCCCCACATCTCAAGCACTTCTCTTTCAGGGGAATCTTCCCTCTTTGCAGTTCCAATCAGGCTGCACAGCCCGTTAAAAACCCACCTCTGGTCCTCTTCTTCCTCCACCAGCCTCTGTCTGGCCAAATAAGGATGGCTCACAACACCACAAACCCTCCCCCAGTGCCCTGATCCCACGCCCAAGGAAGGAGATGTACATCAGAGAGGAAGTATATGGCCACCACACTGAGCCCCTTTTCCCTCTCCTTTCCCTGACCCAGTTTAGACCCTGGGTGTCCATTCTCCCCACCATACCTCAGCCTTCTTCCCACAGTCACACACAAATATTTTGATATTTGCAGCCCAGTAGGCCATTTAGCTTCATAAAACAACAAAAAACACTAGTATTTGAAGTAAGAAAAAGACACAGATAGGTAATTTCATCAAAGATCTTTTTCTTTACAGCAGAAAAGAGATCCCCAAACCATTTTTATAAAAAGACAACCGCTTCATTATTCCTGTGTTAATGAAAAGAAGTCCTTTTCCCTCATTCTAGGTTCTAGCATGCCTCCTCCACTCCCTAACCCCCCAAGCAAAAAAACGTCCAGCCTAAAATTCTTGAATCCGCATCATGTTTTTCTTTAACAAAAACCCGTGCCGTGTTTTTCTTTAAAAAATATACTTTAAAAAATAATGCTCCATAAAAATACTATCGTTCCTAACCAAACACAGATATTGCAATATCAAGAATTAACTACTTTTGTTGTCTCTATAGAAAATGTGAAAAGAGTTATTCGTCACACTGAGAGATGTAGAAAAAAAGAACCACGAAGAACCTCTAGAGTTTATCACAAAAGCTGGTATATAAAACGAGCAAGGGTCGCCAAGAGTGTAGGGAGGAGAGAAAAGGTGGATTGAATATTTGGGGTTTAATTCTGCAGATCGTTTCAAAACTCCCACCAGCATTTTCATGCACAGTTTTAACTGAAATGTCCTTTGTGGCCATGGCTAAGCAGTGGGCAACTTGTACCCAAGGGCATAATAAATAATCCTACAAAGTTTAGATCAAAGTTTAGATGCTTCTTTTGTTTTTAAATTAAAAAAAAAATCAAACCAACCAATGCCCAGCCCCGGGTGATTTTAAGAAATTGGGACAGCAATTTCCCCATGAAACGCCTTGTTGCTCTATAAACCGTAAAAGAGAAGGGAAGATGGTGCTAAAATCTTATTAAAAGCATCTTAATAAAAGCCCCCCCTTGTTAATTAGGAAATGTCCAAGTGAAAAGAGGGCCCAACCCAAAATTCGAAGCAGAAGAGGTGTGGAGCTCTGTTATGTTTTATCACCCGTACAGCTGGCCGCCTGCATCCAAGTCTTTCCGCTCTTGGTTTGGAAAATGAAGGAGGGATCTACCTGGCTGAGCAAGGCAGAGCAAAAGTCAGTGGCACGGGGCACTTGCTCACTCAATGGTACCCAGTGGAAGGAAGGAGGGCCTTGCCTCCTCTGTTACGAAAAAAAGGGAAAAGGTCCATGTCAAGGGCTGGCAAAACCCAGCCACAGTTCCAACCAGCTGCTCAAAGTTCGCCCTCAATTCTCTGACAGGGAGAGGGCCAGGGCAGCTTGTAATGCAGCTTCTTCATCGATGTTATAGTCCTGGAAAGAGGAAGACAAAGCCAGGTCTTATTGTCTGTGTCGCTGTTCTTTTCTACCTGTTTTAAATAATACAATAAAACTTAAAAGGAAAAATGCAGCTAAAAACCAGCAAATGATAAAAAGCAATTATCATATATACTTGTGTATAAGTTGATCTTATGTATAAGTTGAGGGTAGGTTTTGAGGCCAAAATTATGGATTTTGATATGACCCGTGGATAAGTTGAGGGCCATTCTAGGGAGAGGGGAAAGTGCCAACGACGCCTTGGGGGAGCCAGCTGTCCTGGCTGCTGCCACTTTCCCACCCAGGCCTTTTGCCAATCTACTCAAAGGGGACGGTTCCTTTTTCTGATAAAAGTTAAGGTACAGTATTAACTCTTTATTAAAAAAAAAGGAGCTATCCCCTTCTCTAAGTAGTGTGGTGAAAGGCGAGAGCTTAGTCTGTCCTGAGTAAACCTTAAAGAAACATAGATCCCCTCCAGCATTTCAGATAAGGGAGGCCCAACCTTTACACAGTTTGGGAACATTCCCCTTTTATTCACAACAACACCAAGAATCCCCTATCCAGCCCCAGAACCTGCCCCCCAGCCAGACTTTTTTCTTCCACTGAAGGAAGAAGCCCCAAGCCACCTTTGTGTCCGCACTCTAGGAGAAAGGCAGCATCTAAGTATAATACATAAAATAAGGTACCATACAATGCATTAAGATTACAAAGAACTTGGGAAATCTGCCTCCCCCAACTTTTTGCACTACAGTTCCCCAAATCCCCCAGCCAACCCAGAAGAGATTCTGGGCATTGTAGTCCAAGAAGCAGGGGGAACTTTCCCAAGTTCTGAAAAGAGCACAACACAAAAGAGGGAAAATTATCATGTAAACACAAAGGATGCCAGAACCCTGACCCTCGTTGCTGCCTCAAAGACATTTTGGGCTTCCCAAGCCAGGTCTTTAGCGAGCAACTAAAACATCCCTAGAGGTTCTGTTGGATGGCAGTACCCACCACAAACGTGTCATAGGAGAACTTGTGCCGGTGCAGGAGGTGTTGTAAGAAGTTGGCGCTTTTATAGCTGGGGTCGCCCCAAGGCATGGCTGAGCAGACAGGGCATACCTGAAAGACATGAAAGGGGTAGCAGAGAAAGGAGGAATGTACCCTGAGCAGAGAAGGAGAACAAGACAGCCCATTCCAAACATCAAGATGACTAGAATAGTGGTTCTTAACTTTTTCTTTACTGCCCCACCCCTTGTAAATATAATTTGTTGCCCGGGACAAGTGATGAAGTGCATTCTCGTCCACAAAAAAATAATTCCTTTTTTACTGTAAGAGCCGTTGGACAGTGGAACAGATTGCTTCAGAGAAAGGTAGACTCTCCATCTTTGGAAGCCTTTAAACAGAGGTTGGACAAAAATTGTTCAAAGATGCTGTAGTTGTGTATTCCCGTGTGGCTTTAGGTTGGACTAGGTGGCCTTCACAGTCCCTTCCAACTGTACAATTATGATTCCCAAAGCAATTTTTGTATGAAATAAAATGCTCTCCCTCAATACACTTGCCTCTTCCTCAGGCACATTCACTTTCCTGTTTTCTTCTGTTGAAGGAAAAGAAAGCTGTTTTTCCCATTAGAGAAAGAGAACAGAGATGCAGTGAGCTAGAAACAAGAGGAGAGTGCTTGATCTGCCCAGAGGCAAATGTTTGTGCAAAACTACCAACTCCACAGAGGGGAAACAGCTCAAATGTGAATGCAAGCTGAACAATTCACAGGAAGTCATGCCCTGCTTCAGGGCTGCATCAACCAAGGAACCCATTTGCTCCCAGAAAAATATTCTTTTCTTTTGAGAGCTGATTGTTCCCCTTGTCTTTCAGGCACCAGTTTAAAGGATGTATTTGTATGAGCTTCTAAGGAATAAGTAAGGGGTTGATTTGCCTCTTGTTGCCTTCTAAGTTGACATTTGCCGTTGGAAGAAATACAAGTGTGGCTGTGTTGACTGTAAGTTAAATCCCAGAGTCTGCACCAAAGCAATAGCTTTATTAGGCAAACCCCAAAGGCACAATACGCTGTACAAGCATTCAAAACCACACATCTTTTGTGGTTTTAGAAATCTGAAAACTATGATTTTTAACTGTATGCTTTTAAGTGGATTGTTAGCTACCTTGAGCTGTTACAAAGACATCATCAGCACTGTTTCCTATTTTATTATTACTGCTAATACTAGTAGGGCATAAATACCTTAAAGCACCAGATCCCATCTGATCTAGGAAGCTAAGCAGGGTCAACCCTGGTCAGCACTTGGATGGGAGACCAACAAAGAATACTAGATACTGTGGCCTCTACTTCAGAGGAGGAAGCTGGCAAAAACATTACTGAGGATTCCTTGCCTAAGAAAACCTGCCATAACTCAACAGAAGCATGACTCTCAGCAGTCTTAGCCAGCACAGAACTGCAGCTCAACAACATCTGAAGGGTCACACAATTCCCACCCCTACTCTAACACCAGACTAATGCACATAAAACTCACCACTTTGTTGGGGTCATTGCGATGGTTTTCCATGCAGTGCTTCACCAGTTCCTGCTGGTCCAGATTTCGTGCTCCACAATAGGGGCAAACAAACGTAGAACGGTTTGGGATATTGCTGCAAGAGAGCACAGGAATTTGTCACGGGCTTCTGAGTGGCTGTAAAAGCCCCTTTTCTTAGAAAAACAGAGGTCCTCTCTTTGCCTGCTTCCCAGAGAGATAGCATACAGTAATCCCCCCTTATCTCTATTGCCTCTGCAATGCTACGCTACTTTTGGTGATGCCAGAGCCATTTCTAGCTTCGCAGTGAACACGGAGAGGTTTCATACTACCAGACAGTACAAAGTCCCTCTGTGGTCCCTGTGAAGCTAGAGGGTTTGGTACTATCTGCAATTTCAGGTATCCACAGAGAGTCTTGGAATGTATTCTCTATGGATAAGGAGGGATTACTGTAGCTTCCCTGTTAGTATCTCAAAGCTCCTGCTTTGGGATCAGCTGCTCCAGTCAGTGAAGGAACAGATACCTGGGAATGGGCTGGGATGTTGGGACGACAGGAACAAACTTTGGACAGTTGGCCATCTGTTCCTGAACCTTCGCACAGGACGTGACATGGGACCTCATCTTTGCAAGGGTCACCTGAGGGGGGGAATAAAGGTGAGATGACAGCATTAGGCACATGAGTTCTATCTTTCTTAGAATGTAGCTTTGCCCAGTGCTAGCCTTCCCAGAATTTCCACAATGTTCAACTTCCCCCCAAAACAGCCAGAAAATAAATTGGAAGTGATGTTCCATACTTCTGGTTGCATTTGGAGCACCCCTGTGGTAAGCATAGGGGTAAAAATGCCTCCCTTCACAACTGCTGATCTCCGCTGCAGTGAAGTAGAATCCTGGAGTACAACCACCATTTAAATATAGCAAAGGAACTTCATGTCAGCCATCAGCCATTCTTCGTGGTATCAAACCTTGCCTGCTGGAGAGGCAAAGATGCAAAACCGCTGAGCTGCAAGTTACCCAACCACTTCTTCGTGGTTGTAAAGCTGACACGAAAAGAGCTGCTTCTCCCGCGCGTGGCTCTGCCTTCGCCCAAGCAGAGAGATACTTTTGGTATCCATTACCTTCTTGCTACACCCTCGGCAGGGAGCCTTGAAGGAAGAGAGTTGCTTCTCCACGCTGGAGGCCTTCTCCACCTTTTTGGGGTCAAAGGGCATGCGGCAAAGTGGGCAGAGAGGAGAGGGTACTTGGAGGCATGGCTGGAGGCATTCCCCACAGAACCTGGGTGTGGGGGGAAAAGAAACAGAGATCTCATTTCACTCTGCAATCTCAGGAAACATGGGGGAACCCCAGGCATGTGGGTGTCTTGCCAGAAGATTCAGCAAGGGGTTCAGTTATATTCTTTCCCCACCCAAGGCATTGCAGGGCTTCCACTGAAGGGAGATCCAAGAACAGGGAGCAGCTACAGAGAACTCCACACACCCTAGATCTGTGATAGGGAGATCTCAAGATTTCAGAATCTGCTTTGCTCCCTGCCACTTTTCCCTATAAGTATGAGATTCAAATGGCAGGGTCTGCTGCAAAAGAAGCACCCCAAAGGTTACAAAAATTCTGAACCCAGGAATTTGTTCTGGGGTCCCAGAACTGAGAAGAGTCAGCGTGGTGTAGTGGTTTGAGGAACTATGACCTTGGAGACCAGGGTTTGATTCTCCACTCAGCCATGGAAACTCACTGGATGATCTTGGGCAAGTCACACACTCTCAGCCCCAGAAAATCCCATGATAGGGTTTCCTTAGGGTAACTGTTAAGTCAGAAACGGCACACAACAAAAAGACCCCAGAACTGAACAGAACTCATTGTCCTTTGTTGTTGCTATCTGACACAAAGGTCAACTTTGACTTATGGCAACCCTATGCACAGGAGGCATCCAACATCCCCAGACACCAACAGTCCTGCTCAGGTCTTGCAAACTTAGGACAGTCGTAGCTTCTTTGGTTGAGTCTATTCACCTGTGGTGCAGTCTTCACTGTCCTTACTACACAAAAATCCACTGCCACCCCAAGATTTCTTCATTTCAGCAGGAGAACAGAGGGAGCAGGAGAGTCACTTTTTTTGCTAGTACTGTTACAAACCTGGAAGCCAGAAATCCTTTCTGATCTACTGAAACTGGCTCAGTGACAGACACAGAGTTCTGAAACATGACTTTTAAGGACTACTTTCCCACAGTCCTCATGCCCACAGTGTGAGAACTGGCTTCTGGCTGGGGATTTTGAGACCTGGAGTGCAACAGTCAGCTTCCCAAACTCAGGCTTCCTTCTGCCCCCCCACCCGGCCTTGATAATAATTCTCCCTGTTCACAGTTCATTACACAGGGGTTCTCAAACTACTTTGCAACATTTAGGGCCAATACAGAAGAAAGTCACTTGGCTTCAAGAGGTGAAGGACACAAGCAATTTGGAGTGTTTTTTGTTTTACTTTCCAAGCTTCACAACCTCCTTTGCCATCCAAGCTGCGCACCAATGCAAATTCCCAAACATGACAGGTAACCTACTCAGAGACAAGACAGGCAACTTTGCAGTGATCTGGGCAACAAATTTCTCAGATGTCCATTCCCCTTTCCTCTTCATAACCACTGAGCACCACAAGCCAACTAATACTCCTGTGCACCTAGCTGGAAATCTTGGCCTTTGGAGTAGGAAGGAAAGTTCAAGCAATAACCCACAGAGCTTTGGGCCAGAGAACGGTTTTCAGAAACTGCAGCGCAACAACAGGCTGAGATCAGAGTTCACGGCAACTCAGATGTCTGGAAACCTGAAGGGGCAAAGCCTATTGTTTTAATTAGGCAGAAGAAGCTTCACAAAATAACCAGTGGACTAGAAACAGACCTCAGGCACACACAAGGGGAAATGCTCAAAGAGAAGAGGGCAGACTTCCAACTCGCCTGAAAACACACTGGCCTTTCTACAGATCTGAATGAATGAGCAGTCTGTTCCCTCCTATCTCTTGCTTCACTGGGCAGATGTCGTCTGTTTCCTCTGAATTTTCTCTTGCCAGGAGAGCTGGCTGCTGCTTACTTACTTTTTCAAGAGAGGACCTCCAGGGCTGCTCCATACTTATCTATGAGCAAATCTCTTCCAGAAGACTCCCCAAGAGGTAAAACTTAAGGATAAGGCAGTGATCAAAGGAAGGGCACTGACACCAGCAAATGTAGGGGAAGCAGGCAGTTAACCAACTACTACAATTTGTTTTGATGGTGGAAGTCAATGAAATGCATAAAATATTAGAATGATTCAGGAACAAAAATATTCAGGTAGCTGTGTTGGTAAAATACAAAACCCACAAGCAGCGATACCTTTTATTGGGCCAATTCCAAAGCGAAAAACACAATGTGCAGTGCAGCCTTTCAAAGCTTCATTGTCTTCTTCATCAAGTAAAGGTTTTAAAACCATACGGAAGGAAAATAGTGATGATGTTTGAGTGACTCAAGGAGGTCCACCTTTGAAAGGTAAGTTGGTGTAACATTCTCACCATTTCTCTCCCGTATTATTTTTAACTGCTTTGCCTGACGAAGAAGCCAGTGAAGCTTCAAATGCTTGCCTAATGTATTTTATGCTCTGGACTTGCTTCCCTGTCATCCCCCCCCCGCCGCCAAAGTATCACTGCTTGTGGATTTTGTCTGTTCTTGTCAAATGATTCAGTCACTACCAAAGGTGTTTCTGATTCACATTAGTCAGACAGAACTGGGAACAGCCAGGACCAGATAATGTAACTAGCTATTGGTACATTTCTGAGAACAACGCAATATGCTGATGCTCACACATAAAAGCTTAAACAAAAACCTAAACAGGTAACTAAAGGCCCACCTGTTTAGCTGTAAAGACTGGACATGGAGGCTCTGTTCCCTCTCTTCTGCCACCAGAGTTACAGTGCAGCAACTGAGGCCAAGCCTTCTCCAGCTATTGCTCCCTATTGCCAGGGAGCTGGAAAGAGCAGGATATCAAGCGACTGTCTTCTCTTTTGTGGCTTCTAAAGCCACTGATATGACCCAATTCAACTACATACCCCTGATGCAGCTATTACTTTGCTCAGCCTAGGCAGTGTACTCCTACTGATACAACCTAGAATCATGTTAGCTTTTTGAACTGCCACATCACACTGTTGATTCATGTTGAGCTTGTGGTCTACCAGGCCTCCCAGATCCCTTTCACCCGCCCTGTGGTCAAACCGAGTACTCTCTGTCCTATATCCTATGCAACTTCGGCAGGTTTCTTGTTCGTTGCTTCCGCAGTGAGCCAACACTCATTGAAATTCCCTCTTCCAACCAGCCATTAAAGGGACAGCAGCAGTCTCCAGTTTCCACCCCGGTAACCCTACTCCCCCCCCACACCTTTGGCCAGTCTAGCCTTCCTTCCTTTGCTCCCTAACATCCCCAGCCCTGAGATTAGACCTCTTGCTCTCTCTGGACTCCCACTCAGGACAAGACTGAAGCCCTCCCCCCTCTTTTCTGCAAAGCCTCCCCCCACCCCAGTCCCTTCTGGCAAGAGTTGGGCTGATGTCTGAGGACCCCCCCCAAAAAAACCCACTCTTCCTGCCCTTACCTCCCCTGTCCCCCCAGAGGGGTCCCTCCTTCATCTTCTGGCAGGGCTTGGACTACATGGCCTTTGGGGATCCCTTCCTGTCCCGTCCCCCTCAAGGGGTCTCTCCTTCATCCTCTCCCACTCTGGCAACCCTACTCCCCCCCCGACCTTTGCCAGCCTATCCTTCGCCCTCTCACACCCCCAGCCCCAAGATCCGGCCTCTCCCTCGCTCCCTCCGGACTCCCACTCGGGACAAGACTGAAGCCCTCCCCCCTCTTTTCTGCAGAGCCTCCCCGCACCCCAGTCCCTTCTGGCAGGAGTTGGGCTACGCGGCCTCCGGGGACCCCCCCAAATCTACCCTTCCTGCCCAGCCCCCCCCGGAGCCCCCCTCCCCCTCCCCCTTCCCCCACCCCGGGGGCCTCCTCACGTGTGCCTGCAGGCGGCGATGCGGACGGGGCGCTGGTAGACCTCCAGGCAGATGGGGCAGCTGAACTGGGCCTCCAGGGCGGCGCCGGGCTCGGGGGGCGGCGGAGGGGCCGGCAGGGCGGAGGGGCCCCCCGGGGGGGCCGGGGCCGAGGAGGGGGGCGGCGGCGGGGGCGGAGGGGGCGGGTGGGCGGGAGGGGCGGGCGCCTCCCGGGACCCCCCGCCGCCCGCCGAGACCAGCAGGCTCCGAAACATCGCGGCCGCCATGGAAGGAAGGAAGGCGAGGAAGGCGGAGGAGGAAGGAGAGGGAGCGGGAGCGGGGGACCGGAAGTCGCGGCGGCAGGGGCGCCTCTCTCTCGCGTCACGGCTCTGCGACGTAACCAAACCTCACCCCCACTTCCGCCCTTCTTCTCTATAGAGGGGGAATGCTATCGCAAATCCACAGGCCGTTGCCGGTCTGTGACGTCACAGGGGCGCGCCGGAAGTCGAGGCTTTCCGGGGGACTCGGGGGTGGCGGCCGGAGGGGTCTCACGCGGCGGAGGCGGAGAAGCTGGGCGGGGATGTGCGACGCCGAGGAGGGAGGCTGTGGCGGCGGGGGGCAGCCCTCCCGGAGGCCGCCCCGGGGCAGGTGAGGGGGGCGCCTTTGTGCCTAGCCCGTGTTGGGGAAGATGGGAGTTGTAGTCCAATAGGTCCCCCCCCCCGGTTTGGACGAAGCTGTCTTGGAATCTGGGGGCACCTTGGTGGCTGAGAGGTGTAGCTTAGGAATTTTTTTAAAAAAAGCCCTACTACTCCTGGAACCCCCCCCAACACAGCCTCTGCCTATGTTTTCTCGGGGGGGGGAGTCTGGCTTTCATCGCCCTAAAAGTAACTTCCCCAGGCTCTGAGGTTCTAAAGACTGTAGTGTTCACAACAGAGCTTAGGAAGGCTTTTAAAAAGAACGACTACTCCTGGAATCCGCCCCCCCCCGCAGCACAGCCACTGCCTATGTGGGTTTGGGGGGAGGGAGTTCTGGCCTTCATGGTCCTCGGAGTAACTTCCCCAGGCTCTCGGGCTCCAACGACGGAGAAGGATAGTGTTCGCAGCAGAGCTTAGGAAAGTTTCTTTTTTCAGAAGGAATCCCTCCCCCTCAAGCACAGCCTCTGCCTATGTTTGCTGGGGGTGGACTCTGGCCTTCGTTGTCCTAAAGGTAACTTCCCCAGGCTGTTAGTCCCAATGCTCTGCGCCAGTCAGAAACAGCACCCTTGCTGCGCCTTAAAGCTGAGCAGATTTATTACGGGAAAGGTTTCATGCAGTAGCGAGTCATAGAATCATAGAAATGTGGAGTTGGAGGAGACCCCAGGGGCCATCCAGTCCAACCCCCTGCCATGCAGGGACACCCATCAAAACCCTCCCTTGGACAGAGGGCCATCCAGCCTCTGCTTAAAAACCTCCAAGGAAGGAGACTCCACCAGACTCCATGGAGGCAGCATATTCCACTGCCGGACAGCCCTGAATGTCAGGAAGTTCTTCCTGAGGTTCAGGTGGAATCTCCTTTCCTGCAGCTTGAATCCATTGCTCCTTGTCCTGGTCTCTGGAGCAGCAGAAAACAAGCCCTCTCCCTCCTCTACGTGGCATCCCTTCAAATACTTAAACATGGCTATCATGTCCCCTCTTAACCTTCTCTTCTGCAGACTAAACATACCCAGCTCTCTAAGTCTATCCCCAGAGGGCATGGTTTCCAGGCCTCTCACCACTTAAGTCCACTTAATCAGATCCATAATTTGTAGTTTTTATGCCTGTCGATGCAGGATAATGGTCCAGGCATTGGTGGTGGGCTTTGCCTTAGCGTGTGGTGGAGTCTCCTTCTTTGGAGGTATTTAGGCAGAGTTGGGATGAGCAATTTCAGTAATGTTTAGCTGTGTATTTCTGCAGGGTAGGAGGTTCGACCAGATGACCCTTGTGGTCCCTTCCAGTTCTTTCACTCTGCCCGATGAAGTGGGCTTTAGTCCATCCTTGCCCCAGTAAGTTTGTCGTTTGGAAAACTAGATGGGAAGCCCCTGCGCAGCAAAAGTGGATCCCTGCCTTTTCTTAATACACCGCACTGTTGGCAGTAGAGCTTACACCTAGGAAGGAGTGCGTTGTCAAGATTTGGCCGGTCATAGATCGAGCTGTTGCATTTGTAGCTGTTGGCCTGCTGGTTCAGAGGCAGAGTTCATAACACAGCCACCCATTGAAACTTATCAAATAGCTTGTTTAGTAAAATGTGGAACCCGAGGCAGAAATACCACATTGGCTGGTGAAATGCTTGATCTGCCAGTCCAAACTCCCATGGCCTGCCCTGTTCCTTCCAGATAAAAGTTAATGGACTGAAAGTTCCGTTGAAAGTGACTCTTGCTTGCAGATGTTTTTCTCTTGTCTTCAAAACCTTCAAAACCTGACCTTTTTTTTTTCTCTTTCCTTAGTCGCCCCGTGAAATGTATGAAATGCAAAGAAGGTTCTCCGGTGTTAATAATTCGTGTTGGAGATGCTTTTTGCAAGTAAGTGTGTTTAATAAAAGGTGAAAGATTTGTATGAACACAAGAGAAAACATATAATTCTCCTGAATGTAAATAAGAATTATTTTTTAAAAAAAAGAGAAGAGAAGAAAATGTGTTGGGCAGCTGGGTTGCCGTTGCAGTGGGCAGCAAGAAGCAGGCATTGTCTACTCCCCATCCCATCAGTTATATTAGCAATATTGGCAGAAGGCCATGAGGCAGGGAAGGAACCCTGATGCCATGCAGGGCAAGAGAACAAATTCTCCTCAACCTCCACAAAAAAAGTTACACCAACTTTTATTTCCTGGCAGCTAGTTAAGGTGCTGGAGTGCCACCTCACTCCCTGAACATTATAGTGGACAGGTTTGTTGACAGTTACTAGGTGCTGTATGGGAGGTGGGCCTAGTTTGGCCCATGAGGTGCTTGGGGTTTTCGAGCTTTCCATCCCCAAAACCCACTCAAAATGGGTCAAAACTGTTGCAAAATGCAGTCGGTGTTTCCTTTGTGTATTCCTTATTATTTAAATGTGAAAAAACCAAATATAAAAATGAGCATGAAATGAAAACAGAAGTGATCTGCTGTCACTTCTAGCTGTGTCAGGCATGCTGGGTGGTTGGTTGGTTTGTTTAAAAAAATGCCCCCCTACCCCCTAAGCAGTTGCATGTCCCATTGCAGTAAGAGGGTGGGTTTTTTTCCCCATCTGATTGCCCGATCTATATATTCTCTTTTGCAGGTCCTGTTTCAAGGATTATTTTATTCACAAGTTTCGTGCCATGCTTGGGAAGAATCGGTGCATTTATCCCGGAGAAAAGGTTTTGCCCCGGTTATTACCTGGAGGGATTACTTTTGTTGGGAGGGGATGAGGAAAATGTCAGCTGGAAGAAAGAGATGCATTTTCCTCATAATCTTTGGCTGCATCCCTTCTTTGCTGCAGGTTCTCCTTGCCTTTTCGGGTGGCTCTGCTTCCAGTTCAATGCTGCGGCAAGTGCAAGAGGTATCTGCCCATGAATATCAAGCAGGATAAACTGGGGAACAATAATGCAGGACATTCAGCTTCAAAATAATCATTAGTAAGACATCTGAGCAAACACAACATATTTGACCAGTGTCCTTGCAACAAACTGAGTCCTAGAGCTGGGTGACTTGTCAGAGAAAAACTGACAATAGAAATTACTCTTGTTAGGAAGTGATACTACTGAACAGGTGGTAACATCTAGAACAGGAATGCTCAACCTAAGCGACTCCAAGAGCCAATTGAGGGCATCACTGTCTTTTCCAGAAGCTTTTCTCAGTTGTCCAGGGGCTAATAGATTCTTAGAATCTTGCTTAGGAGAGTAGATTTTCTGTAATCATTAGATACCCAAGATTTCAGTGCATTCTCTTAATTTGTTGAAGCCAAAGGAGCGTCCTCCTTTCTTCTTTCAGGGCCTAAGTCAAGAAGCAGCCAAGAAACTCCGCTTTAAACCAGGAATCATCTACATTGATGGTAAGTAGCATTTGTTGTGAGTGTTCAAGGATAACGAAGGCTGGGTTGGGAAGCTGAGATGATGGTACATAAAAAGCCCTTGTACTCTTCTCCCTGTGAAAAAGCAATGCTGCAGAAAAGGGACATTTCATCTCCCTGCAGCCATAATCAGCATAGTCAGTAGTGAGGGATTATGTTCAAAAATATCTGAAAGACCACAGTTGCTCACACATGTCCTTGGTTGTTAAATCTTTGTGTTATGCAAGGACCTAGAGGTGATTATTTCACTTGGATTGCATTTAGTTATTTCTGCATGCAGAGTAGCCTTTTTTGCAAAACAAAATTGGGCAAAAGTTTTGTATGAGAGGGCTTGTGAATTGTCAAGGTTATCTCCTTAGTGGGCTGGAATGAGGGAACACCCCTCTCAGCTCTTCCTATATGGGTCAGTGGATCTCCCTGCTCTTCTTTCTTGCCTCACAGAAGGAGCTGTGTGTGGACAGAGCATGGCTGCACGGCAGGAGGTTCGTAATCAGGTGGAGGCAATCCTGCAAGCCACTGAATTCCCCTATCACTTGGTGTGCTTGGAAGAGGTAAGGATGACCCAGGAGAAGAGAATGCAAGGTGGATAAGGTCAGATTTCTTTGTTAATGCTATCGTTATCATCAGTGTCTTTATCTGTACCTTGTCCTTTCCCCAAAACTGGTCTTGACTTGTGACAGCTCCTGTTCACAGCCTCCATGCACTCCTTTGCAGGTGTTTGACCTTCCTAGTTCAATCCTGCATTCGCTGTCCCACAGCATCACTGACCAGAGCCACAGCTATAAGGAAGCTGTGCATGGCTTCATAAAACAGCAGCGTGAAAAGAAAGCAGACTCAGCAGTACCCTCCCTGAAGGACCAACTGGGAGAGCTTAGCGTGCAAGACTCCGCAGGGGAGGAAAAGGTGGGAGTTCCAGAAACTGAGATGCTTCCTATTTCCCATACAGAGAAATTGGTCAACCTTTTTCAGGCTGTGAAAACCCTGACTGCCAAAGAGGAGTTACTGCAGACCCTCCGGTGAGTGCTGTGCCCACTTCCTTGCCTTGAAGAGAGAGGGATTTTTTTTCCTATTGGTTGCAATGCTGTGGTGGACGCGTTGATCTTCTGTATACAATGTATGCAGTTTTACCCATCTGGTTCCCAGCATGCATCCAATTCCCAGTATGCGTTGCTCTGTAGAACAAGCAGAATGGGCAGTCTGTTGATTTTTTGTAAACCGTGAAGAGCTGGATTATAGTTAATTTAGGTACACAGAGCTTACTGCTTTTTCGGACTATAACTGCCAGAATTCTCCAGACAGCCAAATTTAAAGAATCTGTAGCTATGATATTCAGCCAGCCATTGGAGCTTAGAAAAGTTCCTTTTTGGGGACCAATACATCTTGAGAGATGTAGTCCAACACAAAAGAGGAACTTTTCCAAGCTCTGGTGCACTGAAGAGTGAAATAGTTCATTTCTTGCTATGCTGGCCCGTGTTTGAGTTCATGGGACTCGAGAGGCAGCTGCTTTGGAAGAATAATCAGTGGCTCCTGCCATCTTCTCCTTAAGGACTCACTTGATTCTACACATTGCTCGAACAAATGGATACGCCAAGGTGATGATGGGAGACAGCTGTACCCGCGTGGCTGTCAAGCTCCTGACCAACCTCTGCCTAGGACGAGGTGCTTTCCTCGCTGCAGATACAGTAAGAAAACAGAGGCTGTGCCACTAAGAACATTACATATAGTGTGTGTGTGTAACTTTTTCACTTATGTCTTTCCTCTCCCCGCTTCAAAAGGGCTTCTCAGACAACCGCCATGGCGATGTGCTGTTCCTGCGCCCGATGCGGGAGTATCCTGCCAAAGAGATTGCCTTCTACAATCGCCTCTTTGGTGTGCCTACCGTCTTCACACCTGCACTGGACACCAAGGTAAGAGGGTTGTGGTTCTGGGGCTCCTTTATCAGAGCCAGAACAGAGGATAAGTTGCTATCCATGGTGCTTGTTGGATGACCCACAGGTACCCCCATGACTTCAGGAGTTGGGAAGAGGGCTATCTTAGATTCCTTAGCCCCCTCTCCATTTTGCACAAAAGCAACAGGTGCTGCAGCTCTGTTCTTGGAATCCTAGAGTCGGAAGTGGGATCATGGGCCATAGGGTCCCACCCCCTGCTCAATGCAGGCTCTCCAGCTAAAGCACCCCCAGCAGGTAGCTCTCCAGCCTCTTTTTGAAGACTTCCACAAAAGGAGACCCCACCTTCTGTCTAGGCAATTGGTTTCATTGCTGAACCAGTCTTAATGTGAAGAAGGTCCTTCTGATGTTCACTCAAAAACTACTCTCCTGTAACTTACCATTACACCTGGTCCTGCTTGTGGGGCAGCAGTTTGAAGTGTTTAAAGAATGCATTCACATCATCCCTCAGTCATCTTTTCACCAGGCTAAACATACCCAGCTCCTTCAAGCTTTCCTCCTATGCATGTGTTGTTCTCCACGCCTCTTCTCATCGTTGTTGCCCTTCCTTGAACCCGCTCCAGCCTATTTCCTTCTTAAAATGAAGCGCCTTGCAGTATTCTCTGATCAATCTTAATTTGAAATTAACATTGAATGAAAAAGGAGCAATGTGAAGAGGAATGAGGGATGTTACTTTGTTAACAGTGGAACATGTTGACCACAGCAAGTAACTTTTCAGAACAGTGTTCTTGAGTTACTCATCAGCACTCAACTCTCTGCTCCAGGCCTCTGAGAGAGCCAGCATTCACCGGCTGATTGAGAGTTTCCTTTACAAGTTGCAGTCAGAGTTCCCCTCCACCGTCAGCACTGTCTACCGGTAAGCAGACCTCTTTCTGGCTTGCATAGCTCCAGTCTGTGACAGTTTCTTGGGCAGCAGCTGGGAAACCAAAGACCCTGGGGGCTGTATGGGGCTCTTTCTAGTACAGCCAACTTGATTTCCCCTTGGAAGCAGCATCTGTGGTGCTCCTGCTCATTTGCCTCAGATAGTTATGTTCCAGCCTGTCAATATCCTTCTTGAACTATAGCACCCACAACTGGACACAGCACGTGGGGTGGGAGTAATTTTTGCTTTGTCTGCTCTCTTCCACAGAACAGGGGAGAAACTCTCTGTGACCCCTCGAGATGGTGAAGCCGTTGGCCCTTCAGAACCAGCACAATGTCTCTTCTGTCTCTGTTCACTGGACACAAATGTTGGTGCGTGGAGGCAGGGTTAATAAAAGGTCAATGGCTTAACTCCTGTTCTTAATTCTGACTAGAGAAGACCCATTGGCTCCATGTCATTTACCTATGTGTTGACTCACCATTCAACAATTTATTCAGTGGGTGTTTAGCTGAGACTAGCTTATCAGACTTACTTTCTAAATTTAAATCTGCTTTTTTTAAAAAAAAATAAACTAGACTTCAAAATTTTCTTAAAACAGTAAGAAAAAAAATCCAAGGCCAGCTAGTTATACAATGGGGCCTCCAATTTCATGGGCTCAGTACTCACAAATTTGAATAGTCACAGGTTATTTTATTTATTTAATTTATTTATTAAAACATTCTTACTCTGTTTGCCCCTGCTACGGAAAAAATACATTCTCTCTAGGAATTTCTAGGCCCTCTGTAGCAATGTTGTGATCCCCTTCCACCAGAAATGGACCTTAGAGTTGCCCCAGAGGACCTAAAAACTCTTGGAGAAAAAGATTTGTCGGTGCATTGCTAGATCCTCCAGCACGACTCTGTGGCCCGCTTCTGCTGGTGGAATCACTGCCAACATGAACTTCTCAGAGGATAGGGGGCTGTTTTGCCGGCTAACTCTGCTTTTCCTACAGTGGACGGCTCCTCCTTACAATCGACACTTCTATCAGAGCAGCTCTGCAAGAAGACCCCTCCACCACCCAGTGGGATCGATTGCTGTGGGATGGGGAACCAGACGGGATGCTGCAGAAGCCCTCCAGTAACAGGGTAAGGAGAAGTACAGTTGCTTTTCCACATTTTCTAGGGTTAGGGGCTCAGGACCCAAACAAAAGTGGAAAAATCGGAAATATTGAAGTATGTGTGTGTTTACGTGTCTGTGGAAAGGAGACAGTGAAACAGGCTGATTTCTCATAACACATTGAAATGCTTTTCCTAAGGCTTACTTACTGGCAATAATACTAGCAAAATATGGTCATTTTGGCTCCGTCCTTTCTGCTCTTGGCTCTGACCGTGGTAGGAATGTGGCCCACCGAGAACTTCTCTGAAATGGAATTTGCCCCCGAGGCTGAAAGAGGTGCCCCATATTGTCTGTACCTACCTGTACTTTCTTCCATAGATTTACCAGATTGTGACTCTTGAGTGGCCTGAACATGGAGGCTTGATGCTCTTGCCTGCTTGCTTTGTTTCTTCCACAGAGATTCTTCCCCTCACACCCAGCTTCTCCCACTGCTCTGCTACAGCTGCCGCCTGACCGTCAAAGACATGGTAAGGGTGCAAGGAAGGGACAAGACACATTTGCTATCCACTGACTAAGAGCTGAGGCATTGCTGTCTTTGGTTTTCTGCTCCCAGGTGAGAAACTCCCAACCTGGTGCCCTGGCTAGTTAGATTAAGCTTTCCCAGATGAATAGGACTGGGAATTGGAAGGGGGTCATCAATGCCAAACCCACTGGTGGTGTCTACTTGAAAAACATAACAGTTCTCCAGCTGTGGCTGGACTGCAGCTACCAGCAGCTCATTGGTGAGGGATTATGGAAACTGAAGTCTGACAACATCTGTACAGTTCCACCCATGGGGTATGCAGGCTATCCCTACAATAATTTGGAGGAGAAGCCTGCTGCAAGATCAGGCAGTGTGAGACAGCTGTACCAGGCATTCACAAAGTAAAAAAGTTATTCGCTGTCTTCTGTCTTTACTCTGAAGGATGTCTGGAGGTACATGTGTAAGATTTTCTGTTCCAAATGCCAAAATAATTTAGGTGCTACACACACTGACTTCAATAGTGGTGGTTAATTTCCTGCTGTACCTGAGGCAGCAGAATGTCTTGGGTTTGGCAGGTCAAGAGGCATGCAGGGAGACCATGTGCTGCCTGTTACTTAATGTGTGCCCTTGAAAGGGGTTTCAGAAGTTAATACTGGGAAGATGCTGCTTTGCAGTTGTGGGTAAGGGAAAAGGGGGAAAAACCTCCTAATTTCCATCTTGGTTTTGCCAGGGAAAAATACTTCAGCTTTTGATTGTTGTGGCCCTGGTGCTAAACACACTGATGCTGGGAATTCAGTTCATCTCCTCTTAAAAAATCATTTTTCTCTTTCTAGAACTGTTTAGAGTCCCTCCCGCCATACATCCACTCAGAGGCTGAGCGCCGACGATGCAGGTAGGAGCTAGCACCTTCATGCCAGAGGAGGAAGACTTTTTATAGAATCACAGAATCTTAGAACTGAAGGGACCACCAGGGCCATCCAATCCAATCCCCTACCATGTGGGAACATACAACTAAAGCATTCCTAAAAGATGTCCATCTGATCTCTGTTTAAAGATCTCCAGAGCAGTCCAGTTTACCGCTGAACAGCTCTTAGCTCAGAAGAGTTCTTCCTAATGTTTACGCATTAAACATTAATTCCTAATTTCTTGTAATTTGAATCCATTGTTTCATGTCCTAGTCCCTGGAGCAGCTGAAAATAAGCTTGCTTTACCTTATACATGAGATCCCTTGAGATTCTTAAAAGCTGGCTATCAGGTCATCTCTCAGTCGTTTCTTCTTCACGCTAAACATACCCATTTCCCTAAGCTGTTACTCATAGTGATTGGCTTCCACACCTATCGCCACCTTAGTTACATCTCTGGATCCAAATTCACATGCAGGGCAAGACAGACCAAAGGCTTTTGGAATGTCCTTCATCTATAAATATTTACTTGGGGTCATACTGGTTCAGCAACTGGAATCCTGTTTATCCTCTTCACCAGCATAACTACCTAGTGTAAGTGTGCCAGGAGGAAGAAACAGATCACAGGCAGCTACACAGCCATTGCTGGACTGCTCCAGGATACAGCTGCAAACTAGAACAGCAGCCAATTAGCCTGGGGGTACAGCCACTGATCGCTGTTGGAAAGATGCATGGTGCAACTATCAAATACAGTCTTGGTCCATGTGTGCATGCTTCCTTTGTTGCTGCAGGGCTGCAATGAAGCAGGAAATCCAGGAGTTTTTGCTTGAAGAGGATCCCTAAGATGACACCTGGAACACCATCACGATGGTCTGTCTTCACTGTTTTATGCTTTTACCGGGTTTGGGACAAATGCAGTAGAGCACAGCCAGAGCTAGCCATCACCAGCGCTGATACTTGTCGATGTCTTCCTGGCCCTTTTGCTCCTTGCTGAGTTTTAATACATTTTCTAGTGCAAATAAATTACTTTGAATTCCATTACAGTTGGCACACAGTTCATGACTAGGCTCAATGTGGCATGCATCTGAGGGTTGTGATGCTGTAGAGAAAGGCTAAATTTAACTTGCAAAGCATCACAGTCCTTGTTTAGTACACCCACAGCTCCTTTTGAGACGACAGCTTGGAAATAATTTGTTAAAAATGAATTTCTTGTTTTTGCTTTGTTCAGCAACCAAATTTGTAATTTTTGACTAATGAGGAACTTTTGTCAACACTTTACTAGTTTGTTTCTGGTATAAAGGTCAGAGGTCAAATAACCATATTAAGAATGACTTAATGCTAAAGAATGATTTTTTCCCCCCTAATGATTTAACTTTCCAAGCTCTGGTTGAGAGGTAGCCCGCTAGCATTTCTATTTCTATAAGCAGAAACTAAATCTCATGGAAATCCCGCTGCCGCACTTCCTCAATGCATTAAGACTCATCACAGTTCATAATCACAGCTTTTTATTTATCTTTTTATTATAGAGATCTGTATAAATAAAACCACCTCTTTTAGAAAAGTCTATAGATTCCAGCCACCCCTTTCCCTGCCCTGCAGCTGGCACTTGAGTGGTGCCTTAAACCGTGGCACTCAAATTGCAGGGCTTGGCACAGTGGTGGTGGGTGGAAGGTACAGTATAGCAGGAAGTGTTTGTGGCAGCATGAGAACAAGGAGTGTGGAGACAGAAATTCTGCACCCTACCTCAGGGAATGGAGTGCAAGCCAATTATTGCTGAGCAGAAGCCGTGGGCTTGTCAGCTACAGGACACCTCCCCCAGTGAATCTACAAATCTTCCTGGGGGAGAGTATCCACACCACAGCTTCCCTCCTCTTGTGCTGGTGGGGAGAGGAAGCAAGCAGGGGGCTTGGACTGCAAGGGACAGAAGCATCTGTTTCCATCCTGCCTTAAAAAAATAATGGGAATAAACCTGTTTTAAAAAGTGACCGTATTTTCGCCTCTACCTTCTGCCAAGGCAGTGAGGCTGCAGGTAGAAATCAGAGGCTAAGAGGATGCCCCCCACTCATAGACCCACTGCATTGTAAGCAAGGGTACAGCTGGGGAGAGGAGGAGAGGCAGCCTCTGACTCCAAGCTCGCTGGAGAGCATTCTAAGCACACCAGCAATGCCTCCTCACCAGGGCCATGTTGAGACCCTTCCTCTGCACTGTGGAGAGGAAAAGACAGGGGGGAAAGTAGATGGTTTCTTAGCACCGCCCCATCGTGGGTTTCAGAGAGTTCAGTTCGGTTCCTCCACCCATCATTCCTTCTCCCGCGTCCACTTGATCATGGTCTCTGGTGAACGGTACAGGAAGATGAGCTTGGCGTACAGTTCCTCCTCCAGCTCCAGCTCACCCGTCTCACGGACCAGGAAGATGTCGTGGCACAGCTTGAGGATGCGGTCGACGCAGGGCAGCTCCTCGAACATGATGGAGTGGGAGATCTCGCTGAAGAAGCCCCGCACAAACTTGCCGATCACCAGCACGATGGAGACGTAGAGACCCATGATCCTGGGCAGAAGGAAGGAAGGAATAGAGTGGTTGAGTTTGCTGTGCTCCAAGGCAGCAAACTCTCAAGACACACTTGCTCATCCTGTGATTTCTTGATTTTACTTCATTTATATACCACAAAACAACAAAAATCAAAAACATTCAAGTAAAGAGCTTTCCCACTCACATATTAAAAGCCTGCTTTAACAGAAAGCCTAACCTCCCGTGGAAGAGAGTTCCAGAGGGTGGGAGCAACCACTGAGAAGGGTCTCTCCCCTGTCCTCACCAAGTGATCCTGGGATGGTAGTAGGGCCCAAAGAAAGCCTTCCCCTGCAGATCTTAAGACTCTGGCAGATTGGTATAGGGCAATACAGTCTTTCAGATAGTCTAGATCTAAGTCATAATAGGGCTTATACTGAGGTATAAGTCTAGACATTTTAGTAAAAAAAAATCAACCCAAAAAACCTGGCTCAGGTGTATCCATAGGCTAGTGTCAATACTGTACATTGACTCTTATCCAAAAAGGAGCCATCTACTTCCCTGAGCAGAGTGGCAAAAGGAGAGAGCTTAGTCCATCCTGGGAGAAACTAAAAGCAGCATGGATCCCCCTACTCTCTCCCTCACAGTGCCACTTCTGGCCTTTTTGACTGCCTGGATGGAAGAGTGACACTTCCCCTCAAAGGAGCACTTTGAGAGAGTAGAGGAGACCAGGCCTGGGAACCACTAACAATTTTTTGCAAAAAAAAAAAAAGGGGGGGAACTGATGCAAACATTGGGTTTGGGGAATTGGTATGATCAGTTTTTCAAAAGAAGTATAATAAGTAATTTTTAAAATGGGAGGTAAGATTATGTTTAAGATGCTTATGTTTATGACCACCAGTAAGAAAGTCAGGAGTCACTTTTCTATTTCCATGTATTTTTCTGTATATTTCATGTGCTTTATCTATCTTTTTTCTTCCTCACTGTGTCTGTTTTTTCTTTAAAATAATTATACTTTTTAATATAGTTAGAAAAACCTCTTAATAAATATAACATTTAAAAAATCCAGCAGCCGGAATATCCTTTGAAGTTCTCATGGGGAAAGAGGAGGGGACCTCCTCCAACAGATTCCTACTCACCCGTAGCCTGCCAGGAAGCCCAGGCTGGGGGGGCTGACTTTGTCATTGAAAATAACCATGGGCAGGATGTCGCAGTCCCGTTTGCAGTCGGCCAGCTGGATCACCCACCACTCTACAAAGCTGGCGCTGCTGTTCCCGCTGCCAACACGCTGCCGCCTTAACTGCACCGCCACGTCCAAGTAGCTGTCCTCATCATCTAACCCATGACGGGAAGGAGAAGAGGAAAGAGATTTTGAATCAGAAAACTGGCAGTAAATATAAATCCTCAAAACTTATTGCTATGCTACTGAGTTTTCAGAACTAGTCCCAAACAACCTCAGCACCTCGTAGAATTGTAGAGTTAGAAGAGATCCCAGGGGCCACCCAGTCCAACCCCATTCTGCCATGCAGGAAGACACCTTCAAAGCACTCCCTTTGGTAGGTGGCCATCCAGCCTCTGTTTAAGAGCCTCCAAAGAAGGAGACTCCACCACATGCCCAGGCAGCAGCAGATTCCACTGTTGAACAGCCCTTACCTCTGTTGGTGAGATGTGACACAGAAGTGGGGGACAAATGAAGGGACAAGCAAAGAATCTGGGAAAACCAAATAACCTTCCCAATTTCTCCCAGGCCTTACCTGGTAGCAGCTGTTCAACCGGATTGGCCTCAGGGCCATTGGGGGCACGGATGTAGGGAGGAAAGAGGTGGGGAACTCTCCTGGAAGAAAGAAAAATCAGAGAGGGAGGATGAGAGAATGCGCCTATGATGGTGGTAGGGCTAAGAAAAAGACCTCCTTCTTTGTAGCTTCCTTCCTCATAAGCAAATGGCTCTCTGTGGTTTCATGCAGAGGCTGACACCCAGCACAGAGTTTAGAGAACTGGGGGTTATTATACCATCACAAATCCACTAGAATTACTAGTGACCATTGCTGTTGTATACCTTCAGTCATTTCCAACTTATGTGACCCTAAGAAGAATCTTATCATGAGGTTTTCTGGGGCTGAGACTGTGTGACCAACCCAAGGTCACCCAGGGGGTTTCCATGGCTGAGCGGGGAATCGAACCCTGGTCTCCAGCTAGTGACAATAGCCATAGCCACAGATTACTGCATTGTTAGATTTCTTTTTGCTCAAAAAGTCCATAAATGGTTTTCAGTATTTCAAAAAATCTTCAATTGACTTACCCTTTAAAACCCACATTAGTTTGGCAAGTTGTGGGATAGCCCAGTAGCCTTAACAATCCATGAAATCAGGACTTTCTGTATGTCAAAGTTTCTGCTCTATGATGGAGCAAGAAGTTGTCTATGCACTGAGTTTTACTTCCCCATTTATGCCAGGCCACCGCCCTTCCCCTGTTGTCCTGGCTTCCCAAGTTCCGTCCAGTCCCTTCCATTGGCCTCAGTTTGGGCACAGCCTCTGTGCAACAACCTACTAGGGAGTTGGGAAGAACACACAACCCCGGGACACTCACACAGAGGCATTGTGGGTGCCCCCCAGCAGCCCTGCCAAACTTCTTCGCACAACACTGCTTTGATCCAGATCCATGGTGTGCTTCTCAGAGGTGTATTCCACTGTTCCCCCCTTGCCAAGGTCCCTGGAAGGAGAAAAGGAGAAGCAGAGCAAGGAGTGTTTGCCTGAAAGTAGCACTGAACCAAATCCAAGTGACTGTTCAGCTCAGGGGTGCAGAAAGTGTGGCCCAATCAGGCCCCATTTTTGCAGCTGCTTACCCTCCAACCCCCACAGCAGAGCACTACAATCCTAAGCTGCTACCAAAATTGTTTAAAAAATACCTTTGGAAATTCCACGTAAAGCGCAGTGTAATGTCAGAGGAGCCGTTCTGGAGCTCCAGCCTCAGTTGCTCCCGGCTGGGTGGGCTGATGCTCCACAATGAGCCTGAATTGCCCTCAATGCGAGCTGTCACAATATCCTCATAGCCGTAGAGAGTGATGAATTGCATGGCCACCTGGGGGCAGTACAGAGTGGCTGGTTTATTTATTTATTTATATCCCACCTTTTCCGCAGTTCAAAGTGGTATACAACAGTTAAAACAGATAACAAAAAAAAATTCATCTTATACAAAAGTGAAATAAGTAATTAAACTATTAATAAAATTAATTAAACCAGTTGAGCATATTATCCAAGGCCTGTTCCCCTTGAGCAGTATCAGTCTTTGAAGGCCTCCTGCAACAACAAAGAGTGCACCTGCTTGGAAAAGAATAGCGTGTGTGTGTGTGTGTTCCGTGTGTCCGTCCCAATCACCTCTCTTGCAAGGGAGCTCCAGAGCCTGGGAGCAGCCAGTTTGAACCCACTCAACCCGGGGAGCTGGACTCTACAATGGACTTATTCCCCTGCCAGGGTTGATGGTGTCTTTCCATGTCAGGAGTATGGTGAATCTGCTGTGGTGGTTTTCCTCCTTAGAATTAGAGATCTCCCTAAATATTCAGGTGTCTCTCATTGTAGATCACTTCACTGCCTACCAGTTTGGGCCAAGACCTGTTTCAAACTTTGGTTCTGGTATTTGAGGCTCTGTGCTCTGATCTCCCCCAGGACCTGGCAGCTCGGCTAGCATGGTATGTACCATCTAGGAATCTGAGATCTGCAAGCAAAGAATTATTGCCTGTTTCACCAACACGCACAGCCCTGTGAAGGCTGCAAGCCTTTCAAGACCTGGGTCCGCATCTGTGGAACAGTGTTCCTTTGGACTTCTGACTCGAGGAAAGGAAAGAGTATCTCACCCATTTTATTAAGGAGTCCAACTTCCTCTTTGATTTGTCCAATCAAGCTGCTCAGTTTTTCTGGAGGTTGCTGAGGTGGGTCATAGCTGGTGGGGTGCTGGGAATTTCTTTTTATGTATATCTATAGTGTTATGTTTTATTGTCTTGACTGTATAAGTTGATGTTCTATCCTGTGGTGCAAAGGGCATTATAAATTGTTTGTGTGCCTTCAAGTCATTTCTAACATATGGCAACCCTCAGGCAAACCTATCACAGAGTTTACTGGGGCTGAGAGTGTGTGATACCCCACCACGGGAGCTTCCATGGGGAATTAAACTATAGTCTCCAGGGTTGTAGTTCAAAACTCAAGCCACTTCACTGCACTGGCTCTCAATGAAGTATTATTGTTACTTTAAAAGACCTCTCCAAAAGTGCTGAATTCATCCTTCAAAACAGCTCTTCTCACAGATTCAGCACTTTGGACAGCTCCTTCTCCAGAATAGGTTCAGCACCCTGGAGAGCACTCCTTTATATATAAAGCCCAGAATGGATTTGTTGCACCTCCGACATGGAGGCCACTAACTGACCCCACAGCCCCTACATGGCACTGCCAAAGAGCAAGCGATCTTGTGCCTGTCTGTGAGCTTCTGCTGCTCGGATGAAGGGTGGACCAGCCTCTCTGCTCAGTTTCTTCAGCAAAACTCACCGGCTGCCGTACAAACTTGTCCGTCAAGACTTCGTAGTCCTTGGGGGTGAAGGGTACAATTGACTGCTGTTGGGCACTCATGGTAAACAGAGGCTGAAAGAAAGAAGAGTGGAAGGGGATGAGATTGAGGACATCTTTATATAGTTGATGGTCTAACTCATCTGGAACCTGACTGTTGACCTAAAGGTCAACCTAGGCCACCTAGATGCAGGTTCTACCATTGGTTGAGCAGAAGAATGCTTGCTATGAAACATAGCAGACTAGCTCCACCTTGCTTCATTCAGGTTCCAGACTGCTGTCTCAAGAGAACTCAAACACAGGTTCAAACCAGCTTTTGCATCTGGAAGGTGTTTGTGAACCTCACAATGTTTTATTAACTCTCTACTGACCATTGTTTGTGCTCCTTACCTCATAACCCCCCAGCTTGAGGGTGATGGTGACATCAATGGGGTGGTTAACCACTCCCACCACGGAACGCACAAGTGACATGAAAAGGAGCGGGAACCAGATGATGCAGATGAGAAAGAGGATGATGAGGCCTCCCATGCCATACTTGACAATCTTCTTCTTCTTCTGGCCCTTTGGCTGTGGGTATTTCTGCAGGGAAACAAAGGTCGCACAGGAGTAGGCAAAGAGCAGTGCTTGGAAAGTTCCTTTCTCAAAGCAACTGGTTTGAGTAGCTCTTACTGGGAAGACTGCAACCCCCATTATCCTTGACAGTGTAGCTGTTTGGTATGCTGGCTGGGGATGAGGAAAAACATCACCCAACCCAACAGAAGTGGCATCCAGGTTGGAGAACAGCTGCTCTACAAAAAGCCAAACACCCCAATCTCTCCTCTCGGTCCCACCCGTGCTTCTTCCTCCTCCTCCTCCTCCATTATGCCATCCCAACCTTCTCCGTCTCGCGGCTGCACTTGATAATGAAGATGTTGGCGTAGATGTCTTCCACACACATCCAGTTTGACAGGGACAAAGTGGTGTCGGTCCAGACCCAGTCCATCACAGCCCGCAGCTCCACTAGGAAGGGCACCAGGCGGAACCTGTATGGGGGAAGAGGAAAGAAAGACGTGGACACTGAAACTCAAGTCCTGAATTATGACCTGGTCACACTCCATTCGAATAACAGAATTGTCGGTTGTTAAAGTCATGGATCTTACCCAAGTTGCAAAATTGACATGGATTTTAAAAGACAGACCAACTGAAGATTTTTTTAAAAAAAGATTGGAAACAGTTTATGGAATTTTTGAGCAATAAGAAATCTCATGATGTAAGAATCTGTGGTTAAGATTATTAGTAATTCTAGTAAACTAAATATACATAGCTCTGTAATGGTAAAATAAGATATCAGATATAAATCAATGTTGCCTTTTTATCACAGTTGGTTTTGGGGGGTCTTTTTTTAGTTAGCATCCTCTGGATGTGTTTAGTGTAACAGACTGGTCCTCTAGTTATGAGTTTTGCTATATTGTCTTAGCTCAATTTAGTTAAGTTTTAGTTACACATGTATATTATTTACGTATAGTTTGTTCCCTTTTCTTTTGTTTCCCCCCCCTGTACTTGTGAATCTATTTGTATCTCTGCACTAAAATTATTAAACATTAACTCTCAAACTGCATTCTCATTCCCCTGCCCCTGATTTCCCTCCACTGGATTCTCCTCCTGTCTTACTTGGCCGCAGCTGTTCCTTGGGGTTGGTGGCGTTCTTACCCTTGGAAAAGGAAGAGGTTGAGGTGGTTGTACTTCTTGGTGAGGAAGTTGCCCAGGATGCGCGTGGGGTAGCCGCAGCGGATCTGATAGGCCGACAGAGCAAAGTAGATGCATTTCACGAAGTACCACAGCTGGGCCACGGTGTTCATGTTAAACATTCTGGAGAGGTAAATTAATAACAGACGTGGTGATGGGGGCTGTAGATCACATTGGAGCTGATGCCAACGTACACAAGAGAGGATTCACACCAGGGCTGATACTACTGAATGTGTCTAGAGAACATGCCTGGCCTCTTTCACAGGGGAGAAAAGGGACTGCGCAGGGATTTCAACCCTCCAGCCCAGAAAGGGACTTCTATAGCCCTTCTCATTTTTCATTGTTCTGTTTTTTTTTCCTGGCAGCCTAGGAGGAACCTGGAGGGTCCAGGGGAGGGAATATTGTTTCCCAACCCACTGAAGTCAAGGAGAGGGATGGAAGGAAGGTGGAATCCCCACTTACCTATCAGTGACCGCAGGCAAAATGAAGAACATCCAGACATGGATGCCAAAGACCAAGATGACCTGGAAGGAGAGCTTGCCGAAGACACTCTTGCGCAGGTAGAGGGCCCGGTCGATGACCATGGTGGAGAACTGGATGAGAAGCATCACCAGGAAGGCCTGCGGGACCTGGTCTTCTGAAAGTGAGGAGGTGATGTCGGCGGCGGCCGAGTGTTTCTGAGAAGGGAAAGAGACAAAGGGCAACTCAGCAGGAAGGAGGCGGCATCTCCTCCAGGGCAGCAATCCTGCGCAGCTCTCCCCATGGCCTGGAGGGGAACACGCTGGCCTCTGTTGCCAGGCAGATGGGCTGTAAAGTCCTTGTTAGCATCAACTGTTGTACTAGTTGTTGTTTGCCTTACAGCAACCCCAAAGTGAACCTGACCTGAGCCCCCTGACCAAGCTGGTCCCACAGTTCCAACCCTCGGTTTCTGCCACTCACTTTGTTGTTCCCCCCTTAACCCCTTTTTTTTCATCCCTAATCTTTGTAACTTTTAAAGCATTTTGTGAAAAATTCTTGCTAATAAAAATTATTCCTAAAAAGGGAGGGGTCATTTGCATGCAGTAGGTCCTGCTAAGGGCAGTTGATAGCCAGGGTTTTGGACGTTTCTTGCTCCTACGGCCACCATAAGACAAAGTCAACCTGATGGCAAACAAAACAGCAACAAAGCTCCCTCTGGGCAGTTTCTGATGGCCTTCAGAGGTGCATGGAGGCTGTCAACAATCTGTGTTTTCAACCAGAGAACCTCCAAGATGGCTCCTTCTCTCCCCATCCCATGTCACATTCACACTGCCTGCCAACTGCGTATGCAGACTCCTGTCCTGCTCTCTCCTTCTCTTCCTTTTGCCGTCTTCCCCAGCACTGTGAATGTCTGAATTGGAAGCTCCTTGGGACAGAGATGTTTACCTTTCATTCACCATTGGTAGGAAGCCTGTGGCCCTCCAGATCTTACCAGATTGTAACATTCCTCAGCACTGCCTATGCTGGCTAGGACTGCTGGGGAATAGAGTCCCAACTACATCTGGAAGCAAACCTACCTACATGCATCCATTCTCAATGCATTTCAGATGAGGTGATGGAACTCCAAAGTAGTCTGATGGCCTTAAAAAGATCTGAGTTTACTGAGTGAGTAAATGCATCAAACAATTTGGAAGGGTTGCCATATGTTGGAAATGACTTGAGAGCACAAAACAACAACAACTGTACTTCAGCTGCTAAAGACAGGGATCTTTTGGCTCTCCAGAGGCTGTTAGATTGTGGCTCCCAGCATTCTTCTCCATTGGCTCTGCTGGCTGGGGCTGATGGAAGCTGCTGTCCATGAACATCTGATGGATTGTACAATTCCTATGTCTGAAGCGCACAGATGTCATACACATTTTGCTAACCTGTTGCCACCCCCACTTACCCCAAAAGCCCAGAACCCAAAGATGATGATGATGAAATCGACCACATCAGCCAGGAACATGAGCGCATAGACATCTGTGGCGGCCCGGTACTTGCTGTGCAGGATGTCTTGGAAAAACTGCCGCACCGGCTGGAAGACACACCCTGCTCTGAAGGAAGAAGGAGAAGGTGAGGAAGTTCAGGTGTGTGGCGCTGCTTTTCCTCCCCATCTTGCTAATTCAGGAGGCAAAACTTAGAGAATCTTAGAGCTGGAAGAGACCCCAAGGGCCATCTAGTCCAACCCCCTTGGCATGCAGGAATGTACAAACTTAGTTCCTGAAATTTAGTTCATTTGTTCTCAAAGAACCACTAATTTAGACCAGAATTCTCTATCGTAGTCTGAGTTACATAACTTTATGTATACTTAGCTATATAACAGAGGCACTAGGAAACAGTCGGTGAAACTGCAAAGATGGGTATTTTGTGCACAGAAAACAGCTGTGCGGGAATGTTATTTTCCACACGCAAAATTAAATAAACTACATGGAGCGGGGAGGGTGTGCGGAACAAGTCCTGAATTAGGAAAATTCTCATCCCATTCAGTCTTCTTCTCATAAAGGCTTTCCAACAGAGTGCAGAAAATTCTAAGTTCTAAAACCACAGTTCCCAAGATTCCATAGGATAGAGCCATGGTAATTAAAGTGGGATGAAAGCAGCATAATTGTGTGGTGGAGACATACGCCCTGGAATGAAGAGCTGATACAACCTCTGTCGCTCCCACTCCTCAAAGTCTACACTTACGCTGAGGCAAAAAAGTGTTTCGCTCTCCGACCGGCAGCCTTCAACTTTTCCTGAGAGGGGCTTGGCTTCTTCTCTCCTTCTTCCGTCTCCTGCTTCTCTCCTTGCTCTTCTGGGGCTGAAAAAGCAAAAACAAAAGGGTGCGTGTGCATGGACTCATTTCAGAAGCGGCAGGAGGATGCATGCCCATGGACATTCTTTGGTGGCCAAGAAACTCACTCCAGCCTGGAGCCAAACAGTATTAACCATCAGCAATCGTGAGGATTGGTGTTTTTATTTACATGCAGCAGGGGTGGGGAAAGAAAGCCAGCTTAACACAGCACTCTGAATATTGGACTAGAACTCTCCAAGGGACCTGCCCAGCCCTGGAAACCCTCTGGCTGGCCTTGGGTAAGTCACACTCTCAGGCTTAGAGGACAGCAGTGGCAAACCCCTGTGGAAGAAATCGTGCCAAATAAAGCCTATGGCAGGGTCACCGTATGTCAGCATTGACCTGAAGGCATGAGAACATTTTGCAAAATCTACAAGGGTTTCTAAGAGAGCCAGAGTGGCAGAACGGTTTGAATGCTGAGCTAGAACTCCAAGAGACCAGGGTTCAAATCCCTAAATCTCTCTGGGGGTGCCTGGGGGAATTTTCCTTCCCGGAAAAGCATTTTTTTTTTTAAGGGAAGTGAATTCTATTCACTTTCTGTTAAAAAAAGCCTCTCTTGGGCCCTTTCTGACCCAGAGGTGCCTAAAATCTCTGTGAAAAGGTACCTAAAAACTTTGTGGAAATATCCTCATGCTCCCTGGGGGGTGTTTGGGAGCAAAAATATTTTGATTTTTTTTTCCCAAGAGAGGTGCAGGGGTGGAATGTGACACTCCAGGGTCTGCCAGGGGACTAACGTGGCCCCCTAGCCAAGTGCCCCCTGGAGAGACTGATGGTGCCACAACCTACCTTCCTTCACTTCCTCCTCCACAGCCTTGCTCTGCTTCTGCTTCTGCTTCTTCTCCTTTTTCTTTCTGAACCGTGAACGGATCCCCTTTGATGTCCTTCCCTCAGGTTCTGCCCCTGGAACCACCACAGTTTCTAGCTCGGGAGGAGGCACTTGCGTAGGGGGCTCTTCAGACCCCTTCCTGCTTGCTGTCAAAATCGGTGGTTCTGACGCCTCTGGCTGATGTTTGGCTAGGACATCTTCCTCATGATCCCACAACCCGTAGCTCTAGTAGGAAGAAGAGACAGGGGGATATTTCAGGCTGAACATGGTCCTCAGTCCCACACTAAACCTGGGAGGAATCAGCCCTCCTGAGTCATGTCACCAGCATCAGCCCTCCTGAGTCACGTCCTGCATCTGTTGCCATAGTTACCAAGAGTTTTCCCAAGTACCACTCCCTGCCACAGGCTCCCCTGACTCTATTTCCAAATTATTTCCAGGGGAGCGCCGAAACTCAACTCCTAGTTCCAACTAGAGTAGACCTGTTAAAATCAGCTGCTGAAAGAACTTGCATAAATCTCATTATTTTCAATGGGTTTACTGGAGTTGGGACTAGAAATGTGATCTAAGGGATTGATCACAGCTAAGGTTAGCTGTGCTGACCTCAGGGATTCTGGGAGTTGTAGTTTTAAAAAAAGGAATGTTCCCAAACTCTGGACTGATTTCCCTTGCCAAGGTTTCTACCGTCTTCTCTTCTGAGTCCCGGAATTTCTCTTACCAGAAGCAGGGAACGGTGGAAGAAGAGCGCCATCAACTGGATCAGGTCGTACTTGATGTAGTTGTCGGTCTTCTCCACACCCAGGATGCGCGGTGGGAAAAAGGCCTTGGCTTCGTTGCGCACTAAGATGCTGTAGCCATTCCAAGGGAAGAAGCCAAACTGGAAGAGGTATTTCACCACCACCATCACCTGTGGAAGAAAAAGTGACAAGGAGTCAAGCTGAGGTGCTTGTAGTTAGAGCAAAAGTTTGCCCTAGGTTCACCCCTGTAGCCCCTGAAGCTCCTAAACAGTCCCCATTTTTCAAAGAAAAAATGTTATGGTTTTTGACAGTGCTTGCCTCAAAACTGGGGGTAAGCTGGAAGGTGTTCAGAAGAGGACCACCAAAATGTTCAAAGGCCTAGAGCCCTCTGAGGAGCGCCTTAGAGTGCTGGGGATGTCTAGCCTGGAGAAGGGAAGGTTAAGATGATAGCCATGTTTAAATATTTGAAGAGATGCCATATGGAGGATGGATCAAGCCTGTTTTCTGCTGCTCCAGAGACTAGGACACTATGGAGCAATGGATTCAAACTTCAGGAAAAGAGATTCCACCTAAACCTTAGGAAGAACTTCCTGACAATAAAAGCAGTTCAACAATGGAATCCGCTGCTGCCTCAGTGGAATGTGGTGGAGTTTCCTCATTCTTTGGGGGTTTTTAAACAGAGGCTGGATGGCCATCTCCTAGGCTGAATGCTTTAGCTGTGTATTTCTGAATGGCCAAATGGGGTTGGAGTGGGTGGCCCTCTTCCAACTCCTCTAGGATTCTATGATCCCTCCCTGCTCACCTCTGTGTAGACAATGGCCGTCATCCAGAAGCGCTTGCTGGGCCGTGGGATGGAGAGCATGGCCCACAAGAAGACCAGCATGGGCAGCACCACCGAGATGACCGAGGCTGTCACCATGTTGTTGAGGACGATGATGAAGTAGCACAAGAGGTCCGAATGGGCCGCCACAAAATGGTAGCAGGCTAGCAGGAACTGCACAAAGCGGTTCTGGGAGCGGTAGAACTGTTCTGATTCTTCAAGCTCTTCAAAGGAGATGTGCCTAAGAGGGCAGGGAGGAAGGGATGGAGAACATAAGGAGATGCGGGGGGGGGGAGTAAAGTGGAGTCTCCCTCTTTGGGGTTTTTTAAAGAGGCTGGATGGCCATCTATCAAAGTGGGGGCTTTGATTGTGTCTTCCTGCATGGCAGAAGGGGGCTGGACTGGACGGCCCCTGGAGTCTCTTCCAACTCTTTTGATTCTATGAAAGGGGGTGGAGTACACAGAATATGAACATGGGCTAGACAGATACATGAATGTAAGCTGTCCGTAACACCAAGAACGTCACTTCTGTTGCTTCTGATATAAAAGCATGGGAATTGTGGCTTTGCTTAAGTGCTCTGGCACAAACTGGGCAGTGATAATTCCTGCTTTCCGTATTTCCCATATCCGGTACCTGCTCAGTAGCAATTCGCTGGCAGTGCGGGGCCGGGTCTTGGAGCCTGCCAGGAGTTCTTGGAAGCTGCTTGGAAGAAGGAGACCCATGCCGTCCCCGGAGTCGAGGGCAGGACTCCGCTCGTTGCTGTCACTTCGAGTGTCGTAACCGGTGGTGTCATTGCTGAGCACCTCTGCTCCTTCGCACCCACTGTGGGGAAAGGGGACAGGGAGGGAGGTCATATATCTGTTACCACCCTGAATGCAGTGGGCAGTAGAAAGGGAAAGAATATTCAGAAACATTTGAAACGTATGTGCGTGTTTTTTTCAGGTATTGAGAAATGCAGACTAGAAGAATCCTGGACTTATGAGGATCGTCACAGTTTGGGACTTTGAAAAATTTGCATGTGATAGTTTTGAGCAGAAAACAGCAGTTTTGCAGGAAACATGGTTTTCTGCGCAGAAAATAATTCCTCTGCGTAGGAATTATTTTGCAGAATATTGACAGAGCTTCCCCTTCCATCAACATAAGCCCTGGCATGCAGCCACATACAACATCCAATTCCCCCACTGGCTAAGGAACAAGAGGGCTGAGAAATCCACCAGGCCCTGGGCCTGGCCCCCTCCCCCCAGCCCCTCACCCCTATGCACCTGCCTGGAAGCTGTGCTGTCTGGAGACCCTGCCGCAGTGCCCGGCAAGGCTGTATCCACTGAGGTTTGGTCTGGTGCTGTCGGATGGTACAACCTGTCCAGGACACTCCTCTGAACCTCTTCGTCCTATGAGAGAATCACAGAATCCTAGAGTTGGAAGAGATCCCAAAGGGGATCCAGTCCAACCCCATTCTGCCTTGCAAGAATGCACAGTCAAAGCATTCCAAAAAGAAGGCCATCCAGCCTCTGTTTAAAAACCTCAAAAGAAGGAGACTCCACCACACTCCATTCAGGCAGCTGTGTATTCCACCACTGAACAGCTGCACCATCAACTTGATGGGCTTTCCCTCATTCCCCCTCCAAATAAAAGCCCCCATGGTGTTCAGCTGCATGGGGGTTGGCTCTGCAAAAGCCCAGCTGTGCAGCGTGCACCTTACCTGATCCAAATGTTGCGTGAGGACGTATCTCTCCAATCCCAAGACAGTGGACAACTGCTCGTGTTCTTTAGTGAATGCCTGCAGCCACTGGGTCAGCCCGTCCACCGTGGCCTGGCACAACACCCACAGGAAACGGAGCATGTTCAGCACCCGCTGCAACACGTTACTCTTCCCTGAATGGAAAAGGAGTCCAGATGGACCAGATTAGCCTTTTGGGATATCTACAAGCAGGACATCCTGGCAATATCCCCACACCAAAGAAGAAGAGTCTTCTACCCTCCAAAACAGTCTATTCCATTCTCAAACACCTCTTACAGTCAACAAGGTCTTCCTAATGTTTAGGTGGAATCTCTTTTCTTGTAATTTGAATCTGTTATTGGTTCAAGTTCAATCTTCTGGAGTAGCTGAAAGCAATCATGCTCTACCTTCTACATCACAGCTTCTCAAGTTATCTGATGTGGAAGGTATCTTCCCCTCATTGTGCCATGGTCTGGCATGACATTTGTGGACATCAGCTACAGTTATTCCTTTCTTTCTCCGAAACTCATGAGAAACTGGCAGATGATCCCTTCACCCAGGACACTCCTTCCACTCACCTGGAACTGCTTCTTCCTCTTCTTCTTCTCCCTCTTCCTCATCTCCCTCTTCTTCCTCCTCCTCCTCCTGGCTGCTGGTCCTGTCCTTCAGTTGTCCATGCTGGATTTCTCCTCTGCTGTCTTCACCTGTGAGACAAAGAGTTGGTCAAACACTCTTGCCCAAGTGGTCTACCCAGACCAGCATGCCTGGGATCCTTGGCAGCCTCCACAACTGGCCCTTCTGCCTTCCCAGGTAAAGCACAGAGCTGAACTGGGGACTTGAATAACATTAGGAAAGAGTCACGCATATATATACACACACACAATTACTCTTAGCCAAGAGGGGACATCTTCTCTGCCCCTACTGTCAGCTTGGCTGCAACAGCAGTCTGATCAGGTGGACAATTTAAACAGTAGCATATTTATAGAACTTTTCAGTATTACATGAAACAGAAAATGCACAGGAGTTAAAAGGCTGCTTAACACTACCTCCAGTCCAGTGTAAAGACAATGGGATGGAGGAATGGGGAGGAGATGGGGAGGAGGAAGGGGAACAGAATAACCTACCTTTGGCCTCCTCCAGAGCCTCCTGCTCCTTCTCTTGCTTTTCTCGTTCGTGCAGCGCTGACTTGGTGTTGGTCACCCAGGCCTGATAGGCCAGCTGGAAGAAGGAAGGAAGCTGGTCAGGGGCAAGGAAACAACAACCCACCCACCCTGGACTGCATGAGTGGCCAAACCCCATTTTCCATCTCCTGAAATGTAGATGGAAAGGATGTTCAAAAATACTCAAAAATATTCCTGCATGGCAGGGGGTTGGACTGGATGGCCTGTGTGGTCTCTTCCAACTCTGAATTTCTATGATTTCTATGATTCTATGTTTTTAAGTGTCAAGAAAGCCTGACAAGCCTAAACTAATGAGCATATTCTCAGTTCAGGACTTATTTGGTGTAAAATCCACTGAGTATAAATATCCACTGAAAGAAAGTCTCAGTTTTAGTTTAGTTTAGCTTAAGCTTTATTTATACGTGTAGATTGTTTATGTATAAATTTCTCTCTCTCTTTTTGTTGTTTTGAATTAGCTTGCTTGGTCCCCTCTTTGGCTGTTTAACAGTCCAGTAAGTGGAGATTTTTTTTTTTTTTGCTAACTACAGACATTTCTGCTGTTGACATATTGGTACGTTCAATGGGTGGATCCTGAAGGCAGCCATTCAGTTTAAGTGGTGGGTTTTTTACAGAACACTCATCAAGGCTTTTTAGAGAATAAAATATAGACCATCAATAACCCTGTGGAGACTCGTCTCTTCCTTTGCTTGTGGATTGCAATATGTGCTTTTCAGTACCTGTTCTTGCCTGTCCATTGGACACCTCTCCACCCTCCTCTTAGGCAGGACTGTTTGGGGTCTCCACCTCTCACCCCTTCCCGCTCACCTGGAAGGCGCTCTGCTTCGGTGGCTTCTGATCCTCCAGGACAGACTCCTCGTCTTCTTCGCTGTCCGTCTCAAACAAGAAATAATCCCCCGAGTGCAACACTGTAACCCACCCCCCAAAAAAGGAGAATTAGGTAGTGGCCTTCTCTTTCTGCCCCCATCTCCAGCACCCATGGCAAGTGTGGTGATGTTGATGGGCCACACTGGAAAAACATGTGGGAACTGAAGAACATGGAGTGTATCCACACTATAGAGAGAGGTTTGATCCCTCTTCTAACTCTCATGGATCCATCCTATGGAATCCTGGGATTTGTAGGTTGCAGAAAGTAAATATAATTTTTTGCTGGAGAGTTCTAGAACTATCATCCAGAAACATGGGGCTTGCAATGGAAGAAAGGCAGGACATTAAATAAAGAAAGCAGAGAGCATTCTAAGTACTTCAACAAGCTATATATCCCAGGTTTCCACAGGCTGGAGCCATGGCAGTTCAAGCAATATCAAACTTTGAAAAAGGACCATGGAAAAGAGTCCAGGGGTGCATCCACACTTCAGAACTACAGTAGTTTGATTTCACTGTCATGGCTCCAGCCTATAGAATCCTGGATTTGTTGTTTGGCAGAGGGGTAATTACACTTTTCTGCTGGGGAGTTCTATCATTACATTTCAGGGGTATGGAGCCCATACTGAGCAAAAGGAAGGATTTTAAATACATACATGCATCTTGGAAAATAAGCACCTTCCCAAATGACAATTCCTAGGATTATGCACAGTGGAGCTCTAGCAATTGAAGCTGTCTCAAAACTGTCATAATTCTACAGTGTGGCTGCACCCCAGCTAATGTGAGATGTCAAGAGATATGCACAGAGAAAAGAAATTCACCACCACTGCTCTACAAACCCAAGCAAGGAGAACGGAGCATGCAAGGAGCACATGAGTCGAAGCCCAGCTTCAGACTGGAGAATGGGAAGTCTGGTTGCAATCCAGCTTTGCTGGAGCACTAGAACAGTGTCCTTTGTTAGACCAAAGTCTGAGTCCACATCAAAGCCCAACACCTACTGCTACCTCCCTACAAACAGCTGGGACCACATACCAGACACTTCACCCAAACCCCATGATTCGCCATGGCCCTGGGAAGTTTGCAAAAGCATCTTTTCAAGTAGTAGCAAGGTTTGAAATTCACTCATGTGTTACCTGTGCAAGCTGGCTAGGTGCCCTATGAACTTTTGCATGCTTTAAAATAATCTCCACTAAGGACTTTCTTCACTTGCCCCTGCAAGAAAGTAGACCTCCCTTGCAAGGGTGATGTAGCTTTAAAATGCTCTATGCATTCCAGCTGTCTAATAAAGGACACTGTTCTAGTGCCCTAGCTATTTAAATTTGGTCTCCTGTTTCATGCAGCTTTTGGAATATTATGCTCCATGTACTCTGCAGCTGTTAATGTTTCTTTGACATTTGGGATTTTATACTTTATGCTGTTTATTAGTTCCCTAGTGTTTGCTGATTCTCTAGTCTTATTTTTTGCTCATTAATTGGTTGTCGCTTGCATTTTTGGTATTTGTTTTTAGTTTGTAAACTGCCTTGAAATCATGCTGTGATGAGATGAGGTCCAAAATATATCTGAATGCACATACATGCATACAAACACATGCCCACACACTTTGCCCCCTCCTCTTCCTTTGCTCAAATGTGACGCTGCTCTCCCCCCCACCCTCAAACTGATGCACCAAAAATCAACACACAGTTCAACAGAGAGGGGAATCTCTTATGCTTATATAAGTCCACTCCCCAATTTAGTAAGCATGCAAATAAAATACTTCATTAAGTGACCAAAGAAGAAAAGAGAAGACAGAGCTTGGAAAAGTTAAATTTTGGGGGAAACACAACTCTTATAATCTCCATGCAGCCAGGGTGGCTAGGGGATTCTGGGAGCTGTGGTCCTAAAAATAAGTCATCCCTCCACATCCATGTGTTTAACATTGCAGAGTTGATTATTTGCCACTACTTCCACTGCTGCCCTATGCCATTTTTAATAGGGACTTACAAGTCTTGCCTCGCATTTGCAGTCTCTCTGAAAAGTCTTGCAAGACAGAGAGAGGCTATGAGAGCCTGCAAACACAAGCTGAAGCTTGCAAGTTTCTATTAAAAATGGCACAAGGCAGCAGTGGAGGAGCAGCAAGCCTCACCAGCTGCCCGCTTCTGCCTTGTGAAGGAACTCCGCTGCCTTGAAGGCAAAACCAGGCAGCTGGCATGCTCCCCGTTGTGGATTTAAATGTATTGTGTACCGTACATTTGAATCAGCGGTGAGTAGATCATACTTTTTTCTGTGTGATAGATATCATTGCGGGGCAGGGGGAAATATAGATATTTGTGGCTTTTCCATTCTTCATAGGGGTCCTTTGCCCCAACCCCCCAGGAATGTGGAGAGACGACTGCAACTTTCCCAAGCTGTGAAAAAAAGAGGATTCATTTTCTGGTAGTAATGCCCCATGAATATTAGATAGTATTATTCTACTTTGAAGAGGATTAGCCATGAGGAGGGTGCAGGCATTTGGATGCTTGAGAAAAGTCATTTTAAAAAAAGATATGGAGCACACACTAATGCTCCTGATTTGTTTTTGCTCATGCAGACATTACCACTGTAGTGTCCCCTGCTCCCCACAGGCCTTCCATACACCCTAGCAGGAGCGGTTGCTTCCTCTCCGGAAAGCACCTCTGGGACCTCTGGGTCGCCCTCAACTGAGCGTGAGCCTCCTTGCAGGTGAGGAAAAGCAGACGAAGGTTACTCTGCCCACGGCTGTACTTCCGTACCGAAGTCAAAAAGCACAGTCGCTAAGGATGAATATGCACGCATCTAGCACTCCTTTGGTTCATGCAAACTCAGCATCTAGTGTGTCCTGCTCTGCATGCAACACATGAAGGATTAAAACTTGGAAAAGTTTATTTTTTTTCCCAGATGATAATTCCCGCAATCTCCCTATAGCCATGTTAACTGAGGGGAGTTGTTATCCAAAGAGGGATTTTTCCAAACTTTAGGAAAGAATTTCAAAAGCTCCCTGATACTGAACCAAACTGTTTGCCCATCTAGCTCAGGACCGTCTGCACCGACCGGCAGCAGTTCTTGGGAGTCTCAGCCAGGAATGTTTCCGAGCCCTTCTTAAAGATGACAGAGGCTGAACCTTGGATTGCAACATGCAAAATATCTTTCCTACAACCGATGTACGGAACATCTGCCAATATAAAAAGCAAAGGGAGCTGTCTTTCATGGGGCCAAATCACAGAGTGATGTAGTTCAGTACAGTCTGCACTGACTGGCAGAAGCAACTCTCCAGGATTTCAAGTACGATTCTTTGCCAACCCTACCCAGAGACACAAGGGATAAAGGTTGAACCATTCTGCATGCAAAGCTGTAGGTCTCCCTTCCTAGTCCTTAGCTAAGGAGTTTATCAGGAAAACCTTGGGAACTATGAGAAATTTTGGAAACTTTTTTCTGAGTGGGGGGATGACGGTTCTCATCAAAGCTGTGGGCACAAGCTGAGAGCTGCACTCCGTAACCTGTAGAAGGGGATCAGGTACTGCTTTTGTCATTTAGCAAAACAAAAGTCAGAGCATGAAACTACAACTCCCAGAATACCCCAACCAGCCAATTTTTTTAAGACTACCAAAAAAAAAGAAAAAAGGCTGGGGGATACTGAGAGTTGCAGTAGTGTCTCCAAGTTCTGGGAAGTACCAAACCGAAGGCAAAGAACTTAAGAGCACCAGGATCTTGTGGCTGGTTGTTCATTTTTCTAGCACAATCTGAGGAGCCGTGATCTTTCTCAGACATCCCAGAGAGAAAGAGGCAGAGAAAGAATCCAGAATAACCCCCTTCACCCCACAAAGGCTGAGTTGGCGTGGGGACAGAGACATGCAAGAAAAAACCCCTTCTCCCAGGACAGAAAAACCTCCAGATCAGGGGCCCTTTCACACTACATAATGATACTGCTATGCTTCCTCTTTAATTAGCATGGTAATGTCCTATGGAATCCTGGGATTTGTAGTTTAGGGAAGGGCATTTAGAATTCTCAGCTGGAGACTACTCTACTTCCTCACCAAACTACAAACCCCAGCATTCCACTGAATTCAGCCATGTGGCAGTTAAAGTGGGACGACAGTGCTATAATTGTGCAGTGCGGAAGGGCCCCAGGAGTGATCAGAAGAGTCGCATGCAGAATGGAAGAGTTGATTTGATCCCCCGCAGCCCCACGGCAGATGGTTTGTGTTAGCGATGGCCCCGTACCCCGGCAAGAGTTAGGACGGCCCTAGTAGCAAGATGAGTCAGGATTAGTGTGCCCGTGAGCTTTCTCCCAAGCCAGGGCCGGGCAGTACCTGCCGCATGGTCAAGCCACGGACGCCACCAGCGCTTCTTCTGGTGGGAAGGGTCCTTCTTGGTGCCTGTTTCTGTGGAACGGGGCAGAAGGAAAGGTGAAGGGTACACCAACAGGTGGACGGGCTCTTGACCCTACACAGCTCACAGAACGTGGCCCCTCGCTCTTCCTCAACCACATTCTTCTTCCAAATGCACCCAAAAGTCTTCCACGAATCCACAAGACTAAGCCAGGTCAGGAGGTGCTTTGCCATGGAAAAAAAATGACCAATCCCTGCAAGTGGCAAGCTCTCAGCCTCAATTGGCACACAAGCTTTGGAAGGTTCCTCTTTTGACTACAGCTCCAGGCTGTCTGGGGGTTCCTCAGAGTCATAGTCCAAATAAAGGAACTTTCTCAAGGTCAGGTCAGAACAAATGAGGCCTCACATTAAAACCTACTTTTAAATCCCAGTATTTGGAAATCCAAGTTCTAGGACTTCTGTGGCAGAGAGTTCGACAGGTGAGAAGGGCATTTGTAGGAAGCCGCACACACCCAGGGGTCACACGGGTGTGGAAGAACAAGGTGCAGCTTCGCTTGTATCAAAGGAGAGGGGTCTAAAGAAATCCTAAAATTTAGAGTGGACCCTCTTTGAGAACGACTTTCTAGATGGAAGCAGGGAAGTCATGGGTGGGTGAATTCAGTGGGTCCAAGGTCCAATTTTCTGTTCTAGGATCTTTTGGGGGCCATATGGAATGTCAAAACAAAAAGACAGAAAGAAAAGAACAAAGCAAAACCTGAAAATGGCCAGAAATCTTCTGGTTTTGGAAAATGGGTATGTTTAAAGCCTGCTGGGAACCCCTGAGATCTGTTTAAAAGATGAATCACCTTTCCTGGAGGATACCAAAATAGAGACTCCATGCGCCTTTCTTTTGTCAGCAAAAAAAGGCAGACCAGGGGAGTTTGGAAGGACCACAAAAATAGTGTTGGGCCTTTCACCAACCCTGATGGTAACGGTGGACCAGACAGAAAAACCCTGTATGTTGGGTGGGATGCCCATCCTCCCATTCCTCATCTGTCCTCCAAAGTAACTTCATACCTGTTTTGTCTGCCTCTGAAGTCTCCTCATAGTCTGTCGCGAGCAGCCCCTGGTGGTACTTCTCCTGCTTGGCCCGGATCCGCTCCATTCTGTGGGTGCACAGCAACACGTTGGCCACTGCAGAATTATGCCCCCATCTGTTTTGCTCCAAACCTGCACCCTCCTGGTTTCTTCCCCAGCCCTTCCCTTCCTCAGGTAGCTTTCTCCAGATGATCCGAGAGCAAAGGAGAACCTGCACACCTCCATTTTGCCAGGTCCTACCTCTCCAAATCCCAGTTGTCTCTAGAAAACATCCCTATGTACCCCCAGCATGCCATGTAGACCATCAGCTCCAGGGGCCCTTTCAAACTATATAAAAAAGAGAGCTACGGTTTCACTTTAACTTCTATGGCTCCGTCCTGCAGATTCCAGGACTGCAGATTAGGAAGGAGTGTTTAGAATTCTCAGCCAGAAAGCTCCAGTGCCTCTCCAAACTAAAAATCCCAGGATCCCATGGCAGCTAAAGTGGAATCGCAATGCTATAATTGCATAGTGTGAAAGGGGATCAGTGTCCCTTTCTTGCTATAAAGTTCTAGCACTTGGTTATCATTTTAGCTTTCACAGATACATCCCATGGAAGCCTGGAGTTCGTAATGTTGTGAGATGTTTAAAATTCTCAGCCAAAACCTTGCTAAAATACAAATCCCAGGATGCCCTGGTTGTCTTCCCAAGATCCCTTACCACTGGCTAAGCTGGCTAGGGCTGCTGGGGGTTGCAATCTCTTAGGATCCCATTTGGGAGAAAAACAGGCAATAAAATGAATAAATAATCCCAATAACATCTAGAGATGCTTGAGCTTGGTCTAGGGAGTTAAGAGAGAACAGACTCTGGACTCTCTGAGATTGGCTAGGAGCACTCAGTCCTTGCAAGTACGAGATGTTCCTTGGCTCCTCTGCTTCTGGCATAGGGGCAGAAACTGCTGAAGACTGTCCACCCCATAAAACTCACTGTCGCTTCAGCTGGACTAAGGACTTCCTCTCAGCCTGGTGGTGGGAGCTCATCCGCTTGATCACCCTGGCTTTGTAAAGCGCAAAGCCCCTGCAAAGACAAACTGCCATCAGCCAAAACCATACCCAGACAGACATAACTCTCATATTCAAAGCACAGGGACTACATCCCCCAGAATCCTTCAAGCAGAAAGCCTGGTCACGGGGTGCTGTGCTCCAAAAAGCAGTTCCAAACTCTGGTTTGGTATCTACCTACCGGCTGATCCCCCTGGAAGGCCCACAGAGATCTGTGCCAACAGTCTGTCCCAGTTTTATGCCTTCAACAGATGGTGCCCTGAGACAGACTGTCCCTGAATGTGGAGGTTCCATTGTCAACCCCAATGATTTTTGTAAATCCCAAGTACCCCACCAGTCATGAGCTTCAGTGGAACAGAAAGTAATCTTTTGTCTGTAGATCTCAGGTTCCTAAATGGTGCCCACCAGGCTAGCTGAGCTGCTGGAAACCAGGGGAGATCAGAGTGCATCTCTCCCTGCCTTCCCTTCCCTCTCTCCCACCTGGAAGCCTGCAGGGCTGAAGCCTGGAGATCAGCCGCCACGTGTAGGAAGTAGTAGCTGAGGAACACCCTGCGCTGGAGGAGCAGAAAGAAGAAGCAGATGCTGTCCCAGATGATGCCAGCCTCCTCCACAGGCAGCGTACAGTCCTGGTTCTTCTGCGGATCCTTGGCTGGCAAAGAAGAGGGCAAAGCGGAGAGGGCTCAGGAGCAAGGCTTCACCAGTTCCCCTCCCCATCTCTCCCAGCCCTGGAGAATGAGTGGGAGGCTTTCGGCTACTCTTTTGGAATAGCCTTGTGTCTCATTTGTTTTCAACTTGTGCTGTGCATGAGATGTGAGGCTGGAGAGAGACTGACGACCTGCGAAATGGCTGGAATCTAAGTGTAGTGCTCAGTGTGAATCCAAACCTGCCATTTCACAGATCCTCAGTCTCTCCCTTTTTGCCAGCAGCTGCCCGCTTCCACCTTTGAGGCAGCAACTGCAGTGCTTCTGAGTACCGAGAAACAAATGAGCAGGACTTTTTCATCCATGTCATTTAAACATTGCATTTTGATTGCCTTTCCAATTACGTACAGGAAGCCCCACCATTTAATGCCCCATTATCTGACAATTCACTCTTTTGGCAGATCCAAATTAAGGGCAACTTCCATTAATTTGACATGGGACCCACTCTTTCAGCAGTTCTTCTTGCCTATGGAGGTTTGCTCGGGACTGCACATATGCTGCTTGCAAAGCATGCTCAGGGACGGGGGGGAAGGTGCCAAGCCAGCTGAGAGACTTTGCAAGCCGCCCACATGCATGGTCAGTCCCTAGCAAGTCTCCATGAGTCCTTTATGTTCACTACAGTGCATAGGTTCTGCTTTTTAACCATTTCTGCTTCCTGACAGTGCTCCAGTTCCTAACCTGCCAGATAAGCAGGAGAAGCCTATACTCACACAGCCTAAAGCTGGGAAAAGGCATGAGAGAAACCCAAAAGACTGGCTCAGACCCCATTTTTGCTACAATCATAACAATCCTTTGCAGATACTCACAGTCGTAATAGCCCTTGACTGTGCAGGCCAGACTGAAGAGCTGTATCACCCAGCAAAAGTTGTTCTGCATTTGTTGGACAAAGACGCAGGACAGGAGCTGGCAGGGAAGAAAAAGGAGGAAAGGAGCCATCACACAACGGAGGAATGGAATATTGAAAAGACTCAGATGCATTCCACTTTAACATCCAGATTCTGTGCAGAGAAATCAACAGAGCTGGCAGGGAGAGGGGCAAAATTAACTTTCACATTATAGATGGATAGAGTCAAGCAAAGAAGACACATCCCTGAATCTGCAAGGCCTGAGCAGGGCAATTGAGACTAAGGGTGACTTGGAGTTCTCTCACCCTTAGGGTTGTCATAAGTTAAAGTTGACTTGATGGCAGTTAACAACAATATTGCTTAAAAGCCTGTACATACCAATATCTCCAACTAGCAGAAGGAATTTATGGAGCTGAAAAATCTCCTTGCAAGGGCTTGTTGCCAATAACAAAGCCCATCTATAGAGCACTTAGGAGACTTGCCTCCCCTTTACTCCCGTGGCATCTCAGGCAGTGCCTTCAAAACTCGGTCTAAAGCCCAGAGTAGACTCCCAGCTACACAGACGTATGCGCATAATGGCAAAGGTGCCACTGCTCCCCCCTGCGCAGCGACCTTTCTCCCCCGGGTCCTACCGCCAGCAAGTTCTTGACAATGATGACCGTGACGTTGTAGATGATCAGGCAGTCCCAGAGGACCAGCTGGGCCCGGGGGGATTTGCGAAGGAGAGCCGTGCCAAAGAGCAACAAGTAGAAGCAGGCCATCAGGTAGCCCAGGCCAAAGACGCTGATGCGGTTGGCGCCCGCCACAAAGACGATGACCAGCACGAACCAGAAGAGGTAGCGGAAGACGCACAGCTTCAGCATGTCCAGGTAAGACCTGGGAGGGGGACGGGGAGGAGAGAGCAAGGACATAAAATGGGTTGGAGACCAATACTCAGAAGACTCTGAGCGCCAAGATGCAATTGAAACCTGAACGATATTTATTGCGTCCATTGGGCGACCAAATGGAGAAGCAAGATGGAAGATTGCTATGATACATGGTCATGGCAGCAAGACTAATATAAATTAAATAATTAAAATAGTTCAGTTTCCAGAGTGAAAACAGGAGAGAATTCCTGTTCCTTTAATAGTTGTGCAGAAGAGGGAATTTTAGCAAGAGTCACTTTTTACTTGGTTATGTGACAAAAAAGCACTTGCTGAAATTCCTCCTTCTACCCAACCGTCAAAGGCTTTTAATGGTCCTCCAGTTTTAAGTCTGCGAACCCTAATTTTAACAATGTGCTGTGGTGTTACTGCTGTTTTTATTAAACAGGCATGTTTTAAACTGCTTGTAATTCAATTTATTGTTTATATTTTAACTTCTGCTGTATGCTGTAATGAGATGGAGTTTTATTTGTACCTCTTTTAACCGAATAAGCCGCCATGAGTCACAAGTTTTAGGAAAATGCAAGATGTAAACAAAACAAAGGAACAATTCTCAGCAGTTGATGATGATGATATCATATCATCATCGTCACTATCACCATTATTAAATTTCTATCTGGCTTTTTACCCAATTTGGGAATCTCCAGGAGGAACAAACTGGGTACATTTTTGACCTGGTCCAACTTAATGGATCTGCACTTATTAAGAAGCAGAAACTCACTGAGCTTAAAAACCAGAGAATTAAATAAGAAACAGCTCAAAGGGGGTGGCACAGGGTGTGTGTGATCAGACTAATTTAAAAAGTAGCCAGTGGATCATTATTTTGGACTCACCTGCAATTGACAAAGTTGGGCACGGGGTTTGGTTCTCCCTGCAGGGACTCCAACTGCCGTTCCCGATTATCGCCAGCCAGACATCTCCATTCCTCCGTCTGTTCGTTGACAAAAACTTTCCACTGCTGTGAGGCACAGAGCAGAAGCAGGAAGTCACCTGCGGGGAAGCAGGTGGGGTTTTAAACAAGTATTTGGGTGCACATAAGAGCTTCAGAAGTGACTCACACTGAGTTAGATGGAGGGCCCATTCAGCTCAGTATTGTCTATACTGACAGGCAGCTGCACTTCTCCAGGTTTCCGGAAAGGGACGCTGCTAGCGCTACTTGGGGAAGCAGGGGACAGAACCCAAAATTTTCTAAACAGGTTGTGTGGTATAGTGGTTACAGCACTGCAATTCCAACTTGGGAGATCAGAGACTTGAGGGCAAAGATGAATTGTGTCCAAAAGAAACACTGAGTGCTGTTTACATCAGGTTGGAATGCAACAAAAATTTGAGGACAGGTTTCTTGTTATGTACTAAGGCAGTCTGCTGCCATGCCCCCTAACCAGGAATTCTGGAGCCCTGAAAAACAGCCCAAGATGTTATTTCAAGGTACTCACTCATCAGATTGATGGAATTGGGTTTCATGAAGAAGTCAGGCAAGTACATCCATTTGATGAGGACAGAGTTGATGGGAATGGCGTGGCTCCACCGCCAAGGGTAATCTAGAGGAGGAAGAAAGAGGGAAAAACACACCAGTATGTAGCCAAGGGCTGCTCCGAGTTCAATTTCCAGTTGAGGGGGTGCCAGAAAACCAACACGCCTCTACTACTTTCATCCAGCAATTCCCCAACTCTTCTCCAGCCCTCCCCTTTAGAGGCTAGGAATAGGCAACCTGGTCTTCTTCCAGCATTTTGAACTACAACTATTATTATTATTATTATTATTATTATTATTATTATTATTATTATTACTACTACTACTACTACTACTATTACAACAGCCATCACCAAAACTCCCCAGCCTTTCCCCTTCTCTGTCATTCCCAGTTTCCACTAATTTGCTTCTGTTCATCCAAAGATGTTTCCTCCATTTCCAACTCCTCCAGTCCCATTCAGACTGGTTTTAAATTTCTCCAGCTTCTTATCCCATGAGGTTCAACAGCAAGGACAAAGAAACGTGTGCTGTCCAGCTCCACAGTTTCCATCTGCCACAGCCACTGAAGGAGTGCCCAGGGAAGATTGAACTTGTAGTCCAAGAACATCTGGACAGCCACAGGTTTGCCAACTGATGTACAGAAATTCAACCACTGAAATGAGAAGAGTTTTCTTTTCTTCAAACTGAAAAAAAAATGCTGGTGCTGCTCTTCAAGGGCAGGAATTCTCCATTGTCTCTCAGACCTGCCACTGGCCACACAAGCCCGTACCAGTAAATCCAGAAATTAGAAGTTCACTAGAGGTTTTGACTCCATCAAGGTGGGCACGGTGGGAGCACCTTGTTCTCAAGAAGAAAACTGCACCCCTTGAAGGTTTCTAGAGATGTGATTTTCTTCGTTAGGCAGTCTGAGGGCCACAAAATGGTTTAAAATAGTTTAATAAATAAGCAATAAAAATCAGCCAGCTGTTTTGCTCACTTTCTAGGCTGAGATGAAAATTGTCAGCTGGCAGGCTCGTGTGAGCTTAATGGCCTTCTGGCTAAGGGTTTCTGGGCAATCGTAGCTTTGCTTACCGATACAGAGCACTGGAGGAATACCAACGCAGAGGAGGTACTGGAAGATGAGGAAGAGAGCCAGAAAGAGACAGTATTTGGGCCAAAGCCTGGCAATGGCGTGCCGCTGCCGCCGAGTCAAGATGACAACCAGCCAGCAGCCGTGGAAGATCACCATGAAGTTCATGCGCTGGCCGATCACGTTCACAGTCATGAGGAAGCAGATCTGGGCAAGGAGTGGAGGGAGAGAGAAGAAAGGAGGGAAGGAAAATGGTGACGGGATATACACAACCCAGTGGGAGAGGAACTGGGGAAACAGGGACTCGGATATGAAGCCCTCACCCTAAAATGGCAGAGATCTCTCTTCCATCAGATGCCCACATGCCCTTTGCTACACATTAGGGGAAAAAAGGAAGACAGGGTGCAGAGAAAGTCACAGAGAGCCTTCTCCAACTTGGTTATCAGGTCTTGGAAAAATTCTGCCTTTTGATGACAGCTCCCAGAATCCCCCAGGCAGCTTGGGAGCTCTAGTGCAAAAAGGAACCTTTTCTGAGCTCTGACTGCCACTAGTTTAGACGGCTTTGGTTGGGGGATTCTGGGAGCTGTAATCCAAAAGGAAACTTTCCCAAGCTTCGACAGCCAGTGGTTCAGATAGCTGACCGCATTTTTGGGTTTTTTTTGGAAGCTGCATCCCCAAGGAGTACCGATTCCAAGCTCAGCTTCACCCCCTTCCAGATGCGTTCCACTACTTCTCTCATCGTTCCCCACTGGTAGCGTGCCCACCCACACGGGTTGTGGATGATGGGAAATGCAGCCCAGCATATGAAAGATGCTCCCCTGACCCCTGGGTGTGGGAAGGCTCACCAAATACATTACGTTTAGTTTTAAAAGAGAAGGAATACGACACAATTTTAAAAAACATTGAGAAAAAAATCTACCTCCAGCCCAAACTTGTAGAAGAAGTAGTTAATGAAGTACTTGATGCAGTAAAGCAGGCCCTTATCCAAGTTCTCACGATTGCCGTCTTCAAAGACTGCTTGGGTGGGAGGGGGCACCAGCTGGTGCCGCTTGCGGTAGTATTCTTGGCAACGGTACACGACGGCCTCAAAGACCAGCAGGACCAGCACCTGAAGATGGTTCTGGAGGAGCCCAAAGACAGAACACGGGTGAGCAAAGCAGGGGGAGAAGATATAAAGCAGCTGGAAAGTGAAAAGACAAAGAACGTACAGCAGCTCTCCCCCAATCCACGGGGGATCTATTCCAAGACCCCCAGCAGATGCCTGAAACTGCAAATACTATGGAACTCTATATTTTTTTTCCGTACACATATATATATAACTTCAATCATTTAAGCTCAGTAAGGGATTAACAAAAATAGCTATGGTAACAATAAAACAGAACCAGTATAACTATATCGTGGAATAAAAGTTAGTCACCAAGACAGCGACTAAGTGACTAATGGGATGGTAGCACATCCAGCGTGGATACGCTGGGCAAAGAAATGATCCACATCCCAGGCGGAGGGGAGCAAGACACGCAAGATCTCATCATGCTACTCAGAACGATGCACATTTTAAAACTTGGTTTCAACTTGGAGAGCTCCTGTAAAGTCTGAAATTAAAGCCCGCCGTGGATTCACCACCACACAGTGGACATGTGAGCCACTGTTTAACAACAGAGAAAAAGACAGAAAAGGAAGAGAGAGGCAGAGAGAAGCACTAAGGTGTAGCAGCCAACTTACCTGGACGTAACCAAGGTTGGGGTAGCCCTTTCGGATGCCAAACCAATTGGCAGGGTCAACGGGACCCTTGTAGAGCGTGGAGTTGCTGATCTCCTCGGGCTGGAGGTTGGTGCTGTTAGGATGAGGCTACAAGTGGGGATCAGAATTTTTTCATTATACTGCAATGCAATAAAACAGCACATCTTATGATATAATTAGGAAATATCGTTGGCTGTCCACGTTTGCTCGGGTTAGGGGCACAAGAGCCTCACAAAAGTGGGGGAAAATCACAAATATCAAAATGTGTGTGTGTATGTGTCTGTGAGAAGGGTGGAGAGACACGGTGGGGAGAGCAGGCCCCCAGGGTCCAAACCAGGGCAAGGAACAGAAAGAAAAAGAGGTAGGTAGGCAAGGTGGCCCTATACTTCCCCTCTCTTGCCCACCTCCTTCCTTGGGTATATGGGGGGGCATCAGGAGAGGGTTTGCGGTGCTGAGAAATTGGGCTGTGATCCATCCTTAGCTGCCCAGACAGTGGCTGGTGGAGGAGGAAGAGGACCAGAGGCAGGGTTTTAAAAGGTTGCGCAGCCTGTTTGGAGCCACTGAGAGGGAAGGTTCCCCTGGAAAAGAAACACTTGAGGTGGGGGGCAGCAGGGGTTGAAGAAACTCCCAAATAATCAGATCCATGAAAGTCAAACTTGCAAATGTGGAGGGCCAACCGTACCTGAATTTGCCTAGATGTACATAATGAGATATCTTAGACATGGGACCCAAGTCTAAACATGAAATGCATTTATGTTTCATATACACCTTAAACACACAGCCTGAAGGTAACTTGAGACTGTAATTTCAATAATTTTGTGCATGAAACAAAGTTTCTGTACACTAAACCATCGGAAAACAAAGGTGTCACTATCTCAAGCCACCCATGTGGACAATTTTGGATTCTGGAGCATTTCGGATTTCCAGATAAGAGCTGCTCCACTTGAAAACTATAACCATTATTGTCACTGCCATTTCTTCTTGGCCCACTTCTCCTACCTCGGTGCAGTTGGTGGCATACACTTGGGGGTTGACAACGTTCAGCTGGTAGAGCATCTTGCAGACGATGATGATGCAGGCCCAGATCGTGGACAGGCAGGAGGCCATGTGGCAGAAGCGGCTGTACGGAATGGCGAAAGCCCAAAGGACCACCAGCAGGAGGTTCATCACCGACACCTGGACAAACAGAAGAAAAAAAGAAGATTATCATTTTTTTGGACTACAGCTCCCAGAATCCCCCAGCCCAGAATTCTGGGAGTAGTAGTCTGTCCACATTGCCACAGAAACCCCATTGGGTAACTTTGGGCAAGTCAGTTTCTCAGTGGAAAGGCAATGGCAAACCTCCTCGGAATCAATGTGGCCAAAGATTTGAAAAGGCTCTGGGTTTTCTTACTTAGGGCTCTATCACACTACGCTGTTATAATGCAATCATTCCACTCTTTGGCCTCAGTGAACTACAAGCCCCAGAATTCCACACAATGTTTCCAAGGCAATTAAAGTGGAATAATAGCGCTATAAGAGTACGGTGTGATAGGGCCCTAAGTCTCTTTCCCCCGTTTCTCTCCTGCCTGAGCTCACCTCCTTCAAAGCCACCCAGATGATGTACAGGGCCACCAGCTTCAGGACGTGCAGCTCCAGCAGACGCATCACAAAGACACGGAGTCGGCCCAGGATGTTGGAAAACTTCTGGCCCAACACTCTCAAGCGTTCCAGCACCAGCCCCCATTTGCTGGGCACGCCCTCTGCAAGCAGGAGAAATGAGAAAAGGCTGGTGGAGTTTGGTTTTCTCTAGCATGAAGACGACAAGATCAAAAGGTGGTAAGACAGCCATCTTTAAATATCCAAAGGGATGCCATGCAGAAGATGGAGCAAGGGGATCTCCAACTTACCTCCGGATGCAGCCTCGACGTCATCGGTGGGCTCGTGATCTTCGGCCTCGGCATCCTTGGTCTGTAGTAGCACCCGGCTGCCGCTGAACTCTTCATCCCTAAGAGGGAGAGGAATGGCACGCTGAATCCCTTCTGAACCTTTGCAAGTCAGGCACTCCCAGGTAGCTTGGACTTCAGTTCCCATCATTCTCATCCATCACGGCTCCGGTGGCTGAGGAATGTGGGAATTATAATCCAATCTGCCTTTCGGGTGCTGGCCTATATTATTCTCACTCTTAACTGGCTTTCAAGTCTACTAGCCTGGAATTCTGGACTTCCAATGATTCAAATTCCTCCTCCTCCTCCTTCACTACTGCTACCCCTGTCATTATCATCATGATTATTACCAACTTTTTTTACCTCCCCAAACCAGGACTCACAGTAACTTATAAATTAATTCCCGTCCCAGCTAGGTTTTGTTAGAAGGGAATGGGTTACATACCCTAGATCATGTCTGCCATGCTTTTCTGGTGCAAGGACATGCTCCAAATCCGTGATGCGCATGAAGGGGCGGTGGAAGTAATGCAACTGTAGGATACAGGCCAGGAGAAAGAAGCCCGGGATGAAGATGCTGGAGAAGAGCTCTGAGACGCTGAATTGCTCCAAACCCAGGTCACCCAGCCTGTGTGCAATGGCAACGGGAGAACAAAGGGATAAATATTAGAAGAGACCAGAGGGAGAGTTAAAGACACTTCCTAAACAGGCAAAAGCAGGGGCACCCAAATGATTGCACAGGGGGAGTATAATTCTCCTACGAGGAAAAGCTACAGTGTTGGGGACTTTGGGGTTCAGGAAAAGTGTGTTTGGGACAAGTGGTGAGACCACGATGGAGTTTTATAAAATGATCTACAATGTGGGAAAAATGGGCAGCAAACAAGAGAGAGAAAGTGGCTTTCTTCCCTTTTCTCTTAATAATTAGAACTTGAAGTAATCCAATAAAGCTGACCAGGAGATTCAAAGAAAGATTTTCTGTGCACTACATGTAATTATGGAATCTAGGGCCACAAGACATGGCGATTGCCAGAAGAGACTGAGGAAAGATGTTTTGGATGCCCACCCCCTAGAAGCCCCAGCTGGCATGGCTAGTCAGGGATCCTGGAAACTGCAGATGGGATGGCCAATCAGGGATTCAGGGAGCTGAAGAAGTCCAAAAGATCTCGAGAACCAGAAATTGAGAACTACTCAGTCAGAGGGAAGCAAAAGAGAACCCATGGTTTTTATGGTCTCCCAAGCAATGCACCTGTGTTCACAAATCTCTGTGTTGCCAGTGCTTATGAAGGGTTCATATTCACTCACTGTTCATCTGTCAGTCCTGTGAAGTTTCGCCAGTACACAGGGAAGTCCTCAAACTGGAAGGTGTAAACAGCAATGAGCACTAACATAGTATAGGCCACTACCAGCCACCAGAAGGCCTTTAAGAGTTTCCGCCAGAGACTGTAGTACACCTGAAGAGGAAGGTAAACACGGAGAGAACATAAAGGTTAAGGTTAAGGACAGAAGACTGGGTTGCATCCACAGCAGAGGGTATCTCAACCTCCTTCTCTTTGGTCTGTTCCTCCAACCCTAATCTAAAAATGAGATTGCACGTCTTTGCCGAAGTAGCATAAATACTGTTCCCTGAAGAGATCTCAGAAGCTAAACAGGATCAGGCCAGGTTAGTATTTGGATGTGGGACTGCCATAGAAGACCAGGTGCTGCAGGTTGTAAGGAAGTCAACAGCAAGCCACCTCTGAGTACACCTTGCTTAAGAAAACTATGAAATTCACAGGATCACCATTGAGCTGACCGGTGTCTTGAGGCCGCACACATAACATTATGCCTTTGGCACAGATGTCTGCTTTAATTTTGCACAGTGACAGTCTTCCTCCTCCTTTTTCTTAAAGTAATGTTTATTTTTTAATTTTTTAAATATATTTTTTTAATAATCAAGTTTGTTGTTTAGCTTTGTTTAGTCTTGTTATGTATTTTAATTTTTCTATTCGTGCTCTATTATTACGTTCTTTTTTGTATTGTTTGTTAGATTGCATCTCCTTTTGTTGCTTTTGTATGTCTTTGTTTAATAAAAAAAAAAGTTTGTAGCCGTATTTTATTTTAATCTGTGTTGTAAGCCATCTAGGGTCCCATATCAGGAGAGAGGCAGAAGAGAAGTTTAAAAAAATAAATACTAAGGAAACTCAGAGGGGACCCCACGAGAGGTGATTTGACCCAGGTTCCTCAGCCCGACTCATTGGTTCCCATGCCACCTCTTCCCAGTTTCGTTTTGCCCATGTCTCAAAGTCGCCTGCTCTCTGCTCCACCCGCCCACCCGAGCCCCTCCGTCTGAGTCTAAGCTCTCACCTGGAAGAGAGTGAGGCTCAGCAGGAAGAGGAACATGTAGACGATCTTGTAGACCACCAGGCGGCCAGCAAAAGTGACCACGATGAACATGCCGGCACAAACCAAGATCCAGGACTTGGCAAAGAAGCCCATCACGCATGCCCCCAGGATCTTCAGCACGTCCCGCTTGTGGCCGGACCCACCTAAAGGGAAGATAGAAGAGAGGAAAAGTGGCTCAGCATCTAGAGTGCCCTCATGGCCCCACTCTGTGTTTGCTCACATCATGCTCATATCATGCCATAATCACTGAAAGCCAGCAAGGATTTCTCAGAAATAAGTCATGCCAGACGAATCTTATCTCTTTTTATGATAGGGTTACAAGCTTGATAGATGAAGGCAATGCTGTAGATGTAGCATATCTTGACCTCAGTAAGCCCTTAGACAAAGTTCCACATGACATTCTTGCAAAGAAGCAGGAAGATTCTATGATTTTATGATTCTATGGAATCCTAGAATCACACCATTGGAAGAAAGGCATCCAGTCCAGCCCCATTCCACCACGCACGGACACACAGCCCAAGCACTTTCTTTGACAGATGGCCATCCAGACTCTAAGAACCTCCAAAGACAGAGACTCCACCACCCTCCCAGGCAGCAAGTGTTGAACTGCTCTTCCTGTCAGGAAATTCTAATTTAAATGTTTAAATATTTGGAGAGATGTCATATGGAGAATAGAGCAAGCTTGTTTTTCTGCTGCTCCAGAGACTAGGACATGGAGTAATGGATCCCAACTACAGGAAAAGAGATTCCACCTAAACATTAGAAAGAAGTTCCTGACAGTAACAGTTCAACAGTAGAACACATAGCTGCCTGGGAGTGTGGTGAAGTCTCCTTCTTTGGAGGTGTTTAAACAAAGGCTGGATGGCCATCTGTCCGGAATGCTTTGATTGTGTCTTCTTGCATGACAAAATGAGGGTGGACTTTGGGGTATCCTTTAGCTCTTTGATTCTACGATTCCAGCTTTTCACAGACCTGGCCCAGATATACACAGCCCTGAGGTCTCAGTTCTCACCTGAACCTGCAACGGTCACCTCCACCAAGGGAGCTGGGGGATGCTTCTTTTTCAGCAGCTTCTCCTTCACAAATTGCCGCACCAGGAGCCAGAAGGTCAGTGTGTAGAGCAGCTGTGGGCAAAAATAACAGAAAGGAGGAGGAAGTCAGAATCGCTATGACCTAAGGATACTGGCAAACCAGGGTGCCTCCAATGCAGGACACTTTTCACCCCTCTTTCATAATGCTAGAGAAACCAACAGAGTCACCCACTGAAAGGGGGGGGGCTTCAGGACAGCAGAAGGGAAATCCTCCTTCATGCAGCATGCAGTTAAATGGTGGAACTCACTGCCACAGGATGGCTGCCAACTTGGATGAGAGGTCAAAAACACTGGGATTCACATAGGTCAGAAACAGTGGAAAGATTCCCATTAATGCTCATTGAGTAAAAAAATTTGAGCAGCAATGGAGATCAACAGAGGCTTCTCAGCAACATGGCTTCCCTTTACTGCTTAAGTCAATACAAAGAGAACAAAATTTGTTTCTCCACCCCTTCCAGCCTCAATGTTTGCCTTTTAGATTTTTTTTTTATATATATATTTTTGAGCCATGGTTGTTGGATCTGTGTAGGTGCAAAATTTGTGGATACGGAGGGCTGACTGTGTAGCTTTTTCTATTGCTGCTCATGTTAAAACCAAGAAAAAAAGTCAGTTGAAAGAAAAAGTGGAAAGAAAAGAGGGTGGACTGATACAGACACAGAAAGGGGACGGAGTGAATCTATGGTCTCTCTACCTTGGCTCCCAAGTCCAGACAGGGATACGGGGGTCGCACCAGCCCCAGCTGTTCCAAGGGCATGAAGCCCACCCGGGTGGGCAACTCCGGCTCCAGGTCCATCCCCCAAACGTACTGCAGGCTGCAGAGGGCAATGCCGTAGAGAAGGATGAAGGGTGAGCAAAGCATGGCGAAGTGGTGCCTGTTCCTCACAATCCAAATGAGGCAGGCCCAAAGCAACAGGATGAAGGTCAGCCAACTGTGGTAAGTGATGCTCCACACCTGGAAGGCACACCAAAAAGGAAAGGATCAGGGTCTGCTGCTGCATTTCCACCAACGTAAATAATATGCAACACTGCTACTAAATTTTTCATCCATTTCCAAATTCAGCACTTGAAAACGAGTTGCTAAGGCCTTAACATGTTAACATTAAAGTGTGAAAGAATTTCAGTTTTAATCATGTTAAACTACAGATGTGCTGTTGCTGTGTGTTTTGATGTCATTTCCAACAAGCGTTGCCTTGTTTACACCAGCGGTCCTTTGTCTTCTACTAGCACAAAGGCTTGTGGCAAATTGACTTTCCTGTGTAAACTGTGCATCCTTTCGTATTACAGTGAGCCCTCCATTTTTGCATGGGTTGGGGTGCAAGACCCCTGCAAAAAGTGGGGAAAAATGCAAATCAAAACCACAAATTCTGTATTTTTTTTTTAACCTGAGAACACTTCTCTAGGAATGTCTAGGTCCTGCAGCACAATTCAAAACTACCAGCTCCACATTTCCATGGGATGCAAGCACAGCATGTAAAGGGGAATCACAATGCTATAATTGTGCCGTGCAAAAGGGCTCCTGGATCTCCGCGGAAGGGCACAGGTGGATGTTACATTCCACCAGTGTCAGAAAAACATCCTGGCTTTTTAGTTCTGTCCTGCTTTTACCTAGGAGCCCTGCTGTGGCTGCCACTTCCAGCCTTACTGTGATATCGCCCCCGTCATCCCTCCACTATGCTGCCATTTCCCAGCACACCTGTTTCTCTTACCATCATGGCAATGAGGGCACAGACGTAACTTTGGTTCATGATGACGTGGCCCAGCGAATGCAGCAGCTGCAGCTTCTCCTTCTGCCGCTTCTGTTTCTTGCCAGCTACAGACAGAACAAGAAGGAGTTTCAGAACGTAGAGCTGCCATCCAAGCAAAAAGAGCTGGTTTGGGGAGGGTGTAGCGTGCTGGCCAGAGAGAACGCCACTTTGTCGTTGCGTGCCTTTAAGTCATTCCCAAATTATGGTGTCCCTAAGGCAAAGCTATACCAGGGTTATCTTGGCAAGATTGTGCAGAGGGAGTTCTGCCTTTGCCCTCCTCTGAGGCTCAGAGTGTGTGACATGCCCAAGGTCACCCAGTGGGTTTCCACAGCCAAGCGGGGAATCAAACCCTGATCTCCAGGGTCGTAGTCAAACAAGTACACCAGGCTGGCTCTTGTTGGTGGCACATATAGGCATACATCAACATTCTACCTGCATATGTCCTTTTTTAGGTTGGTGCTGAGGTCAGGACTCCTTTCTTCCCACTGCAACAACCAAAGTACACCCCTTGGACCTACCCCAGAGCTGCTGGAGCTCCCTCCCCCAGTCATTCTGTGCCTGGTGGGGAGCCCCCTCCCTCCCCTCAAAGTTACTTAAATCAACACACTCAACTATCACAGTTTTGCCTATCTTTCACTTAGCGTGTTTACATCAGGTCCAGACACCACTCATGAGTCACTTTTCCAGCTGTAAATCACCGTGGCAGAAAGTATTATTCCAAAACCCCCATTTGATTTTCTGACTGTCCATAAGTTAAAGTCAGATGCATATTGTAGGAGGAAAATGGTACACAAATTTCTACAAAATTATATTCCCTTATCTCCCCGCTGGCCATAGAGGGTTAAGTTCATGTTTCAGATAAGGCAATGGACCAAACTCTGTCCCCTTAATCAGATGCCCTGCATGTTTTTCCCAAATTTTGCAATTTCCAGGGGGGCTGTTCCCAGGAATAAAACACAGCGCAATGCAACTTTTCAGCCACTAGAAGGAAGCACTGCTTCATGTCAAGCCAGTTCCAGAAAAATTCAGGAGAGTTACAATAACCGGTAAGGGACCAAAACGGCAAACTTCCACTCCGAAGGTCGGCATGGAGAACAGTTTTCAGAAGGAGATCACAGAAGGGAGGACAAATGGTCCATCTCAGCTTAATATCCTCACCTGGTGACTCCAGCACATGGACCGTGCAGTTCTCACCATCAGCACCAGCTGCTTCCGTCTCACAAATCAACATGGGCTGTAAAACAAACAAACAAATAAATAACAGGAAAAGAAGACCCAAAAAGGCAAAGTGGCAGGACTTTCTCTCTCTGGGGAAAAAAAATAATCCTTGCAAGGGAATATTCAACAATGTTGATAGCACAATCCTCTCTCTACCTCCTCATTCTGCTGTATGCCAGATCACCTCAACCCCCCCCCAACACATCTACCCCTAAGTCTGGTTCCTGGCCCCGCAGCCCCCTCTCTTCCACCTTCTCACCTGGACTACCTGAAGGATGCTCAGCAGCCCACACAAAAAGGAAAATCCCACTTCTGCCACCACAACCCAACTATGCTGCAAAGCTTCTCACCTTTGCATCTTCAGCCAGGCCATCTCGGTCCAGGGACCAATTCTCCAGCTCCAGCAATTCAGAGGATGTGCTTTCAGTATCTCTTTGCTTTTTTTAAAAAAAAAGGGGTGGATGGAAGAAACTGTTATCAGACCAGTGACCTTAAGAGATCAGTGTGGAAAGCATTGCCTTTTAAATTGTGAGCTGTTTTCAGTCCCAATTTTGAGGGAAATTAATAATATTAAATTATTATTAATATTTATTGCTGTTGTTTGGGTATCACTGCCTAGCTTTCCTCATCCCGAGAGAGGAGCCTACCAGCCAGAGCCCCTGTTGACTGGTGGGAGAATCTGCAGCAATACTGGGGGAGGGGACTACACAAGTCCCCCAGGAAGACCAACGCTCTTCCAGAGGGGCCTTCTCCAGATGAGTACACTACAACTCCCATGATCTCCATCAGACATTCTGCCAGGAGATGCTGGGAGTCCATCACATCTGGAGGGGACCAGGCTGACACAGATCATCTCCCTGTCCTCCCACAGGGACAGCTATCAAAAGGAACGCTTAAAAGTAATTAGAGAACACTGTAGTGGCCAACGCGGATGAGAGAAGTGAATCCAATACAGATGGGAGAAGTGAATCCCAATCCATGTGGATGGGAGAAGTGAATCAGCTCCGTGCTTTATTCTGAATTTTACAGTCACTGTCCAAGGTGCTGAACTCTAGCCAATGGCTTAAGTGCCTTCATTAGCTCCTTTAAAAGTTGGTCTAAAACCCAAACAGATCAACCTCCTCACCGATATCAGAGTCACTAGCCTGGGTTATTTGTTAACATCAGTACATTTTATTCTCATTTCTTACAGGATTTTTGCAACATGACTTCATTACCACACACATGTGCAAAAAAAAAAAAAAAGACAATTCCTTGAAAATAACTACATACACTTATGTTATTTCCAAACTCCAGAATAAATTCTATTATAAACAGAGTAGGTTGCAACTGGACATTGTCATGTCTAGAGGAGAACCATGAAAACCTATGAGACTCTATCTGGTCTGGATTCAACCCAGTAACAATAAATTAACAATTAACTATCTGCTGTTTCTTTGTCACACCCCAAATTCCATTGCCTGAGGCCATGGCCCCTTTTACCCAATGGTAGGACCGGCACGGCTCACCTGTTCATAGGAGTGGGACTGGCGGAGCTTCACAAGCCTGGCCAAAACGTAATACAGCAGCAGCAAAATCCCCGGGTTGACGTAGACAGGCCAGGGGAGGCTGAGGTCCAGGACAAGGGCATTGGGCTTGCTACACCCCGCGTGGAGAATGATGGCCTTCAGACCAAACAATCTAGGAAAAAAGGTCAGGATTATCTTAGTTCTGCAGATCTCCTGACTGCAGCTTTGGGTGATCCCTGATCTGGTTTATATCTAAAAATCATTGAAGTATTCTAAAAAGTCAAAATATTATCAACATTTCAAGAGAAAAATATAACCTGCTTAACCCTTCCATAAGAATAAGCAAAGTGACTGAAGCCATCAAAGAATTGAAAAACAGGGAAATCCCTAGGACCAGGCAGTTTCCCAGCACTATATTGTAAGACATTTCAAGATGAATGGTTAATTCTATTTCACATATGATTAAAAGAATACAAGAGGAAGGAAGCCCTGGAACCTGGGGAGAATTAAACATTGTATTAATACCAAAAGAAGAGAAACATCCAAAAGAAGTCCGAAATTTTAGACCAGTCTCTCTACTAAAAACCAGTGAGGTACTGTTGGATAAATTGGCACATTCCAGGTATACGTACACCTCCATTAACAGAGCAGATGTTTTGAGTGTTTATGTGTGACTTGAAAGCACATACATACGTACAATTATAACAAATGTGATTTTTTTAAAAAAATAAAAGGAGGGATGGGAAACATGTTCCAGAGCTGGCGGCAAAAGGAGTTTCCCACGGGAAGCCTCACAAAGCCCCCGGGAAAGACAGAGAGCACCTGCCAGTCAACTTGCTGACGTACACAAGGAAGGGCCAGGGTGGTTCAAAGGGACTGAGAAGAACTCTTTGATCCTCACCTGGTTTGCAAAGAGAAAGGCGTTTCTTTCTGTTTGCATAGGTGCCCAGCTCAAAGTGATTCTCCATCAGATGGACAGCCAGGGTGGAGTCCATCCCTGGGTATTGTCCACCCCTGAGGTCAAGAAGTAATCACAGCTTGGAAGAGTTGCTTTTTGGGCAAGCCTGAGAAACCCTCCCAGAAACCCTGGGAGATTCTGGAAACTGCAGCCCCCAAAAAGTACACCTTCCAAGTTTTGGGAAAAATTGTGTCTGGAAGAAGAAACTGGCAAAAGTGTTTCCTTGGAGAAGAAAATGAGCAAAGAGTTAGGAAAGGGGGTTAGCGCTCATCTCTATTAGGATAGAAGAGGTCCTAGTGGCTGGTAGAACCTCACATGGTCAAGGCAATGATCCTTAGACATCCTACCTGCCCACACCCAGAATGACCAACCCCTGCTTACCGTGCCCAGAGGTCCGTGGGTGGAAGGAATTTCTGCATGAAGGGCGTCTGGTAGCCATAGAGGCAAATGAGGTGGCCTCCAGTAAAGACGTCAACCATGATGCACAAGATGTTGAAGGCCAGGTGGCTGATGGGGAAGTGGCACGCCCACCATGTACAAAGGCCCACAAAGAGCAAGTAGTACACACTGGAGAAGGCAGAGGGCAGGGTGATCCCTGGAACAGGAAAAAGGAGGAAGCAGGGATTACTCTTGGAGAAGTCTCCTGGTTTGAAAAAGAGGAAGGACGTCTCTGATACTGGCCACTCAGCAGATGACGAGGACTAGAACTTCTCTTTAAAATAGAGGCGGGCAGAACCTCAAGCTTATGGGAGCTATTTTGGTTTTCTTTCCTAGAAACATGGGACCCAGCTACTGGTATTACGTGCAAATGAGTAGTTTCTGAGTTATGGTGACCCAGAGGTAAACCCATCACAGGGTTTTCTGGGGCTGAGAGTGTGTGACATAGGTCACCCAGTGGGTTTCCATGACCAAGTGGGGAATCAGCCCCTGGCCTCCAGAGTCCTAGTTCAATGCTCAAACCAGTACAAATTAGTGGTACCCAAATGCTTAGTGAATTGGGGAACTGGCACAGATGGACAAGCAGGCTGGAGAATTCTGGGGATTCTAGTGCAAAGAAAAGAAAAAAGAAAAAGAAAAGAAAAAAAGCTACTTTCCCAAGCTTTGGTAACAGGGCCCTTTGAGGGCATTTGAGTCCCAAAATTTGTTTTCAGTCCTTTTAACAAAAATACTTGATTCTTGGTTTCCTTGCAACCTATCTTTGTTGTAAATCTGGAAGTTGTGGGTGGTGGCGACAAGGAAGGACTGTTGCTATTGATAAATTAGGAAGCCAAGATCCCTAGTGATATACTATAAATCCCCCAAAGAGCTATTGCTCTTAAGGTGAAATGATGTTCTAAGAGACAGGTTGCTTCTAACACTTTTTATGTCCCTTTTAAAAAAAAACAGTTTAGAGAACATTATTGCTGTGTTGCATTTCTGCATTTTAAACATGCATTGTCCCTCTTGAGATCCAACTTGTATTTTCTTGCCACTGCCACCCATAAAATACAACTACAGAACCAGATTTTAAAGTTTCCACATTAAGTGCAACAGCTCTCCAGTGTAACAGCTCTCCAGGTACATCACTACGGATCTTTGCCACCTAAATATTCAAAGCTCTGGGAAATAATCCAAGGAGGAGATAACCACTGGCCATTTTCTCTCTGCGTCTCTCTTGACACCTACCTGCCAAGGCGAGCAACACAACAGCCAAGATCTTTCCCAGGGCCATTAAGAGCCAGTGTGCCTTTACCCGGAGCCGGGTGGATAGCCGGGCCTGTCGCCTCAAAGAGGCTCCAGCAGCTTCATTGGCAGCTTCTTGGGGTTTCGACTGTTCCTCATCCACAGCGGCTTCTTCCTGAAGAAAAGGAGAAAGTGTTGAGGGATCACAACCTAGACACACGAATAATTTCTTTACAGCAGTCTCTCCCAAGCAGGGCACTGATCCAATGTACTCAACTATAAGCCAGCATCTCTAGTCCAACACATCTGGCCCATCATCCCCACTCAGCAGTTGTCTGACACATCTGGAGGACATCACATTAGGGTGAGACTCTCAAACTCTGGTCCCCCCAACACGTGGGACTTCAACTCCCAGAATCCCAGAGTAGTGCCACACCGACTTTAACTTCTGGGAGTCAAAGTCCAAAGTCCAAAAACCTCCAGGAGGCCAGAGTTCAAGAACCACTGCTCTAAAGGAGTACAGTTCTTCTCGTCTGCTTCACAGCACTTACTTTGAGCCTGGAAGCTATGAAGCTATGGAGCCCTGCGAGAAGTGGCTTAGGGAGCTGGGTGTGTTAAGTCTGGAGAAGAGAAGGCTAACATATGAAATGATGCCATATGGAAGATGGAGCAAGCTTGTTTTCTGCTGCTCCAGAGACTAGGACACAGAGCAATAGCTTCAAACTACAGGAAGAGAGATTCCACCTAAACATTAGGAAGAATTTCCTGATGGTAAGAGCAGTTTAACAGTGGAATACCTTGCTGCTTTGGATGTGGTAGAGTCTCTTTCTTTGGAAGTTTTTAAACAGAGGCTGGATGGCCATGTGCCTTGATTGTGTCCTCCTGCATAGCGGAAGGGGGTTGGACTGGATGGCCCTTGGGGTCTCCTCTAACTCTATGATTCTATGATCCCACTTTCACTGAGACTCCTGGGATTTGTAGTTTTGGAAAGTATTTAGATTACTTTGCCAGGGAGCACTAGTTCCTCAAAAAAACCTACAAATCCCAGAATTCTCTAAGATGGAGCCATAGTAACTACTGTTGGGTCTAACTGCTAGAACTGTGTAACCTGAAAGAGATCTTGGTTTCCGAAGGTTATTCGAGTTCATTCCCAGAACCCCTGTCCATTGTCCAAAACATCTGGAGGACCGAAAAGGTTGGCAATCCCTGCTCTAGAGCTAGAAAGACTGCCTGACAAAGGGGGAAAAGATTTAGTCACTTTCTGGTAGCTGTTAATATGCACAATGGCAGAATTCTGAAAGAGGAAAACAAACACCCACTTTGGAGAGCAGAGGCTGCGGGAAACATGAATAATGGACAAGTTGATCCAGTCACTGAGAAATTAAATCCTTTTTGTCTTTGTGGAGTGTGGCCAGAGCTGCAGCTACAAAAAATTGGAACGGTCCTACATGCTGAATTCTCCAGCCGGAATGATGTCGTGCAAAGTCATCAGATCCATATCCCGTTGCTTATTTTGTAAAAGATTATTTTGCAACTTCTGAAAGATTAGGTTTGTTGCAGAAACTGATGTCCTGTCCTCTGATTGTCCTGTGAAAATTCTGCACAAGCTCTTTGTCAAAGAAGACTGAGCTTGGATTTTTGTGGGCTACATGACTCAGAATGTCTGTGCTCACAGAGCCTTGGGGGATTCTGGGACTCAGAATCCAACAGTCCTAGTCATTCTGAGGTATCACCAGGATTTGGCCCACCGCTGCCATGCCTAAACCTTCAGGCCTAGGAATGTCTTCTCTCACCACTGTTATGAACTTTCAAGTCCACTTTGACTTATGCCAACCCTCTCCTCTTGGCAAGGTTTCTTTGGAGAAAGCTCTGAGGCCGAGAGAGTGTCACTTGCCCTAGGTTCCACAGGTTGAACAGGAATTTGAACCCTGCCCTCTCATAGTCCCACTCTCTCAGCCTCAGAGGAAGGCAAAGGCAAACCCCCTCTGAACAAATCTTGCCAAGAAAAACCCCATGATAGGTTTGCCTTAGGGTCACCGTGAGTTGGAAACAACTTAAGGAACACAGCAATAATCACATCAGACCAATTATGCACCTTGCATTTGCAAAGACTTGGATGCCTCTGGATATAAAGAGTTATATCTTGAATGGTTACAAGGCCAGAGCGAGACAGAAGGGAAGGAAGAGGAGAAGTCCGAAGGGTTTTGCAGGGAGCTGAAAAGGAGCAAGACCTGGGAATTTGATACCCCTAGCTATCTTTTCCAGGGTAGCAGTGCCAGGGAAAATAAATATATCTGCAAACAGGGATCGCTTTCACTCTCTAGTGGTGGTGCCAAAACGACACTCCATCTCCCCCTGTCATTAAAGCACCATACCCCCCAGTAGCTACCAATCAAAAAACAGTGGCAAGAGAAGCTGTGTGATTTCGCACCACCCTTCCCACCACGGACGCTTGCATTGCTGTTTGCTTTCTGCTGAAAAGCCAAAATTGTAGATATTTAAGGACACTCTTTGGCTAGACTTAAGCACAACTCTCAAGATGCCTGTCCAGAAGTGAGTCATTGGACCGAACAGTATGTACTCTCTGGTCTGTTTGAAAAGATTGCCGCCTCAGGCGTGCAACCTACCAGTTAATCCAAACAAGAATTCTAGAATCAGAATCAGAACGGACTGCAAAGGCCATCTAGCCCAGAGCCATGCAGACAATGTACAACTGAAAACATTCTGGAGATTCTCCCACTCTCCAAGGCAAGTCCGCTCCACGGTCAAACAGCTCTTACAGTCAAGACAGATTCCTTTCTTTGCAATTTGAATCTACTGTTTGTGTCTCAGCCCCTAGAGCATCAGGAAACAAGCATGCTCCTCCTAGAACATGACATCCCTTTAGGTATTTGAAAACAGCTACCGTATCTTCTCCAAGCTGACACCTCCAGCTCCCCAAGCCATTCCTCATAAATCTTTGTTTCCATACCTTTGATATCCTCCTCTGGACACATTCCAGTTTGTCAATCTGCTTCCTGAAGCATTTGTAGAATGGAAAGTCCACATTTATTTTATTATTCTAAATATCCAAATTGTCTTGAACGCCCACATTCATTTTACTTGCTCACCATACTGAGACCCTGCAATACACAGCAGCATGGAAATGCTTTCCAAACCACATACATAAAACAGGAAAATCCCACTGATTCAGTGGGTCTACTCTAGCAGGGAGTACCAACAGAATTGAGCCTTTTTTTTTCTTTGAGTTGCTGAGGAGTTTTTTTCCCCCCTCCTCACAGTGATTCTTTTAAAAAAAGAATCAACTCATTATATTCACATTTCATTACTGGCGACAGAAACATGAGACACAGATGATTTCAATCAGAGCTAATTTGCTCTTCCAGCCAGAGCTTGAAGGTAAGCTACTTTTATGAACTACAACTCCCAGTATCCCCTCAGATAGCTATGCTACTAAGGGATGCTGGGAGTTATGGTATCCCCCCCCCAAAGTAATTTTTCCAAACACTGTATTGTCCCAAATCCTTTTCCCAGCCTCTAGATTCTCAAAATCAGCTGTCTGAAACTGTTTTCTCCCCCCTGCCCAGAATGACATTGGCAATCCAGGAGGCAGAGCGGGATAAGAAAGATGCCCAGCGGTAACGGCTTTGGACCGGACACAGCCTTCTTCTTCCTCCAGCCTCTAGCCCGCCTGCTCCCTGATTCCAGGACTCGGCCTGGGTGATTTCATTAGCCCACTTTGGAAAGCCTGTTCTTCAAAGACTTGTTTTCCTTGGCTGCCTCAGCCTAAGTTCCCAACACTGGCGCTGCCCACCCAACTGATTTTCCAGCCTGGTGTGGCTTGCACAGCAAAGGTATTTTGGCTGCGCCTCCTCTCCGCACTGGCCAAGCTCTGGCTCCGGACTCCAAAGGCCAGCCCAGATCAACCGTGCCGAAAATGTACAAAGCAGAGACTTCTCCAACCTCGGCTCCCTGCGGGGAATCCAGTGGAAAGGCAGCGTGACCTCAGAGTTTCCACATTTAGCTCACCAATGTGTAGGTCCACGTGTATGCGAGGGAGGGGAGAAAGGTGGGCTCAGGAGGGAAAGGGAAAGGGAAAAGAACCTCCCTGCTTTCTCTCATTAGGCAGGTGAGGAAGCCCTTTCTGTTTCCTTTTTCTAAAATAATTTTACTAAAGACTGCATATATTAAAATTATACCAAACACTCTTATGAGAAACAGACTAATTATAAACTACAAACAAACAAAAAAGAACTAACTAGCTAACAGATAACTAACCAACAAGTTACTAACTCTCAATTCAGACACAAACACATATGCAATGTCAAAGCACACAAGGAAAAATAACCTACTACCACATAAACTACATGTCCATCTAAAAGTGACTCCTGACTATCTTTTTGGCAGTTACACACACATTTCCTACCACAACACCTCACTCTTTATAAACTGGGTATTATACCTCTTCTAATAATCAACTCAGACTGATAATTCAAACCTGAGAGTTATCATTCCACCTTCTTTTTTCCTGAAAAAGTCTATCAGGGGTTTCCAATCTTTCCCCAAGGTTGCTGATGACTTTTTCTCTAAACAAAGTGGACAATTTGTCCATTTCTGCTAGCTCATTCACCTTTAAGAACCCACCTTCCTCAGAAGGTGGGGCATTATCCTTCCATCCCTAGGCAAAAGAACCAATTTCTTCTTTGGACATCTTCAAGATGAGGCTCAACAGCTACCTGCTGGAAAGCCTGCAACTGGGAGAAGGAGGGTTGGACTCTATGGCCCATGAGGCTTCTTCCAACTCTAGTATCCTATGAATGGTCCTCTCACAGAGACTTCATAGCATGCTGCCGCCAGAGATACCTCCACACTTGGTAAACCAATAAGACTGACTCACTTGGAGGGCAGCTTTGCACGTGCACAAAAGGCCCATTCAGTTCAGTCTGTTGGACCATTCTGGAAGGGAAGGGAATGGAACCTTGGCCCCTGGGGACAAATCTCACCCTCCTGGGGAACTTATCTGGCTTTCCCAAATGGCTACCTCCCTTTTCCTTTTTCCAGCCCCTCATCTAGATGTCATGCAAGCACATAACTCCCCACATGCTCCATTTGCTTGGTTTGAGTGGGGGGAGCATTCCTTGACACAGCACCCGAGCACACGTCAAGATGCCTTCACTGCCAGCAGGCAGGTGGCTACTGGGTTTCCCCTCCGTGGGCTCTCCCACCCGCCTTGGGTACAATATCGCCTCTGTTAATACCGGGATGTTTTGTTGGGGAGTTTCCACGGCAACTTGGGACTGGCCAAAGCTGCTGATCCACTCAGGCAGGCGTGGGGGAACCTCCTTCTTGGGAGGCTGGTGAGTCACCAAGTTCAGGACGCCAGGAAAGTCTCTCTCTTTCTCTCTTCTCCCACCCAACCCTTCTGGAGATACTGGAAGGAATGGGGAGGGGAGGGAGCAGGAGGGAAAAAAAGGGGGAAGTGGGGGGAAGAAGGAGAATGATGCTAATTGCATCTTTGGTTACGAGGATATCGTTGCTGTTGCTGGGTGCTTTCGAGTCATTTCTGAGTTCTGGCAACGCAAAGGTGAACCTATCATGGGGTTTTCTGTGGGCTGAGAGTGTGTGATGTGCTCAAAGTCGCTCAGTGGGTTTCTATGGCTAAGTGGGGAATCAAATGCTGGCCTCCAGGGTCATAGCCCAATGCTCAAACCACTACACCCTGATGGATCATAAGGAGACCAGAAAAAGTTCACAGAATTATACAGCAGAACTGTGAAAAGTTTCAGGGACTGTAGCTCCCAGAATCCCCCAGTAACTAAGTCACTAACAAGGTCCTCTCCTGTGTTTCCACCAAACATGCCTGTGACGGTGGTGGGATTGAATACATCTCTTCCATTTTGTGTCACCTACTCAGTCCTATGAAGTTCACACATGACAAAGAGCAGGGCTCCAGAATCCATCTGCACCTCTGGATGCTCACAAGGACTATGAGACAGAAAGAAGAGGAGGTGAGAATTGCAAACCTAAACAGTTAGAAAAATGAGTTTTGTAGACCTGCACATCTGGAGAGCACCAACTTGCAGAAGGCTGCTTTGGAAAGACAGGTCCAAGCAGGACAGGGTGACTTTGGGCAACACGTAACAGCCTCTCTCACCTGTTCTTGCAGCTGATGGGAGGTGGACCGTCTGCTACTCCTGGCTGCCAGTTTGCTCGTTGGCTTTAGGCGGCTGCAAACGCCAAGGCAGATGGCGGAGACCAGCAGGATCCCAACATCGGGGGCCACCAGGCGCACTAAGTTGGGGATGTCGTTCAGGTCCAGCCTGGAAATCAGAGGGCAAGGAGAGCAGGGATGGTGAGACATGACAGTGCAGAGACACCCTCCTTTGCTCAAGCTAAGCCTTAGCTAGCAGCCAGATGTATATGATGCAAAAACAACTAACACTCCCTTTGTAGTCCCAAGTGAGAACTGCTTTCCAAACCCCAAAGCAGGGGTGGGGAACCTCAAGCCCTGGGGTTGGATTTGGTCTCCATCCCCTTCCATATGACTCCATCATTTGTCAGTATCCCTGGACTCCTCTCCCCAATTTTGAAAGGAGGAAATACTTCTCTGAAGACTTGAGTTATGGGCAATTAAAACTGGAAGTCCTGCCCAATGAGGGGTGGCTAAGGCAGCTAGGTATGTTTGCCCTGGAGAAGAGAAGGTTAAAAGGTGATAGCTATGTTTAAATATTTGAAGGGATGCCACATGGAGGATGGAGCAGGCTTGTTTTCTGCTGCTCCTGAGACCAGGACATGGAGCAATGGCTTCAAAGCTTAGGAAAAGAGCTTCCACCTAAACATTAGGAGGAATTTCCTGATGGTAAGAGTTGTTTGACAGTGGAATAAGCTGCTACCTGCAAGTACGGTGAAATCTCCTTTTATGGAGACTTTTAAACAGAGGCTAGATGGCCATCTGTCAAAGGGAGGGCTTTGATGGTGTCTTCCTGCCTGGCAGAATGGAGCTGGACTCAATGGCCCTTGGGGTCTCTTCCAGCTCCAGCCCTGCTCCTTTGGTATCTAGCCCCACTAACCACTAGATGTGGACCTTCCAATCTGTGGCACAGAGGTTGAAAGAGGCTCCCCACCCTCATTTTGAAGGGATAGACAAAGACACGATGCTGAGTTTCAAACACACCTCCCAGTATTGGCTACCTCAAAACACACCTCCAGGCTCCACAGTGGGGTTTCTCCACCCCTGCTCCATCTCACCCCTCTGGGCAGTTCCACCAGTGACATGGAGTTCTAAGAAGACAAGCTGCCCACCTCCTCACGGGCCCCACTCCCTTCTTACCTCGTGACCCCAATGTGCTGGGACAGAGTTTCCCACGTGCTGCCTAGAAGAAGATGGAAAACCATAATTAAAACAGTGTATGAACCTGGCCTCTTGAACGCTGCTCCAAGCAAAGAAGGGCTTGCAGTCCTCCTCATGCCAGTCTTCATACAAGCACCAAAAAAATAAGACTGGGGCCAGAGTTTCAAGACCTTCGTCTCCATATACAGAAACCCAAAACTGAACTGGGATTCTCAAACTACCATTTTGGTCTGCCTAACTCTGGATGATGGACTTTTGGGTTCCACTAAGCAACGGCCTCCCAGCATCCCTCAGCTAGGCCTGATGGGACATGCAGTCCACCAACATCTAAGGGGCTACATGATTCCCCTCCCTTCCCTTGGCTTAACTGGTAAGAATAAACAGCCCGGATCAGAAAAACCAGGGTCCCAACAAACAATGGAAGTGGAAGAAAGTTATAAACACCAAGGTAAGGAATGCTTTGTGCATCAGAGGACAAAATTCCAAGGCCTCATGTATTTATTATGGACACACCTATTTAATACACGCATTCTATGTTTGCTAGGGAAAAATGCCCCAATTAGCAGTTCAAAGCAGTACCAGACAAGTGTGTGTGTGTGTGTGTGTGTATTACTTTCCAACACCAAAGAGAGACTGCAATTCACTGAGCACTCCACCCTCTAAAACCACTGAAGAATATTCTCAGTTTCAATTCAGTTTCAAATATTTTTCATACTTCCCCATACTGTTGTTCTGTGCCTTCAAGTCATTCCCAACTCAGGGTGAGCCTAAGGCAAACCTTTCACAGGTTTTTCTTGGCAAGATTTGTTCAGAGCAGAGGTGCCCTGGCCTTCCTCTGAGGCTGAGAGAGTGCAACTTGCTCAAGGTCACCCAGCGGGTTCCCGTGGCCAACTGGATGGGAATTTGAACCCTGGACTCTGGTGTTCCAGTCCAACACTCAAATCTCTCATGCCTCTCCATAACAGGGCACTAAACTAATCTGTTTTGACTGCTCTTTCATTCTTCTTTCCAATTGTGCTTTTTGTTCAAGGATGTTTAAATAAACAAACAATTAGGGGGGAAAACCAGGCAACCTACAGAAAAGCTACTTTCCAAATAAACACATGAATCACAGAAGTGATGTTTGAAGATCACTTCAAAACCCAGCATCTGGTGATGCTGCCACTCTGGATTTGGAGTGAGACCTTCTTTCCTGGAAAGTACGACCAGTGCTTGTGGCTTTAGGACTCCAAGGCAGAATGCATGCAAACTACAGTTGGCACATTGGCCCCGAGTCTCCAGTTTTCAGGGGTCATCTCCAAGGGAGGAAACAAGGGCACAAATTTTCCAGTCTTGCTGGGCTTAACTCTGGGCAAGAAGACAGGCTTGGTGTGCAAACCTCCAGCTCAGCCAGCAGAGTGCCAGCTTGCTACAGTTTGCAAGGTTTGGCTGATTTGCTACTGAATAACATTTAGATTAACTTCACCACAGGGCATACCGAGGTCTCAGGTTCCAGCTATGAAACATCAGCATCTGGGATGATCCTGAACTGGCAACTCTAACATAAATGTATGTGTGCAAACACGACCGGCCAGCCAAGAGGCAGCGTTTTCTTCTCTCCTCTGGTTTCAAGTTCTGGAAGGCAGCCTGGGCTCTCCCCTGGTTCTATTTGTAGGGGAAGCCAATTAAGCTCTTCTCCTTATCAGGTCTGGGGAATCCAAGGTGGAACCAGGCCAGAAAACAAGGCCCGGGCCGACGGGACCAGCACAACAGCCCAGGGCGATGACAACTCACAAGCAGCTGCTGGCGGGGGGGGGGGGAGCAGAAGGGTCAAGTGGTGTTTATTTCCCTCGGACCCAAGCCCTGCCTCTCTCAAAAGCACCCACACCACAATGGGACCGGGGTCTCTGCTGGACAGGGCAAATGCATCTAGAATCCTGGTATGGGTTGAGCATCTCTTATCCAAAACACTTGGCACCAGAAGTGTTTCGGATTTCAGAATTTTGGGGTGGATTTTGGAATATTTGCATATACATAATGAGTGGTCTTGGAGATGGGACTCAAGTCTAAACAGGAAATTCATTTATTGTTTCATATACACCTTATACACATAGCCTGAAGATAAATTTATACCATATTTTTAACTACCTTGGGCATGAAACAAAGTTTGCATACACTGAACTGTCAAGGAGCAAAGTGGTCACCATCTTAGCCAACCTTTTTGGATTTTTGGTTTTCTAATTAGGGATGCTGAACTTGTATTTGCTCCCATAATTCCCAGATAGATGGATAGATGGATGGGGGCGGGAGGGAGAGAGAGAGAGAGAGAAACACACAATATTTCTATCGGACAATTTAAATTTAGATGGTCTAGTTCTCCCCATTCAACAACGAATTCAATGGGTCTACTGTACTGGGGATTCCCAATAGGACTGCAAAGAGTCAGTGTGATATAGTGGCTGGAGCAACATAGTAGGACTTTGGGAGACCGGAGTTCAAATCCTTGTTGTTTTCTATTGCCCTGGAACATTTTATTCCCATCCTTGAGTGAGTTTGTTTTCAATTCTGAGACACTGCTCCACTGACATGGGAGATGACTATTTCTCTACTGCTGTGTACAGGCCCAGGACAGAGTAATGGGCTCATTTGTTTTAAACATTTCTATTTGTGCATTTAATGTTTGAAATGTTGATACACTGCCTTAGAGGCACTAGTGAACAAAGAATAGATAAATGTGAAAGGTAGGTAGCTACATGGACAGACAGACAGACAAAGGTGGAAAAAATGGATTGATAGACAGAAGTAAAAAGCAAATTACCCAGTTGAGAAATGTCACAGAATAAAGAGGGGAGAGTCCAGCTTTCTTATGAGCTGCACCAACTCCCTTAAAAGCCATCCCATTTCAAGACTGTTTCATCTCCTATCAGAACCATTTAAAATTTCAGAACTGAACAGAAGTCACCCAATGTAGCTATGGGGTTTGTGTGTAAAAACATAATGCAGAGTTGGGTAATATGTCTGCTACTTTTGTAACATTTCAGTTCTCCTGATAAAAGGCATGACCTAACTGTGGGTTAGAAAAGAAAGCAAGCAAGGGGAAAGACCATCCGTTTCCAAACTTTTCTGCTAGGAAAAAGAGGAGTTCCATTTCCCAAGCCGTTCAGGTGACAAATGAGCCCATCTGACAAGTGCGGTTGTTCCATCTGGAGGAGATGGAAGAAGAGGCTGGATTTCCACACAGGGAAAAAATCTCCCAGTGGCTCTGATTCCACTGCACAGAGAGCAAACCGGACACGTGCCAAACGCCCCAGCCTCATTCCTCCTTCCTCCCCCAGCCCACGCAGCTGGCAAAGAGGGACACCAAGAAAAACAAGCACACTGCGAGATTGCAAGACCTTATATTCTGGCTGCTCCTAGGGTCAAGCCCCGGCTTTCTAGATCTCTTGTTTTACAACTGCTTGTAAATAGTTCTCTAAACCAACGTTGCCACCACCCATCAACGCATCTGCAAGAGGGCAGCAGGGAGGCAAGAACAGCCTTGCGGGCTGGGAGAGGAACAACATTGTTCTCATCAGGCTGCAATGAAAAAGGCACATGATTCTCAGTGTGCAACTGAAAGCAGAACATTTGCTCCCTCTCTGTCTTTCAAGGGTGACAACACAAAGAGGCAAGAAGAGCCCTGATGTCTGTGTTCAGTTTATGGTTGCAGCAGAAGATCTGCCCATGTGGTGCCACTGTGCTTGCACATGCAAATACATATTGCACATAGCACAGTTGCACAGTATTGAAATTCCCTTATGATAGGGCATTGCATACTTCCAGGATCATAAAGCTATCCTTTGATGTGGGACAGAGGTGGGCAACTGTGAAAGGCTAGGGGGACCACATTAGCCTTTCCACCAGAAATCTTGGAAAGCTAAACTACCCCATGCTGAATTATCCTGCAAAACAAATAAATCTTTGCCTTCTAGAGGGTGTGGGGGCATTTCCTCCATGTTTTTAAGCCCCCCAGGCCATTTTAGACCTAGGAGAAGCCTCTTTTTTTAACAACAGGAAGTGGGTAGAAGTCACTCCATGTTCATTTCCTGATTTAGTTTAGTCTCCCAGTTTTTCCCGGGGGAGCCCATGACTTCAACCCATGCAACAAAGTCCTGGCAGCAAAACCTTTCAACAGCTCACACATGACCGTTCTGTTTGTGTGCATGGCTTGACTTAACAGCAACCCAGTCAGTCCAAGGTACTGTTAAACCCAATTAAACTGACTGTATTCAAACGCAACCCAATTAAAAGCCATTGTTGAAAAGCATGCCAGTTTAAGAAACCCCAGCACACATACCCTGTGAAAAGCTCCTTCCTCAATGGAATATTAATGATAAAAATGGCCTCTCCTAGAAGCTTCAGTTCCCATTTTAAATAGGTTTGCATGCATCCACTCAATATGCATTGTTTAACGTTGAGAAACGCTCCTTTTAAAAGGTCCTCCAGCCACTTCAAGTTGGGGTGTTGTTGTTTTTTTGCCTTGTATTTATTTTTTTATAGTTTGAGCAATCGGTGCAGCTGGTGGAGGGCAGACCTGCCAAGTTGCCCTACAAGAAGGTTCAAGAGAAACAGCACGGAGCAAAGTACTCACAGTTGTGTCCCAGCAGCTGGTCCAAGCCAGGTACAGTGTGGAGGCATATCTGGAAGATCAAATGGGCAAGGAGGAAGAGGATGCTGGTGGCCAGGAGGGCTCGGAGGAGGCGTCCTGTGTGACCTGCAGGCCAAAATGCATAAATGCATGACTACTTAGCACTCTCCTGGCACTTTTAATATGTTTGAATTTTTTTTTAAAAAAATTACTTTAACACAACAAGACACTACAGTAGGTCCTTGTTATCCACTAGGGTTTGGTTCTAGGATCTCTCACGGATACCAAAATTCATGGATGCTCAAGTCCCATTATGTACAACGATATAGTAAAAAAATGATGTCCCTTATATAAAATGGCAAAAACAAAAGTTTGGTTTTTTTATTTTTTATTTTCTTTTCTTTTGCTTTTGGAATATTTTCAAGCTGTGGCTGGTTTCTCCAAACACCCATGTCCACCTTCCCTATGAAATCATGGGGTGGTGGTTTCCCCACTTCTATACATTTTTTTATCCTCCTTCTAGCAGACTGAAATGCCTTTCCAAAGGTTCCTTTACTAGCAGCAAGAGCATGAGACTAAAATATGCTGGCCTTTTAGGTTCCACCCCTTTTGCTCTTGGCCACACCTACCTTCAGAAGGCAACCTTCAAGAATTTCTCTAGAATTGAAGTTAGGCCATCCTCTTACGCCGAAGTGCCCCTGGCACATTCTTTCCCTTCCCCCTCTTTAGAGCTGTACATCCAGCTCCGTGTTTGCAGAAGCAGTTTGCATTGGAAAAAAAGGCATCAAACAAGTTGCAAGCCAAGCAACCGCAAAAACACACCCACTGGCTTCTCCATGCGGCCTGAAGCTTGACACAGCACAAGGCAGTAACTCAACAACTCTGCCTATTCATGCATTGTGTAGCGTGCTAATCATACGAACCAAAAGATGGATGCAAAAGCACAGGTGGGGTGTGTAGAGAGAAAATACACACATATCTAGCTGTTGCACCCCTTCAATTCAGTTTGACTTATGGCAACCCTAAGATGAGCCTATCACAGGGCTTTCTTGGTAGAATTTGTTCAGAGGGGATTTGCCTTTGCCTTCCTCTGAGGCTGAGAGAGTGTGACTTGCCCAAGGTCAGCCAGTACGTTTCCATGGCCAAGAGGGGATTTGAATTCTGGTCTTCGGAGTCCTAACCATTACACCACACTGGCTCTCCGTCTAGCTCTAGTTGGATCACAGCTCCCATCATCCCTGATCACCGATTGTGTTGCATGTGGCTCATATGAGTTGGAGTCCAACAACATTTTGAGGGCCAGATCCAGAGCTCCCTCTAACCTTCTTATGGCCAGGCAACAGCAAGTACGATATAGAGAACGGGTGGCAACCTCAGTCAATGACTGGCCAAGACATCAGCACTACGGTTGCCAACTGTTACGCTTCCAATGGCTCCTCTGTAAGAACGTAAAGGGAACCATCATGGACCTCTCCAGTCCAGAACTCCGCCCACACTTAGGCCAACCAGTTGTCCAAATGGGAAGCAGATTAGCCTGCAGAAGGGGTCCAAGTTCAATCCCTGGTACCTCCATCTAAGACGGATTAAATAGCAAGGGATGACGAGACAAACTTTCCTCTGCCTGGAACTCTGGAGGGCTCTTGTCATCTCAGCAAACAGTCCTGGGCTAGAGAGGCAAACAGCAGCCTGACCTGGTACAAAGCAGGGCCCAATGGGCTCCTCATAGGGTTTCCATGCCTTTTAGCATTATGGTCACCCTCCTCCTCCTCCTCTTCCTTTTCCTTTTTAACTATAGGGCCAGGCCCTCTTCCTTTCATCTTAGAACCCACAGGGCTGAATTCAGCCTGTAAACTCTGTCCAGGAGTCCTCCGGGCAGATAGCAAACCCTCCTGCTTTCTTCACTCCCTGCTGGACAAATCAGACACAGAGGGTCAATCAACTAGCTGGGAAGCCATGATCTGCAGCCATGTCAGATGACAGATCGCAGAGGCTTAGCCAGAAGAGGAATCCCACAACAGATCAAGCCCAGCCTGGACATCCCAAGGTGCACAGGCACATAAAAAATCTCTGCTTTGCAAGGAGACAGCTCTTTGCAGTCCCAGCTGCTGTGGCTTTGCTCTCGGTTCCTGGCGGCTCACCTTTGTGGCAACTCGCCACTGGAAAATTCCACCCGGATCCATCCCAACAAAATGGCCCAGGAGGGAAGCCAGATCTTCCACCAGATGCTGCTGCTGCTCCTAAGCCCACTGCCCTCCTTGGGTACACCTCATAAATCTCAGACTGCTGCCTCCAGGAGAGTGGGGAGGAGGAAGGGGGGAACTGTGCGTGCAGGATGGAAGACGAAAGCTCACATTTTCCTTTCCGTATTTTAGGAGTTGCAAGGGGAGAGAGAAGGCAACGAAAAAGAGAGAAAGAAGACTTTTCTGACAGTTGTCCGGCATCCCTAAAGGGGACCACTGGCAGCTGCCAGAGAGGAGGAGAGAGAGAGAGCAGCCATCCTTCCAAAAATTGTCACTTGTTTTCCTTTTTTTTCCTTTTTTACCGTAAGTTTGCTTTTTTAGGTCATTGTCGAGAGGGAGACTCAGACAGCACACAAGCCCACGAAATATTTAAAAGGGCAGAGACATTAGCAGTGGCTCCAGTTATGGATGGTTGGAGAGACCAGGGGACAAAGGTGGGGCCAACAGAGTTTTGGGGCAAGGGAGAAGGCTCATCCGAGTGAGGAATCTGAGTCGTGGCAACCAGGAATCTGGGGGAGGGGGTTACAGCTTAAAGACCCTAAATGCACCAAATCCTATCTGATCTTGGAAGCTAAGCAGGGTCAGCTCTGGTGAGTCCTTGAATAGGAGTCCACCAACAAATACCAAGGGCTGTAGGCTCTGTTTCAGAGGAAGGAACCACCCAAACCGAGGACTTCTTGCCTAAGAAATCCCCACAAAATTCCTGGAATTGTCATAAGTTGACAAGCCACTTGAAGTCACATACACACAACCACACGATGTTTTCAGATGATAAAGAGATTTGATTCTATGATGCTATTATCATTATTATTGTTGGCCGAAATACCGTAAAAGCACCAGATCCTGCCTGATCTTGGAACCCAAGTTAGAGCTGGGCATTAACTGCGCCATACAACCTTTGCGCAACTGAATCAAGAGATCAAATGTCCAAACAGCAGCCAAATGCACATGTATAATGTGCAATGCACATCAATGCACGTCTTTTCACAATTTGCAGGTATGTGCATGGGGGAGTGCCTCATACAATCAGACCCAGCACTTGGAAAAAAACATTAATTATTTTGACCATGCTTCCCTGTGGGACATTGGGATCTGTAACCTAAAAGAGCTCTTAACTTTCCCAAGCTGTGATCAAACTCTTGGGCTACCTGTGTCCCTTGCTTGAGTCTCCAAAACATTTCCAAACTCTGATCCAACCGTCCCACCCCCATCTACTCAAAATTACAAGAACTGCTTCCCTGCTTTTCCTTCACTCAGCGTGCTTGGTTCTTTTCAACTGAGTAGTTTCGGGACAAGGAGGGGAGAAAAAGAAAAGATTTAAGCTACTGCCCACAAGCATTTAACATCGTGCCCTCCGGTCCTCCCTCTCCCTCCCTCCCTCCCTTCCTTCCAGGTACACGGTCAGATCCTTTAGTTAATCATTGCCCGTTGGCAAGAACCTGCTCATTCACAGCCCGGCAGCTATGAATAGGAGGAAGAGATGGTGGGGGGAGGCCAAGGTTTTAATTTAAACCTCCCTGGGGAGAGGGGAGACCACAAGAGGAAGGAGACAAGAACATGGTTCCTTCTTTAGCAGCGTTCCCACCCCACACCTACGCCTAAATATACCTGCAAGGGGCAGAGGGCAGGGACCCAAGGTAGAGAAAAGGTGGTAGCAGATGGAAGGGAGGCTGAAAGGAAGCTTGAGGTTCAATGTGGTCAGAAAAGACGCAGCCAACAGGAGGAAGTGTGGCCCACAAGGGAAGTGTGAGAAATCTAGTTTCTGGCTTGGCTCTGTGGGTGCTTTCTGGACTGTCTGTGGGGCAGAGACCCTTTACATTGTGGAATCTTCACATTGCCAGGGGGCTGTGGATGCTTCTGGAAAGAGGACATGCATATCTGAAGGTCCCAATCCAAAGTACATTTAATGTAGTGTAAATACCCACACGTGCCTACATGGATGCTATGCAACCCCCATACAGAACAGCACCATTGCGCAATGCATGTCCATCACACATTGCACAACAGATGGTGCACAGCTGCAATGCAAAGTATAGGATGCACAACCACAGCTTATAACGCACAACACATAACTTGTAAAGACACGGTACAGATGAGCAAGCTCTCTGCGCAACTCTGCTTTCCCTGCTATCAGTAGAGTATGCCCAGGGCACAATGGTGACTTTTTGACTCCCCAGAAAGACTCTATGGTTATGGGCTACTACTGTTGTGACTCAACTTTGGGGCAGTTTGGTCTTGAGTGGGCAAGACCCATTAGCTTCACAAAAGGCCTGCTCCTGGAGGAGAGGAAAAACAACTAGAACCAGTTTGTTGATATGGGTCAACACAGGAGCCAGTATTTTGTAACATTCCTTGGGAGTCTGGCTACAGAGATTGTCATTGTGAATGCATGTTATACATCGAAAATGGCACCTGGCACAAAATTCAGCTCATTGAAAACCCGTACTTTCAATTTCAGAGAAATCTCCAGTCCCCTTAGATGGTAGCAGAAAACAACTTGAAAATGCATGAGCAAACCATAGACTCATGGAATCACCGAGTTGGAAGAGACCCCAAGAGCCATCCAGTCCAACCCTATTTTGCCATGCAGGAGCACACAATCAAAGCCCTCCCTTTGACAGATGGCCATCGAGCCTCCGTTTAAAAACCTCCAAAATAGAAGACACCAATATACTCCAAGGCAACAGCACATTCCACTGTTGAACTGCTCTTATTATCAGAAAATTCTTCCTAATGTTTAAGTGGAATCTCTTTTCCTGTAGTTTGAAGCTGTTGCTCCATGTCCTAGTCTCTGGAGCAGCAGAAAACAAGCTTGCTCCATCTTCTGTATGACATCCTTCAGATATTTAAACTTAGCTATCATGTCCCCTCTTAACCTTCTCTTCTCCAGGCTAAACCTAACCAGCTCCCTAAGCCTCTCTTCCTGGGGCTTTGCAGTTTCCAGGCCTTTTACCATTTTGGTTGCTCTCCTCTGGACACCCTCCAGGGAAACGCTGGCTTCACATCTCAGCAGCCACAGTGAGAGGCTGAACAGATTTCCAATGACAATCAGGCAAGTATGTGGACCTGCAGATGTTGTTGAACTGCAACATCCAGGAATGCTGGGCGTTGCAGTTTACAACCAGCTAGAGGGGTGCACAATTCCTTCTCTCTGCTCCAAGGGCCTGCCTCAGGCAGCTGAGCAAGACGGACCAAGTGGGCCCAGCTCTGAGAAAAAGCAATCCTTGGGATGGGAGGTCGGGAACAGAACCAGCCTGTCCTTCCAAAACAGGAAGAGTTTATGACATCTCTCCTATCAGAAACCGGAGATGGCCGTATGGCAGGCAGCCAGAGGCCAGCTGGGAAGTGAAAAAATACGTCTCTCTGTAGACCCTGGGGGCAGCCTTGCCAGGAAGGAAACCAACTCCTAGCCATAACGGGCGGGGAAACTGAGGAAGAATAGGAAATTAGGGAGAGGAAGTTCACCCGGGACCCCCTCATTCTGCTCCAAAAGGAGTTGCAGATGGAAGAGGAGCAAGATGTTGGAGCAAACCAGGGAGCATGTGGGATTTTATAGCCCTCCCTCTGCCTTGCATTGTCCCCAGTGTCATCGAATTTTGTAGAGTCGCAGAACTGGGAGGGACCCCAAAGGAATCCATTGCTAAAGAAGTGACCACCCAACCTCTGACTAGAACTGATTAGAACTGTTTTAAACAGGTTAGAACTGTTTAAAACATCATGTGCATTTTTTTAAGGAGAGGTCAAGTTTCTAGACCACACGAATTGGGCAGAAATCTGGGACAGCCTGCCCCTTACAAATCTTCCTTCCTACAAGACTTTCTATATCCAAACAGAGAAATATGCAATTAAAGTGAAATATGGTTTTCCAATAGAATTGTTTTCTAAATTGTGGAAACAAATGGAAACATGCAAATTACAAAAAAAAATTAATAGGCCAAGAAACGTGAAAACACACATTATTACAAAAGAGGGCAGATTACTTTCAAAACTGCATGATTGCACAAAGCTGGGAGCTGTGAATTCTCCGCTCTCATAGAGAACCCCTGCTCCATAAAGCATGAAAATGCAGACACCTTACCTTTTATGGTACATTCAGTGGGGCCCAAGAACCAGGGCAGGAGCAGGAGGTAGAGAAGATATACTAAGGAGAGAGCATTGAACCGGAACAGGCATGCTGGGGAGAGAAAATAAGGGTGAGAATTAACACAGGAACCAAAACATAGATGAAGAATGAAATACTAAATATGGACTACTTGGGGTGTTTGTCCAAACTTGGAAACAGGCCAAAGCACTGATGACAAAGAACAGGTTGCTAAAATTGTGGATCTTGCCCAAGTTTCAAAACAGAGGAAATATATGATTAGCAATCAGGTGGTTAAATTAGAGTATTAAGCATATAACAATTCACATATACAATATAATAAAGTAATATCACCTCATGTAACATTACCATGATGTTAACAGTATAGCCACTAGGGCTATGTACAGTAGGGAGCAGAAAAATAAATTATTGGAATGAATTATAATAGGGAATGTTATAAAACAAGCTGCAACAAATACAAACACTACCAGCAATTCTCATATACACATTCTCCAACAGATTAAAAAAAATAAAATAAGCCAAGACTATGGGATGGTTGTCCATGTCAGAGATTCACCTCCTGGCTTAAAAGTCATAATAAATATAAAGGGGAAAAAACAGGAGGAGAGAGAAAGATTGCGAAAGCGGAACAAGTTCTCTCCTGGATTTTTCCAGCGTCCTTCCACCACCACCTCCATCCCTCTCTCCCTGTAGGAACACAGGAGTCAAACTCACAGCCTGTCAAGCTGCCCGAAACAAGCTGTTATTTTCCTGGGTCGCACTTCGATCAACCGTGGCTAAACCACCCAGCAGCTTGGCAGGAAACTGAGAATCCACAGATGTGTTCCTGCTGGATGGCTTGGAGTGAAAGGAAAAGATGGCTGTGAAAGTGGAGTAAACGCCAAGCCCGCTCGGGGAGCTATCTGGGGTCAAGAGAGCTCTTGGAATTGGCCAGTTTTATCTTGGGAGAAGTTGAGACACAAACAGAACAGATCATGATGCTCCAACAGCTAGTATCAATACAATTCGGTTTGCAGCGACTCAAAGGCCCACCAGTTCCAGAGATGCCCACAAGAAGGACAGTAACTCTGATGCAGACTGCTTCTGGACAAGGAAGCTTCATTTTGCAATCCTGGCTTAGCAGCTGTTGCCCAGGGTTGCCTGCAATGAAATGCTGCAGCATAAACCACCTCCTTCTACTACAAGCCCTCCCCTCCACCACTTCAGAGTCTTCTTAATGCATCCCCCTAAAATTTCACGGCCCCTGAACGCATCCTGACCTCCGGTCATTTGTGAGAGTCCCATTCTACATGGCTTTCCTGAAGTTGTTTCAAACTATTGTCAACTTCTCGGGTTCTACTCCCCAAGAGCTCAGAAAAGCTACTTTTGGGACTACACCTCCCAGCATCCCCCACGTGAACTCTGAAACAGGAACCTTTCCGAGCTTTGGCTTCTCTCTCTCTTGTGCATGACGTGCTTTTGGCTTGGAGAACCGAGAGCGCTATTAGCATACGGGAGGGTAATGACCATGTTCTCCTCCACGAATTCTGCCTAATTTTGAAGCCTGCAACCCAAACCACTTCCTGTGGCAGCAGTGTTAATTATCCGTCTGTGAAAAAAATAAAATGTTTTATTTTGTCTCTCCTGAATCTCCTGCCAACTAGTTTCACAGCGTGACCCTCAGTTCCGGAGCGGGGGGGGGACAGATTTTTTTGTCAAACCGTCTTGGCTACTGCAGTACACTCATCTGCAAAGCATGTGGCTGGATTCTGGGTTTCTCCCCCTTTGGACTACACCTCCCAGAATCCCTCAGTCTAGTTAATCCCAGGCCACACATAACTATTCTGCATGCTGCATATGAGGAACCAGCACGGTGAGAGCCTTGAGTGAGGCACACTGTCTCAGCCTCAGAGGAAGGCACAAGCAAACCTCCTCTGAAGAACATGAAAAGCCTTTGGTCACCATAAGTCACAGTCAATTTAACTGGACACAACAACAACTTATAGGCCTTGACAGCCCCTAGGTCTCTGAAACTGTTATCTCCAAAGTTTAAAAACGGTTGTTATTTACTTAAGCAGAAAATTGCCTCTAGGAGGCATAGTTTTGCCTCCAAATAGCCAGAAATCATCTTAAAATGAGACTGGAAGCTGCTTGTTGTGGTCCTCCACCAGACACCCAAACTGAGGCTGGTGGGGCCCATCTGGGGTTTGGAGAAGCCAAAAATGGCCTTCCAAACCTCTGGCACATCCACTCCTGTCTTAACAAGTAAGCATACTTAATCCCTCTCCCTGGAGCAAAGGTTGGGGAAGGGACTGTTTTCCTGGATTACAATTTTCAGAGCCCCATTTCTGTTTCAGCCACGGGCCATACTGATTGGGGATTCTGTGAATCGTAGTCCCAAAAAGTAATTTCCCCCAAAAAGCTAACTTCCCAAAGCATATGCATAAAAACCTACTAGGTGACCTGCAGGAAGTCACACTCTCTCAGCCTCAGAAGAAGACAAGGACAAACCCCCTCTGAAGAAATTCTGCCAATTTGTTAGAGCTGCCATAAGTTGGAAATGAGGCATATAACAAGAAGTATAGTAACAATGAAGGATACACAAAATCCTAGAGCTGGAAGAGACCCCCAAGGGCCATCCAGTCCAACCCTCTTGCGCCATGCAGGAAGACACAGTTAAATGTATTCCTGATAGATGACCACCCAGCCTCTGTTTAAAAACCTCCAAAGAAGGAGATTCCACCACACTCCATTGAGGCAGCAGCAGATTCCATTGTCCAACTGCTCTTAGTGTCAAACAGTTCTTCCTAATGTTTGGGTGGAATCTCTTTTCCTCAAGTTTGAAATCATTGCTCCATATCCTTGTCTCTGGAGCAGCAGAAAACCAGCTTGCTCCATCTTCCACATGACACCACTTCAATATTATGTCCTCATTATTCCTAAAATTTTGCTTTTTTTAAGAGATCATTTGAAACATTTTCTGCCTTTTCTTTTGTACTTTTAATTCTCCTCCCCAAAATGTAATCTAAAAGTATCTAAAAAGCAATGTGCTAATAACAAGTCTTGCCATTATTTTTTCTGATACAAGTTAGCTTCCATGTGTTTCTCTCTGTTGGTGATACATTTCCCTCCATAGCAATAAATCATCATTTTTTAAGTAATGTTGCAAGCTCTGATTCCAGAGCCCAACTGGCTCCTTGCCAAACTGTTGCAATCTCAAAACCAGCCTTTCCTCATTGCTGGAGTTTTATTTTTGGGCAAAAATTACAGTTTCATTTTGGGAGAGGAAGGGGAAGGGGGGAAAAAGCCCGTCTCTACAGCCCTGAACTTTGTGGAGGAATTTGGAACAAGGCTATGATGCAATTCCTCAAGTCAGCCTTGGGTGTTTTATTTCTTTAGAGTATTTATACTCTGCTTTTTAGCCCAGAAGGCAGCCAGAGTGGCTTACAAATCGATAATTTGACAGTCCCCTTGCCCTTAGGTTTTACAGTCTAAATAAGGACCTTTCTGCACTAGATGTTATAGTGCAATTATTCCACTTTCAACATCCTATGGAATCCTGGGGCTTGCAGTTTAGGGAGCGGCTGGCCAGTCCTTCCCTAAACTGCAAAAAACCCAAGATTCCATAGGATGTAGAATAATTGCGCTATAACAGTACAGTGCAGAAATGGCCTTTGTATAAACATCTCCCCACCTCTGCAAAAAATCTGAGATCTTAAATACATTCAAAAAATATGAAACGCAATCAGGAATCTTACAGACATACAATGAAAAGCTTCTATTTTTTTAACCTGGCCAGTCCTTACCAATGGTTTAATGCAGAACTTATTGGCTTTAGAGACTCAGTCAACAATCAAGTTAATCACTTTGCACGTGGCAACTTATATTGCTGGTTTTATTGCTTTATTATTCACGGGGGGGGGGTGACAGGGGTGGAGATGGGCTGGAAGGGGGAATAAAACAGATACAGGCGGCAGGGAACAAACAGCAGAGAGCTTGTTTTGGTCCCACTTGGTACAAAGATCACCGGGTTCCGTTTGCTAAATGGCAGGCGGCTACGCCGGACAAAGTTGTAGCCAGGTTTATTGCCACAAATAACCAAAATAGGATGCGAGGATCAGAGCAGACGGCGTGGCCAGGAAAGGTCTTTAAAGACGTTGTTTGTTGTTAACTGCCTTCCATTGACTATGACTTATGGCAACCCCATGAATGAGGAGACCTACAAATTAGCCCATTCCCAACCTTGCAGATTCAAGGAATGTCTTCCTTGCTTGACTCTATCCATTTGTAATGTGGTTTCTTTTTTCCAGCGCCTTCCATCCTCCCAAGCATGATTGTCTTTTCTAGTGAGTCATGTCTTCTCATCATATGGCTAAAGCATAACAGCCTCAAGCTTAGGAGTCATCTTGGCTTCTAGGGAGAGCTCAGGCTTGATTTGCTCTAGGACTTTTTAAAACAGACTTTAAAACAGTACACAGTGCCCCAAAAACTCTTCTATCAGCCGTCTTCACCATCCGCTTCCACAACCATACACAGAAATTAGAAATAGGGTGGCATGGACAATTCTAAATTTAATGTTCAATTATGTATCTTTATACTTCGGGATCTTGTCCAGTTCCTTCATAGCTGCCCTTCCAAGTCCTAGCCTTCTTCTGATTTCTTGATTTGCAGTCTCTATTCTGATTAACGACCAAGCCAACATATGGAAAATCTTGAACTATTTCAATGTCTTCATCATCTACTTTAAAGTTAGGTAACTCATCTGTGCTCATAATTTTTGCTTTCTTAATGTTCAACTGCAAACCTGCCTTTGCATCTTTGCAGATAGACCTTACCCATCCATCTATCCACATTTTTTTAAAAAAAACCTTCAGGAAAAAAAATCTGCAAGAGAGGGGGCAACCCCAAAGCTAGGAAAAGGTAGGTAGGGTTTGGTTTTGGGGTTTTTTTGGACCGTAACTTCCAGGACTCTGCAACTAGTGGTGATGCTGGCTGGGGGATTCTGAGAGCTGCAATCCAAAACAGCAGCCTGTCCTGCATAACTCTGTGCATTATCCACTGGGAGGCAGCAAGGAAAACAGAGCAGTGGCCCTGACTTGAAAGGAGTCACACGCCTGGCAGTGGATCCCTTTAAACTCCTCCAACTATCGTCAAGAAGCAAAAATGAGAGAGGAGGTGGGTGAGGTCATGGAACAGAAATGCCTCCTCCAGAGCCAACAAAGAGCTTTTTTCCCCTGAGCGGAACCTGGATTCCTACGGCCCATCTGATCACCCTATGCCGAGTTTCCCCTCCTCAGCTACTCCCGTGTGCTTTGCGCTCAGGGTGACAGGCCAATATCTGTTCCTGGGAACGCGGTAGCAGAGCGATTGTGTGAATCCACCCACTTGGGAGCCAACTGGAGGATTACATCGGGCACCGGATCAACTCCCTGGACTGTGTTTTCCTAACAGAACGTGCTCGGTTTGTTCTAGTAGCAATTTCAGTTTTCCTGGCTTTCACCTCCCCACGCTCTCATAAATCTTGCTTCAGTTCTCATCATTCTTTTTTAATTTATCCATTTCAACTTTTTAAAGAAGTACAGGACATGATATGTGGTTCTCTCTCTCCTTACTTTTTATCTTCACAACAACCCAGCAATGTAGGCAAGGCACGCAGGCGGAGGAGACACTATCCCAAAGTCATTCAATGAGTTTCACCAATGAGCAGGACTGCCATAACATTCCAACAGAATTTGCTGCTCCCAGCTGGCAACTGCAGATAAGAGCAGACCATTGCAAGATGAGCCTCTCCCATCTGGGGGCAAAATATGGAAGAGAGACCTGTGGACAGTGCTTGCTGTCAACGCAAGTTCCCCTTTCTCCTTAGCTGAACTCCACAGCACCAAATAATTCAACCAAACTTGGAAGAGAAGTTACCAGCCAGACTCAAAAGCAGCATTAACAGAGACATGCCCAGCAAAAAGCAGATTTCGCCTTTCCCACTGGTGTCTTGCCTGTCCCCTCCTAGCCTAGCTGCAAACCTTCCACAAAAAGTCTTGTGCCTACACCGATTTATGAGGGTCAAGTATCAGAAATCAGGGGCCGTAGCTGGAAAACAAAGAAGCAAGAAGGTAATTTGGGTACGTGGGGAGCAATGCCGCCAAGGCTCTTTGTCAGAAGCACAATTCAAGCCAACAGCCAACAGCCAGTTATTTAATAGAGTGATATAGATTTTTATCTGGCTACTAGAAATGCCTATTTGAATTGCAAAGAAGCCAGTGCAGTGCTCCTTAAGATTGATATACAGATTTGTCAAAGGCAGCACCATTCACACTTTGGTATTCAGAGTGCGCACCGCTTCTGTCTGTAGCAATGCACCAGAGGAATCTACCACCACCACATTTTCTAGGGTTGGGGCAGAGGACCCCCACAAAAGTAGAAAAACCACAAGTACCAATGCGTGTGTGTGACTGTCTGTCTATCTGTGAGAAGGGGGGCAAGGCAGGGAACAGAACGCACACTTGAGCATCCACAAAATTTTGGTATCCACGGGGGGGGGGCTCTTGAACCAAACTCTAGCAGATTTGAGGGTCCACTGTATAAGATACATCATGTACAGCTCTCTTTTAATATCAAAGAAGCATGTGCCGTTCTCTTTACATTTTTACAAACGTTCCAATAAATTAATTTCCGCATAAAGCTCGTAAACGTGTTTGGGTAAAACATTTTTGACCAAATGTGATAAATCAGACAACTTGGACTTAGAGTACCCTGGAAAAGAGCTACTCCTTCCACAAAACCCACACCACCGGTTCCACCCCCAGGTTAATAACAGTCACCTGAACCTAGGACTGGCCGACAGAGAGGAATGCATTCTTTTGGCAACCAAAGAAAAGAATTTTATGTGTGGAAGCAACTATTAAAAAATGCATTTATCTTTTAAGGAGCCACAAGACTTGTTGTGTTTATTGGAACAGATTAAAAGCAACCTCTGGAAATTATCCAATTCCCTTTAGCACTTCAAAGATGAAAACCAGGATGCTGTGGTCAAAATGGCAAAAGTGATCAACAAGGGAGAACAAGCAAGCTAAGAGAGGCTTCATACATTTTGTTTTTGCCTCAGCCTACTGGGAAGGGCAAGATTCTGCCCTCTCATCTCCCCTCTACTGATTTAATGGAGTGCAATTGACTTTTGCACTTGGAAATCTGGGCCTTTCCGCATTATACTGTTATAGTGCTATGATTCCACTTTCAACATCCTGTGGAATTCTGGGGTTTGCAGTTTACTGAGGCCAAAGAGCTTTCTGGCTTAGAATTCTAAATGCCGCTCCTTAAACTGTAGGCTCCAGGATTCCATGAGATGTTGAAAGTGGAATCATAGTGGTAACAGTGTAGTGCGGAAAGACCTTCAGTTTGCAGCAACAGAAGTAAGTTTGGGACAAAGGGGGAGAATGGAAGGAGGAGAGAAAAACTGGGACTTTTTCAAAGCCGCTGAAAAGGTGGGACGATGCATTATTTATTGGGACAGTTCCTGCCAAATTGGGACAGCTGGAGGATGTATTTATCACAACCCAACATGGTCTCTGTGAGATTCTTCTCCAGGGAAGGTCTCCAGAAGATACTCACGAGCCAAAGACTTCAACTTTCCTTCCCACAAGTTCAGTCTCATAATAACTCAGGCTCAAAAAGGGGAACGAACCCTACAGCCAGGCTTCAGGGGAGGAAAGGACACACACCAGGCCAGCCGCCAAGATAGGAATGTAAAGAGCTGACGGGACGCACATGCAGAGATATCCGATAGCGGCCCAGTTTGGGGATTTGGAAAGCCAGGAGACTGACAGGGGACAACTTGAAGACGCAGCACATGGCAACCAGCCGCCACGACTTACTGATTCAAACGTTTCCTTAAAAAAAAGCAGACGTGCCATTTTGGTGAACCCACACACTCCTGGTACATAGGCCGCTTCACAATTGCTCAGTTCTCTTCCAAGTCTATGTGTGTGCTTTCAAGTTACCTGTTGACTTATGTTGACCCCATTATTTTCACAGTGTTTTTTTTTAAGCAAGGAGGTGGTTTGTTATTGCTTTCCTCTGCAATACAGTAGACAGCAGTGGTTCTCAAGGGAGCCAGCACAGTGTAGCATTGGTTTGAACGTTGGACTACCACTCCAGAGACCAGGATTCGAAGCCATGCTCAGCCACAGAAAGCCAGTGAGTGACCTTGGGCAAGTCACACACTCTCAGCCTCACAGGAAGACAACTCTTGCCAAGAAAACCCCATGATAGGGTCAGAAATGACTTTAAGGCAGTGGGTCTCAACTTCTGCTTCCCCAGGTGTTTTGTACATCGGTTCCTTCTTGGCCAAGTTGGCTAGGGCTTCTAGGAGGTGGAAGTCCAAACACCTGGAGGACCAAAGTCTGAAAACAGTTCCTGGTATACCTTGACTATCCCCACCCAAGTACCAGCCATACCTAACCCTGTTCAGGTTAAGAAGTCAGACAACAACTGGTGCCTTCAGGGTATTTAGCCAATGACAGTTTGAACAGATAGCTCAGATTTGCTTAGCATTTCCATCCTGCTCTAATTAAGGTCATCTAGTGAGTGTCACAGTTTAATGGCCATCTAAATTAGGATTCTTGAACCTCCCCACTCAACTAGCTAATAGGGATGGGATATTCAAAGAACCTTGATAACTGGTCTGAAATCAAGAAAATGAAATTCAATAGAGACAAATGCAAAATTCAATATTTATGCCACAGAAATCAAATACACTGGTCTAGGATGGGGGATACTTGGCTCAGAAGTAACTCATGTGAAAAGGACCTTGAGATTATTGGTGATGATATGCTGAACATGAGCCAGCAGTGGGATGCTGCAGCAAAGAAGACAAATGTTATCTTAGCCTGCATTAATAGGAGCATAGTTTCCAAGTCAGGGGAAGTAACAGTCCCCCTATATTCTGTTGTACTTATTTGCTGCTTCCTTCAAGAAGCAACTTTGAGTGATGAATCACTTCCCTGCACACTGACCACTACACAGCACCAGTTCTCGATGTGGCCAGTTGATGTTTAAGCCACAGAGCCCAACCAGGCCCCAAACGGTTCTTTTCTATCACAATGCTGGGGACCCATCACAGAGATTTAGAGATAGTCGCAAACAGAAACCCGCACAGCACACACTAGTTCCTTTAATCCTGCCAGACAATTAGGGCTCCACCAAACACAATGCAAAAAGCAAACAGTTTGCCAAGTTATACACAGCAGGAAAAGGCAACGACCTCTCCTCCGATGGAAAGAACTCTGTCCAAACACACACAGTGTGGGGGCTGCCATCGCCTGGGAGGAATGTTTATACAACCAGCCAGGAATGGGGAAAAAAGCAGGAGGGGGAAGAGACCCCCCCAAAGCAGAGGCAAATGTTTTTAAGAGAAAGCTCTCTACATCTGCACCTCAAATGCTTCAGACAGCCGGCAAGCAAGGGGCATGCGGGTGCTGGGGGTGGGGGGAGGTTGCACGGTCAAGCAGAACCCTAGATCTGCCTGATTGTTCTCCCCGCCCCCCACAAATCCTGTCCAGTCATTTTTTTAAAATCATTTTCTGCTTAATTTTAGGGCTAGCAGGGTCTTGGTAATGCATACAGGCTCCTTTCCACAAAAACCTTTGGAAATAACTTCAATTTTAAAAAGCAATTAAATATTTATAATCACCAACCAAGATAAAAGGAGGGGGGAAACTTGATTTTAACAAAGTAGTAAAAGTAAGTTAAATAATGCAGTATCATCACTTGCTGAACAGCAAAAAGCATGAAGCTAAAAGTCATTTCATCTCTCTGAAATTGTCCAGGGTGAGAATGAAAGGAAAAATCAGAAGACCCATGCAACTTTAGAGCAGCTTAGAAATATTACTTTTTGGACCTCAGCTCCCAGAATCCCCTAAGCAACACAACCACTGAGGCTGGCTGAGGCATTCAGGGAGTTATAGTTTCAAAGAGTAGCTTTTCCAGTTTTATCCTGTAATCCTTAGTAAAAATCTGCCAGTAGACAGCAAGAAATTTCTTCCAAGCAGGACAGATAGCTCCCACTACAACACACAGACACAGACACGCATATATCTTGCAGTGCCGGCACACAGTTCTGGCCAATTCTGGCGAGCCCATGTTTATTTCAAGGTCTGATCTAATCACATGGCAGGGTCAGGGCAGTAGGGTAGTAAACCCACTCAAGTTTTACTCTGATGTTTAAAGAAACTCTACTGAAAGTGCTGAACCTATTTCTGTGGCTCATCTTCAGTATCTTGTTCCAGCTAAAACCAGGAGTGGATTTCCTTCCCCACTGACATGGAAGCTGCCACTTCCCCACCAGCCAAGTTCCAAACTGGCACACAAGTCTTTCCAGGATTCAATCTCCCATTTTAAAGAAGAAAACCCAAGATGGCACAGAGAACAGTCACATGGAGTGTAGGGCAAAACAAACCCAAACTCTCCCTGGAAGCCAAGATGACTAAACTGAGGCTATTGCACTTTGGACATATCACAAGAAGACCTGACTCAGTAGAAAAAGCAAGAATGCTTGGTAAGTTAGAAGGCAGTAGGAAAAGAGGAAAATCACATTACAGATGGAGGGACTCAGTCAAGAAAGACATGTCCCTGAGCCCAAAAGACCTGAGCAGGGCGGATGATGATAGGACAGCTTGGAGATCTCTCATCCATAGGGTTGCCAAAAGTCACAGTCAACTTGATGGCAGTTAACAACAAGAAATTGTGCAGTGACCCTTTGGAGAAGCAGTTAACGCTCACTCGTAAGAGACACACACAGATGCACAATCAGGCCACAATGCTTCCCCCACCCACACGCCCTGCCACTTCCTGCCCCAGCCGCACTTTTAACAGAACAGAAATCAAAGGAATTTTTATGGGTCATTTCCTTTGGTCATGTGCCAAAAGCTGGTTGGGAGAGAGAGAGAGAGAGAGAGAGAGACAACAAACATTTCCTGGTCTCCACGATTAGCAACACCTACCTCTTCAAAGCAAATTCTGTCTGCATTGAAATCCCTCAATGCCATCAGTTTACAATCAATTATTCTAAGAAGAATATACAGAGTATATGTATTCAATGCTTTGGCTGTGATCAAGCCAAGTGAAACAGGAAGCAAGCTGGCCTCCTGTTGGCCCTGGAAGAATTGATTGGAAACCGACCTTAGAAGAATTGGCTTTATTTTGGGGGATTGCAGAAGGATGTACTGCAAGTTCTGTGAGGTAGCTATATAATTATTGTATTGACACCATACTGTCTTTGGAAGGACCTGCTATATGAACGTCCAATCACACCGTGAAGGTAAGTATCGCAGGTTACTGATTCTGTAAGAAGCATACATTATAAATTGTTTCTGCAAGAAATTTGTCTATATTTGGACATATTGTTTGTGTCAGAAAACTATGGACTCAGATCTTTACAAAGGTACAGTAATCTGAATGGCTGCCAGGAACAAACACAATACCTAGGAGATTTCTATCTAGAAATTTTCACACCCAGACTCCACACCAAAGAGCTTTGTGCAAGCTCGGCAGCATGAAACACCGTGGGCTTGCACATCTGCAGGAATCTTTTCATTCTGATTAGCACCCAAGACCTGTCTGTCTGTCTTTCTTTCCTTCTTCTCCCCCCTCTAATTTTTAAAGAGACAAACGTTGGTTTATCCATCCCTCCAGTGTGCAGGTGTGAGTGCTTTTGTACCTGACGCCAAAAGCAACACTCCCGTCGATAGGAGATAAAGTACAAAGTTTCCATACTAGAGGTACGAGTCCAAACACAAAGGTTTTCTTCAGGGATAGCTCATCTGTGTAAAATTTCCCACTGCAAGATTTAAACCTCAAAAAGCCTCTGAACCTTTTAATTCCAACAAAGGAGGCCCTCTTAAACCCCATGGGCAATATTATCCATCCCCTTAGGGGACACATAAGCCAGGCCAGCTCAGTCATATGGAAACAATGGAAGGAAAGCCAAACATACTTCTGCTATAACTCAGCAAGGGTTTTTGGGTTGGGGCTGGACTCACATTGATAGGAATGTCTTTTAAAAGAACGAGACACAAGCCTCAGGGCAGCTGCTGTTGAAAAATAGACTGCAGCTAATGTGAAAAGCCCAGTCAAGCCCAACCTCGGGTTGCAAGAGGACAGAAGCCTAGCTTGTTTTCTCCTGCTCTGGAAGGCTGGACCCAAAGTGATGGATTCTATTGCAAGAAAGCAGACAACAACTAAACACTAGGAAGAATTCCCTGAAGCTAATTGCTGCTTGACAGTGGAATGAACTCCCTTGAAATGGACTCTCCCTCAGTGGAGGATTTTAAGCAGAGGTTAGATGCCCACCTTTCAGGAGTGTTTCATCAACAGGTTCCTGCATTGGCAGGGGGCTTGGCTGGATGGTCTTTGGAGTCCCTTCTAACTGTGTAGTTCTGTGCTTAGTGAGGGCTGGATTTGATTCTTGACATTCACCAAAATAACCTTCTAAACCAAATGTTGGGGGATGTTGAAATAGGAGCCACAAACTGGTTCAACAAGAAGAAGCGGTTGGAAGACTTATTCAGGGCTGCAGGATGGGACAGAACAGGGAAAACAAGACTTTGTGTCCCCAAGATCTTGAAGGCAGACAAGCAACCTTACAAAGCTCGACTTGTTGGTTCCTGAGCAGATTCAAGACACATTCTTGGAGGGAGAAGGGAAGGAGGAATTCAGTCTCCTCCAGCAACTTTCTGCATCTTTCTGTCAATCCCTGAAAATGTTCAGACAGATCTCGCTCATGGATCCATCCGTAAGACACACATTCCTCTTCCACATGTTACAGAACAGACAAGGAGCATAGAAACTCCAGGGGGAAATCCTCTCCCAAGACCCACCACAAACAGAAACACCCCCAAAATGCAAGCAGAAATCCACTTCCAGGCTCATAAAAACTCTTGTGGAGTGTGGAAGACACAAACAGCAGCAATTTTACATAAGAAAAGTGTGTGTCTCTGTAAACAGTGGGTGGTTTTTTTGTGAGTGCAAAAGCATGGCTTTCAGACTAAAAACTCTGATTTTCATGCAAAACACACACTTGGATTTCTGCACAGAATACTTTCCCAAACACTTCAAGATACCCAGCCAAAACTGGACAGAAATTCTTCCGCTTTCCATGCAAGGACAACACAGTCAAAGACTTGAACCCCGAAGCATGGTGGAAGTCACCCCCACGGCCAGTATCAAGCTGGGCACCACAGCCTCACCAAAAGCCCAGCTCGTCCACCCTCTCTGCTGGTGCAAGAGAACTGCACACAAGACGACCTGGGCTGGCACGGTCTCCCCACAACCAGCTGCTGGCCTACAGTCACATCCCCTCATAGCATCACTGTTAGTAGACGGTCTAAACCCTCCTTAATCCCCTTAGAACAAAACACTGCCACGCATGCTATCACACACATACACTGTCAACACAATCCTCGGCTCCATTCCGGATTGCACAATCTCGCCAAGTCAGGGAGATGGTGAAACCACAGCCTGACTGCACAGAGAGCCACGCGTAGAAATCAGCCATTCTGGGGCACAGAGAAGACACAAAACGGAAGGGGAAAATGCTTTTTGTAAATGGAGCAACATTTCTCCAGAATCCAGGACACAAAAACCCCAGGCGGCTGCTCTCTGATGTCAACGCCCTGTGACACTGACCACACCACAGTCCCTTCAGACTAGACTAAGTCATTTCAACAGGAGACAAAGGGAGACTTTTTTCTGAAGGGCCAACAGTAACATCCCAACACAAACATAAAAATGCCAGCGTTTACATATTGGGCAGAGGGATGGGGCCAAACTAGATATGACACTAAACACAACTTTGCATTCAACATGCAGGCGAATTTTTTAAAAAATGCAAAGAGCATCACTGTGTGAAGCTGAGGGGGAAGCAGCAATTACTACAATCTCAAGTAGTAGTAATGAGTGTGATAATTGCAGGGCACCGGCTGGAGGACAGGAACCGTGTGATCCATCCGCGGTGTGGATTTCATAGAATCAAAGCACTGGAAGAGATCTGAAGAGCCATCTTGCTCAACTCCCTCCCTTTGCAGGAATCTACCACTGATCTACCCCGAGAGGCAACCTCTGTTTAAAAAACTTCCAACACAGGAAACTTTGTTGTTGATTCACAGCCCACCGGCACACTCAAACCATGATTTTGACCCACAGTTAAACAAACCAAGTTCAGGTCCAGACCTGCCTGGAGCATTCTGGAAACAGTAGGCCAAAACCCAACTTCTGTTATAGTTATAAAAAATTAACTTTCCAAAGCTGTGGAATGGACTGCACAAGGCCAGTTAGCTTACCAAAGGCCAGGTATAATATAAAAATACAAAATGTATATCTAACTGAGATTTTTTTCAAACCGCTTTGTTGTCTTAGGTTAAAACTAACCTTAAACTCACTCACTATTGACAAAGCAGGCAAGTTATGTCAGTCTAAGGATTTGGGTCCACACAATACCATCTGCCTGAAGAGACAAGGGAATGTTTGGACTGTGGATGAACCTTGCCCTGCCTAAGCTTCGTTGCAAACTCCACCCTGATTATATTTCTCCGCTGCAAAGAAACTTGATCAGGAAGCAAGATAGCTGGAGGAATCTGGGACCAAGATTGTACCCTTCCAAATGTTTATCTATGGCGACATTCACACAGGGCCCCAAAGTGAAGCCTAAACTAAACAATGCACTTCCCCACCCAGACAGAAGATAGCCCTAGGAACATTCTGATGCAACACCAGCTATTGCAACACTGATCAGAAAAGTTGCACGGCTCAGAAACGACAAGACACCAAGATAAGATTTAGGAGACCAATAAAAATAGTTTGCATCCCCACACGGGGCTGTCTCAGACTCAGGAGGGAGTAGAAACAACCGTCCACAATGGTTTCCCACCTCACAAACACATCTAGAAACACTCTAAATGTCAGAGTAAACATTTTAAGAATGCAGCAACATTCTTTCACAGCAATCTGTCAGTTTAAAGTATACAGAAGAATTTGCAATTGAAAATAAAACGAGCAAGTAAACATTCCTGGGCGGACGTAGTGTGGACGTGGCCCTTGAAGGTGGTTTGGGGGCTTCAACTAGGGTAAAACATGGTGGCCAGAATTCTAATTAAGGGTGCAGCCGGCTGGAATTGTAGCAGCCCAACTCTGAAAGAAGTCCACTGACTACCAATTTGCTTCCAAGTCCTAACCAATGTTCTAAATTTGTTGCTGTTTTGCACCTTCAAGTTGTCTCTGACTTGTGGCAAACTCAAGGTGAACCTGTCATGGAGTTTTCCGGGCAAAGTTGTTCAGGCAGAGATTCTTTTTGCCTCCCTCTGAGGTTGAGAGAGTGTGACTTGCCCAAGGTCGCCCACTGGGTTTCTATGGCCAAGCAGGGATTCGAACTTTAGTCTCCAGAGGTGTCGTTTAATGCTCAAGCTACTACACCATGCTCTTCTACCATATCAATATCTAACTGATTGGCCAGACTCTGAGCATGTTCTACATATGCTCAAGCTCCCCTATAGGAGTGGTTGGACATTCTCATGAGCTGCAATCAGTTCAAGATTGCAGAACTGCACATCATGTGCCACCGCACAGGAATGCGCACTGTGTGTTGGTGCACCCCGCGCATGGCTGTGCATAGGCACTTGTCTTGGTTCAGTTATGCAACTGCCTGCCTCCTCTCTCACACCAGCTCACAGCCCCTTGGAAAAAAACTGCCTGCCAACGATTCCCCCTTAACTTCAGCCAAATCAAAACTATTTTTTCCTCTCTGGCTGTCCAAGCCCAGTCATGGGTCTCCAGGCAAGGCTTTCACAAGCCCTTTCCACTATGTAAACATCATCTAGGAGATGCCAGGCATCTCCACCAACAGAAGGAGAATGGAGGGAGCTGCTGTGTTTTCTCTCTGCAAAGTGTAATGCAAGGAAGTTTTGGAGGCCTCCTGGCGCCAGCAGCTCAGGGTCCAGGAACATTCGCGGCTGTTCTCAGTCTCAAAACAAGTGGCCATCTTAGAGAAGAGACTTAATTCCAGCTTCAGGCCTAGACACGAGAACAACAACATGACCTGGTGCCATCCAGCCCCTCTTTAAAAACCTCCCAAGAAAGAGGAGACTCCAATATCCTTCACTAAGGCAGCATATTTTTGTTTTTTTCTTAGCAACCCTTAATTCTAGTACAGTTGACCTCTTTCTCTTTTCTTTCCCTGACTTTAATTCTACCCACTGCCATCTTACAGGCCTGGGTCACAGAAGGGCCTTCTTGGTTATATGATCCAAGACAGATGTTGGTGTTTTGTTGGTGTTCTTTTTTTGTACAGGGATCAAAGGCAACCGAGACTTGGCTGGAAAAGAAGACTTAACCGCACCGCCACTTTTCCTGGGCCGTTTGGAAATGAAAAGGCAAGGCCATTCATCCGTGATTCCTGGCTGAAAGGAGAAAACAAGGACACTAAAAAACAGGCCTAAATGCCCCAAAGGCACCAGATCCCATTGGATCTTGGAAGCTAAGTAGGGTCAGATCTGGTTAGTACTTGGATGGGAGACCACCAACCCATATCAAGTGCTGGAGGGTCTATTTTGGAGGAAGGAACTGGCAAGACCACCTCTGAGTATTTCTTCCTTAAGAAAACCCTATGAAATTCATGGAGTTACCATAAGGTGAAAGGCAACTTGAAGGCACATACACTCGCATACAGCTGTATCTTAGAGGCAAAGCAAGGTCAGCTCTGGTCAGTACTTGGATGGGAGACCACCAATGAATACCAGTGTAGTGCAGAAAGGTCCAGAGACATCTTCAATAAGTGTGAAAAATTCCACATTATAGACCGACAGTGTTTGTTGCCTCTTGAATCAATAAACCAGAGCTGGCAGAACTCCACAAGGTGGTCAGTGCCTAGGAAAGATCTGCAGAATTTTAAGACTAGATTTATTCAGTGGACAAGTGCACCTGGCCTTTCTCTTCCACCAGCAGACAGAATACTCAGTTCCAAGCAGGGATGAGGAATGTACTTTCCTTCTCCTGGCAAACAGTAAACCAGATGAAAAGAACCCAGATGCCTTAGGGCTGCATACAAAGAGGTGGAAAACTTATTAAACAATCTTGACAAGTCATCAGAGGGGAATAAACAAGGCCACACCAGAGCTTACTTACAACAGCAAAAGGTGTGGGTCTTTATGGTTTCCTGGCACTGTAAAAAAATCTCACAGCCACTTTTGAGAAAGGTTTGAAAAGGCATTTTTGGATAAGCCAGCTTTTCCATTGTACCCTGGGTTCCTAGGAGATCCACTGAGCCAGGGGGAAGGTTAAAGGCTAACCCGCAAAGAAGAAAGAAGCAGAAGGAGAAATACCTAAAAAAAAGCATCAGAAACAATTTAGGAAGCTCCTCCCAACTGCAGATTCCCTTCCAGGGTTCTCAGTCCAGCTTTTCCACACAAACTAGTTATCTGGTCGCCTATGGTGACTCAGAACTGCCTCCAGGCAACCAAGGAAGCTTTTGTACAATGAAAGAGGAACGAGGAGAATTTAGTCATTCATGTATTAGAAGCAGGCATGAGTAAATTCTGAAGACTCCAGATGTATCTACACCATTTCGTAGAAATATTCATCCCCACTTTTCACTGTTGAAATGGATTAAGTTGGCATTATTACCACTTCATTGCTCAACCAAGCAAAACTGCAAAATATTGTTATTCTGGCAGAAAAGTTAAATAATCCAAAGGAAGTTGACATACTTGTTTGGTACCTTCTGTGCAGAGATCTTGACCTCAAGTGGTAACCTTAAATCAATTTCTTATGGAGGATGGAGCAAGCCTGTTTTCTGCTGCTCCAGAGACTAGGACGTGGTGCAATGGCTTCAGACTACAGGAAAAGAGACTCCAGCTAAACACAAGGAAGAGCTTCCTGAGAGTAAGAACAGTTTTGAGAGTAGAATATGCTGTTGCCTTGGGAATATGAGAGAGTCTTCTTCTTTGGAGAGTTTTAAACAGAGGCTGGATGGCCATCTGTCAGAGAGAGGGCTTTGATGATGCCTTCCTGCATGGCAGAACAGGGCTGGATTGATTGACCCTTGGGGTCTCTTCTAGCTTTAGGATTCCATTATTCTAACAAGAATAAGACAGTTGCTCCAAGGTATATAAAAGCCTGGCCTTGCGTAAGTAAACAGTTCCCCTCCAAGCTGAGCCACCAGAATCCAGATGCGGGGCGAGGGAGTGTAGATATTTTGTGACAACTTGTTTAAAGGACACGAACCAATTTAGAAGAGAAAACCAAGAGGGAACACCTCTGTTTCCTGAAGCAACCGGTCAGGGCAGCCTCAGAGCGGCGAGCCAGAGGCAAAATCCCAAAACAAGGTCTCATTGGCCAAGGAAGGGGGCGAGAGGGCATTTCACAAGCAGAAAGAAAACTGGAGTTGGCCACCATTCACCCCAAACAGCTGCTTCACTCTTCCAGCTGTCCAAACAGATGTCCATCACGAAATGGACTCGGATAGTGTCCAGAGACCCATATGTTGTTATTACTGCCAATTATAGCTGTTGCAAATGCTCACTCTGCGCCTCTTCCGTGCATTTCGGCTTTTTTTCCCCGGCATTTGATGACCTTTCGGCCACACGGCTGAATACTTTGCCTTCATCCGTCTCTGCATCCGTGCTTGCGCAAGCTCTATATATAACTAGCCATCTGAAGCTGAGCTTTGGGTGTCTAAGAGAGCGGACTTTGGACCTTGAAAACCTACACCACAATGCCAGGAGAAGAATAAAAGGGGGGAAAATACAACGCTAAATAATTATAATGGCACAGGTGCCAAAAGACCGTTGCCATGGAGCCCAGAACAGGCAAGCTGGGGCTCGAGCCCCCACCCAAGACACGGCTGGGGCAAGGCTGAGCTGGCAAAACCGAACCAACCAGACTCTTAAGTAGGTGCGCTTCTGCAAGAATTATCCACCAGAAGCGTACTAAACAATCAAAAACTAAGAAATACTATGATGGGGTTGCCACTGAGCTCTCCTAGGAATAATAAAGGCTGCCTGCAAACTGTCCTGGCTGCACTTACTCGGGAGCAAGTGCAGCATGGAGGGGACACTTCCAAGTACATGCTGGGCTTGTAAAGGCATTCATATTCAAAGACATCCCAATGTTAATGGAAAGTCAGCATGGTGTAGCAGTTTGAGCCTTGGACTCAGCCATGGAACCCCAGTGAGTGACTTGGGGCAAGTCACACTCTCTTAACCTCAGAGGAGGACCAGGGCACACCCTGACTGAACAATTCCTGCACAAAAAAGAAAAAAAAAAGACAGGTTCACCTTAGGGTGCCATAAGTCAGAAACAACCTGAAGGCACATAGCACAACAACATCAACAATGGTTGGGGAAATTAATTTGCCTTCCTCTTGCAAGTTCCTGCAAGGAAGGAAAAACTGATAACATGTCTTGATAACAATGTTGACCCACACACAGCCCTCTTAGAAAGCATTCCAGGGTCCCTGGGTGTTGCTTTTGCTCCAACAGGGAAAGTAACGAAGCAGGCCCATTAAGCAAGTTGTGCCAAACACAGAAGCCTTTTGTGGAGTCTCGATCTGAACAACACAGGTTATGTGTTAGGGTAATAGCTTTATTAGGTCCACCAAAAGCAAAAAAGGAAAAAATGCACCTCAAAATAGGATGGAGGCTTTCGGGAGTAAGAGATCCCTTCACCAGGCAAGGTGCTACCCAGGGGCTTCGCAAAAGAGGAAAAGGTTTGGAGGTCCTGAAAACCTGCATGCTACTCTCTGTGTTGTTTGTTTGTTTTCTGCCTAATACAGAGTTTGAATGGCTGCCTGTGCCATTCTCTAAAATACAAAGAATTCCTATCAAAATGTCAACCTATGCCCCTTAAAAGAAATTTGAAAACATGGCAAGTAGTTTCATTCCCACTTATTGCCTTACTTTGTTAATGTAACTGCACTACACCCTTCTTGGTCAAAAGTAAAAGTAACTCATTTTAGGTATTTCACATTGTTTGCAAAAACTTACTCCCAGTAACTGGATGAACAACACATTCCTGCAATGCTCAGAGGCAGACAGAACCTTTAATTTGTAGGGAGAAGCTCATTCAGAAGTCATTTTTTTTTAGTTGTGGTGTTGTGGTTTGAGCACTGAACTACGACCCCAGAGACCAGGGTTCGATTCCCCATTTGGCCGTGGAAACCCACGGGGTGATCTTGCGCGCACTGCACACTCTCAACCTCAGAAAAGCACACGACAGGTTCACCTTAGAGTTGCCATAAGTTGGAAATGACCTGAAGCCACAAAACAACAGCATCCAACATCCACTTAGCCTTGATTGGAAACTGATTTGTTTCTACACTTCAGGGTGTCCAGCAACTGAAAGTTAATTCTCTGTTGACCTCAATGAGACTTGTGCGTGCGTGTGTGTGTTTATGTGCCTTCATGTCACCCGTTGGCTTATGGAAACTCTATGGGCTATCTCTTGAAGCACACCTTCAGCCAAGAAATCTATACAAAGGCTGCCATTGGCTTTTACTGTCCAATTTGGCAGCTAATTAAAAGGAGGAGAGAGCGTTTCTCCGCTCCCAAGGGGGGGCGGCATCCAAAAAAATGAAAAGAAGAAAGAAACATCCCCGTGCCAAGCTAGCACTCTCCCAAGGAGGAGGAGGACGGGGAACGCCAGCGTTAGATTTCCCCTTACTGGAAAAAAAAATTATAATCAACGGGCCATTTCACCCACTGCATCCTGTTTTTATGGAAAATTAATCCAATTTTGAGTCTGTTAATGGTCTCAAGAGCGGAGGGCCAGAAAGCAGAGGGAAGAACGGACCCCAGAATAACCGAGAGCAGAGAGAGGCCGGGGCAGCGGACGTCAAAGAGGGGGCCCTTGAAAGCTGTGAGAGGAAAATTACAGAAAAACAAGCAAAAACCAGTGAAAAGGCCAACCAACAGTCAAACTCCTGGGACAGCAGCCATGGAAGAGGGGCAGCCGGACACTTATAAATTCAGACTTTCATGCCTAAAAAGGCATGCCTCAGATTTAATAGTTATTGCTCATGGAAGAACTTATTAAAAAAAAATTATGTACTGACTTAGAACAGGCACTCATCCTAAAGGCTATAATTTTGGAATACAGCTCCCAGAATTCTGCAGCCAGCATGCTCAATGAGAGTCTGTAATCATCCCACCCCTCCAAAAAGTAACTTTTACAAACTTTGAAGCTATAAGTCAAGAATCTCTAGAACGCCACAGTTGCTCACTTAGGCACCTAATAGTTCAGCTATTTGTTGCTCTTTGGGAACAAAGGAAGATGACTTCTGCTACGTCTCAGAGCTTGGAAATGGTACTATAACTCCCAGAATGCTCCAGCCAACACAGCCATTGTACACTGTAGTACAATACCATAATTTTTCTACACTGTTCTCCATCTAGCCCAGAGGTGGGAATCACATGACCCTCCAGATGATGTTGGATTATGATGCCCATCATTCCTGATATTGTCTAGGGGCTGATGGGACTTCCTGTCCCCCAACTTCATGTCCTGGTCTCTGGAGCAGCAGAAAACAGGCTCTCCTCATTTTCTATACAACATCAGCTCTTTAAATATGGCTCTCATGTCACCTCTTCACCTTCTCTTCTCCAAGCTAAACATCCTCAGCTCTCTAAGCCACTCCCCGTAGGGCATGGTTTCCAGACCAAATGCATGTGAGCATCCATGCATAAACGCATACCCATGCGCAACCCCTCCTCCGCAATGGAATGCAGCCATTTTGCATCAGGCAATAATGCTGAACCACATCCACAGGGTAACTTACGTGCAAGCAAGATGCCAACTGGATCCTAGCCATTGTCATTATTCCATGCGGTAGCCAGGGCTTGGCTTCAGGCTTTAGAAGTCTCTAGTAACTCCCTCACTCTCTCTGGGGAGGACCCACGCCAAGCCCTATGGAGGAAGCAGCATCTGACTTTGGGGATGTCCCCAAACACAGACGTCACTTTTTGGAAGTGATTCACATGACCCTAGAAGTCTCTCTCTCCCTTCCCCCCCCCTCTGCCTCGGGGCCCTGTATGAATCACCAGCACATTTCTCACCCATTTCAAAAAGACACACAATCCTGCTGCAATGCATTTAGAGTTCCGAAAGCCAGCACCAATCCTTTCCAAAGAGAAAATGAGGGAGGTCAACTTCTCCAACCCAGTCTTCCCTCAGACAGTATCTCAGACCTCCTCTTCACACAGAGCATAATTCAGTAGAGGAATGGATGCATAATTCCATAGGACAGGGTGGCAAAAGGGCAGCCTATGGACTGTGCATTCCCCTTTTTGTGATTCCCAAAGCCTCTCAAGATCACATCTGGTAGAGGAAGGATGAGATGACCATTGGAAATATCTTTGACTATCATTTTAAGCAGAACAAAAGCAAGCCAGTGAAGAAATTTGTAAGTTCTGCCCTGCAAAGAGAAAACTGGTACATTAGAAAAACGGGATGGTCTTCAGTCTTGCTCCCTGATGCACTAGATTTCTACCTGCGTGAAGCATTCACGGAGTGAGGGTCGCAACTCTTTCCGCAATAGCCTGAACTGTACTCTACCATCTTACACCTCTAACAACTCATCCTGAAAGGCCTCCACCCGTGTCTTATCCGGGCAGCAGCACTTAATATTTCCAATAAGCAATCATGTAATGTTTTTTGAACATTGAAAGTGATTTGTACCCCTTGTCTCCATAATCTTAACAAGGTCTTGTGATGTGTCCCATTACGCTGAGAGGTTTGGCTGAGGAGAACATAAAACAGGGTGTTTTGCTTTGAAAGGGCATCTCTGCACGGAACTGCCTGCCAAGGGAAGCCAGGCTGGTTCCACTCTTGGTCGCTTTCCTCACAAATAGCCAAAGCTACGGGTTGAGCCTCCCTTACCTGGAAATCTGAAAACCTCCAAAAATTGAACCTTACTGCCACTTTCACCTTTGAAGCCATGGCTGCAGCGTTCCTGCTTGCTTATCTCTCAGATCTGAGGAGTGCCACAGCCACTACCTTGAAAGCAGAAGCCGGCGGTTGGTGCCAAAAGAGAGACCGAGGATCCGTGAAATGGTGGGAGGCATGGATTTGCAGCGCTTGGATTCCCACCATTTCACAGTTCCTCAATCTCTCTGCAGCCTTGCGTCTCGTACACAAGACAGGTAGCAAACAAACGAGACATGAGGCTATTCCAAAAAGGTATGTATTCTAAAATCTGAAATATGGAACACTTCTGGTTCAGATAAAGGAGGATCAACCTCTATATTTTTCCAAAAGACCCTGTGCTTTGAAAATTGCTTTCCCAAATTGTTTCTAATCTGTGTCTAAGGAATCTTTATGCGCACTAAACTAAGCAACCCACCACCTGCCAGTCCTGCAATCTTATTTTACGTGAACAAATGCAGGCATGAAGGATTCTATGGGCAGGAGATAGGCAAAACTAACACAGCTCTTTGTACAGCCTGCAAGAACTGCAAGCCTCCAGTCCCAACTAGGACACTAGAGCAACCAGTGGCCAGGTATTTCAAGTCAGAGCATCACAGCCTCTCTGATTTGGCCCTGTTTGGTATAGAGGTGCCCTCTCCGGCTGGCATTCTGGACAGGGCCTCAACTCAGAGGAGAATACCATTATCCATCGAAGAACACTGAAAATAGGTTGCCTTGAACTAGATCCTGGATGGAGCTCAGTTTCATCTTTAGCACCAAAGAAAGCTGAAGCCAAAACATTTCACTCATCTTATACTTCTTCTAGTTCTGTTTGTTAATCAGGGCAACAAAGAGAGATAGAGACACAGACAGACAGATATCTTAATACCTGTGCATCACTTTAGAGGTCCCGACGCCAAGAAAAGAGACAAATAAACTCATGGACGTGTATAAGAAGGCAGACCATGACTAGGTTAGCAGGGCAGAGGGATGCCAGCTTGCTTCAGGCCACCTACGGGGAAACAGGCCAGGCTCACAGCTCCTGTGCCACGCTGTCTCCAGTTACATCTAATAAGAGGCGGTCACATCAAGGCCAGAAGGAACCAAGACTCACCAAGCGGTTGGTACCACCCAAGCTACCAGACTGAGACATAAAGAGAAGACAAGGATGATTCACCCTTTCCTCAAATCCCTTCCTCTCCTTTCACTATGGAAGTGACTCAGAAAACTGCTAACTGCTGCAGGGGTTTTAGGCCACGGGGCAGGGTGTGGCCAAGGAAAACCCATCAGCTCAAATCCATTCACCAGCCCCAACTAGATTAGAACAAGTACATCGAGAGCTATTTGCTTACACGTTGTTCTTCTTTTGCACTTCCAAGTCATTTCTGACTTATGGCAACCCTAAGGCAAACCTACTGTGGCTGAGAGTGTGTGACTCACCCAACGGGTTCCATAGCTGGGCTGAGAATCGAACCCTGGTCTCCAAACCACTATACCACGCTGACTCTCATTTGCTCATGTATTTGTCTACTCTGTTAAGGAACAGCTCTTGAGAACTGTGTGGCCCTAACAGACTGCAACTCCCAGAATGCCTCACCCTATGCTGACTGGAGTTAATGGGAGCTGCAGTCCAAGGGCATCCAGAGAGCTGCAAAATTCCAACTCTTGAGCTATTGGACTTAAAGCCCTAGTTATTTACCACAAATGGATGAATGGAGGACCCTGCCCATGGGATGAAGCCCTTATTGGGGTTGTGATCATTTATTCCATTTGATATCCAGAATATGAATGTTCTGTTTTAACTGCGCAAAGAGTGCAGGGAGTTATACAGGAATCCAAGAACTTCTCACAATTGTCATTATTTCTAGTCACTTTGCTTCACCTCAGCCCTCACCAAAAGCCAGCTTTTGCAATTAAAAGGAGGACAGCAAAGCAACTCAAACTGTGCATCTCTACTATCAAGACAAGCAGATATCTATACGCTTTCCTCATCCGGCCACAAATGGTACCAATATTGCTGATCAGGATTTGCAGCAAATTCATAGAAAGCTGCTGCACACAGGATGTAGGGAAAGTTTGCAGGTATCTGACGCTCCTGGGGTAAGCAAAGCAAGGCCCTCCAGATCTTGCTGGACTGCAGCTCCCAGCAGCCCCAGCCAACAATCCCAAGGAATGCCAGGAATTGCAAGCCAACAACATCTGGAAGGCTGCTGTGTTTGGAGGATGCCCTCCCAAGCCCCACGCAGGTGACCACACGCCCGTCCCCAATGACACTACTCGTTGCTGGTTTCCAAGGTTTCCCACAGTTTTCTCTACTTTCCAAAAGTCTGAAATGCCACAGAGCTCATCTGTGCTAATAACTTTGAAATTCAAAAAGGCTTAAAAGTAACTATGTACAGGTTTCTAATCTCAGACATTATCTGTCTCTTTCCTTCCAAGAAAAAAGACACCGTCGTAAGCAGGGTTTATTTTTAACTCGAAAAATTATCTCTTCCTTGACAACCTGGGTAATAATTCAGTTCCTCTGAGCTTGTAGAGAGTGCATCTGGTTCCTTCTGCACAGTCAGCTCAACTCTGCCCAGCATAGGCCAATTCCACACTAGACTTGTTATAGTGCTGCTATTCCACTTTCAACATCCTATGGAACATCTTTAAAGGCCCCTTCCTAAACTGCAAAGCCCAGGATTCCACAGGATGTTGAAAGTGGAATAACAACACTATAACAGTCTAGCGTGGAAATGGCCATAGACACATAGTTTGGAGTAGGGACGGAGAGCCCGGGTTTGGGTTCATGGAAGAGGAGGGAAGGAAAACCTAGCGAAGCAAAACTAAGAACACTAGTTGGGCAGGACAAACACGTTGCAAGGGAGAGATAGTGAGATGGGAGGGCGCGGCAACGTTTAAAGAAAGAAGCTACTGTGTCACTAGACACACACACACACACACACACACATTCATTCCCACATACACCCACAACCTTTCTGCCTGGAAAAGTACGCAAAGGAGCAGAGCCATAGACTAATTCCTAGTTCCTAATTCCTAGTTGCTCCTGCTCGGAAATTTTCCTTTTTTCAGACTACAATGCCCAGAATCCCCCAGACAGATGCTGGGCATTATAGTCCAAACAAAGACAAAATTTTTGAGCCCTGACTTTTCTAGAGCTCAGCCCTAGGTCATGGTCTGAATGCCACAGTACAGACCCAAGAGCAGGAAAGCAGCAATAATAGACTTTCTGAGCATGAGCAGAGTGCTTCCCCATTTTTACAGAGCCCTCAAATACACACAAGAATGCTTCCGGGCAGCCTTCTCCGATCTCATGCCTGCCAGATGATTCGCGTACAGCTAGTATTTGATTTTTTATTTTTTTTAAAAAGATCCTTAGAGCTGCCCATCAGGAGGGCCAGAAAAACTGGTCATTTCCCCCTTTGCAGCCTTATGTGTGCCCAGAAACCATGTTGACCAATGTGCTTTTTCATGAACCAATTAAAGAAGAACCACCGCTGTTCCAACCAATATAGATTTTCTTTGCTTGGTCACCTGTGGAAAATCCTCACTCACCACAGATGACCAAGCAAGTCTCCACTGGCAAACCCAGAGGAATATGCACATTCTATGCCTATGTAACCATAAATAAGGCCCAAAGCACAAAACTCTGCAATTTTGATGGCAAAGCTTAGGCACTGGGCTGCTCAGCAGGCAGACAAATATGAGTCTGCAATTTTTTGACACTCTAGCTGTGAACTGCAGAAATAGGTTCTCTTCCAAGCTCCACTGGGAGCCAACACTGAGAGAGAATAGGAGCCAAAGAACTGCTGCCAGTTCAAATTCTGTCCCCAAGAAACAAATTATGCAGCATCTAAACCCAGATTTGAAACTCCTTGGAGGCTGGGAACTGTCACTCCCACTATTTCACAAAGCACTATGTGCAGAGAAGGCAAGACTTGGGAAAAGGTACTTTGCAGAACTAAAACTCCTAGAACCTTCAACCAGCATGGCCCCTGGGATTTGCCATTTGAAAAACACCCTCCAGGCCCTGAGATGTCCCCATTTGTTTTTTCTAAAATAGTAATTTGCGCCTGGTGAATGACATCGATTGTGGTCACTCCATTGGAGCAATGTTCTCTTTTTGAGAATGCAGTGCCCATAAAAGTGGGGTTCATACCAGAAGAACTCACAGCAACATTTTGAAGGCACAGTTATAATTAAACTTCGCACATCCTGCAGACTCCAATGAGTCACCGACAGAAAGAGAGAGAGAGAGAGAGAGAGAGAGAGAAATGCACAAGCTAGAACAAATAGAAACTCAGTGCTGCATAAGGCTGCAAAGCAGAAAGAGCCATATTTTGTCAGTCCAGGAATTAGTCTTGGGGGAGGCCAGGGCTAACCACACACCAAAAAGTCCCTAGCGTCTGCAGAGGTGTTCGCAGACACACACAGAAACCTTGTGGCAGCACATTTTACCGCAAACGAAACCCCATTGTGACTGCTCAGTTGGCCTGGGCAGCCAGCTAGAAATGGAAGAAGGAGGCAGCGTGTTGTGTGAACACGTTGCCAGCAAATGTGGATGGAAATGAAATCATGACACATAACCCCATCTCAGCCTAAGAGCCTCTGTGCAGCAAGGAACGATGCCACACGAAGCTTGTGGGTGTGTGAGGGTTCCTCTCCCACATCTCAAAGAGACACGCGGACTGGGACTACGCACAGACAAAAATATGCCCTTCTTGTTGCTGACTGAAAAAGGAGGCACCTCTTCACACGTCAGCCACCTTCTCCAAGAAAGAGAAGAGCCTAGAGTAGAGCTAAAGGCACCAGGTCCCATCTGACATTAGAAGCTAAGCAGGGTCAGCCTTGGCTAGAACTTGCATGGGAAACCACTAGTGAATACAAGGTGCTGTAGGCGCTATGTCAGAGGAAGGAACTGGCAAAACTACCTCTGAAGATTCCTTGCCTAAGAAAAACCCTAGGGCTCAGGTTTTGGCTGACAGCTCCCAGATTGACAATACGAAACATATTACAATCGTATCCATCTCTACCTTCCCGTAATAGCATCTTCTTAAAATTCAGCTGAATTTAGCAAACAACTGAGGTATACCCACGGTAAGTGCTAACTGAAAGCCATTTTTCAAAGGAGGTTGCCATTTTAGCCTGTTCCAGCATAGGTAACAATAAGGAATCCTTGCAAAGATCCCCAAATTTCTTTTAGCAGTGATGTTCCAAGGGACTGCACTCCACTTCCTTATAGGAATGCAATACAGTATTTCTCCACAGGGTTTCCATGGCTAGGGTTGGGATCAGAGCAAACTATATACAGAAAGTGGCCATTCATACGACAAGTATGTTGGTAATACATAGTTTTAAATGAAATTACTCAGTTAGCAAATATATTCAGTAGAGACAAAAGCAAAATTCTGCATTTAGGACACAAAAACCAAATGCACAAGGACAGGATGGAGAAATACTTGGCTCAACAGTACTACATGTAAAGAAGACCTTGGGGCTATTGCTGATCATAAGTTGAACATCAGCCAGCAGTGTGATGCTGCAGCAAAGAAGACAAATGCTCTGTCGGCTGGCATTAACAGAAGCATAGTTTTCAACTTGAAGGAAGTCACAGTCTCACAATATTCTGCCTCATCTGGGGCATTCAGTTCTGGGCACCTCATTTTAAGAGCTGAGCAAAGCGAAGACTGAGGGGGTGACATGACTGCACTCTTAAAGTACCTCACGGGCTATTCCAGAGAGGAGGGGGCAAGCCTCTTTTCTGCTCCTCCAGAGGGTAGGACCAGGTCTAATGGTATGAAGTTCCAGGAAGGTAGATTTTGAGTGAACATTACAAGACACCTCTTGACTGTAAAAGCAGCTGTCAATGGAAGCAGTGACCTAGATATGTGGCAGGATCTCCTTCCTTGGATGTCTTTTTAAAAAAGGCTAGATAAATAGATGCTAGGAGTGCTCCAGCTGGAGATCTTGCACTGAGCAAGGCATTGGACTCGATGGCCCATGAAGCCCCTTCCAGTTCTATGGTTCCATGACTCTGTGGCTGACCCAAGAACTGAAATCAGCTGGTGGACTTTCTGTCATGCCCCACTAGTGGGCCTGATACGTCACAGAGGTGCAGGGCCTTTTCTGCCATGGCCCACTCCTTATGGAATGTCCTCCCCTTGGAAGACCAGTGGGCACCAATATTGGCTTCTTTTAGGTGCAAATTCAATCAGTGCTCTTTATTAAAGCCTGTAGACTCTAGTCTCTCTCTCACTTTTCTGACATACGTGTACATGGTTTTAACTGTTTTAGCCATTCCTGCTTTATGGAGGTTTTTTTTTAACTCTATTATCATCATTTATTTATACAGCACCATCAGTGTACAGTGTACATGGCTTTATACAGCACCATCAGTGTACATGGCTTTACGAGTAAAACAAAAAGCAGCCAGCCCTGCCAAAGGCATAAAACACACACACACACACACACACACAGACAGACATATAAAACCATGCAATAAAGTGCAACACGACATAAAGCAAACTGACAAACACACAAAGTCAAAATATATGAGACAATATATATTTTCATTGTTTCTAACTGGAATTGTTTTAAATGGTTTGTACTCTTTTAAAATCATGCTGCCTTGAGATTTCACGATAGAGGGCTGGATATAAATATTTAAATGAATATGATAAAATAAAAAGGACCCAAACTTCTTCACTCCTATTAGCAATGCACTTTGCAAGAGTCTGGGAGTAGCAGGGAGATGGCCAGTCCTCCATTTTCCAACACAGAAGCAAAACACAAGGCATTTCCACCATGCATGACCAAAGAATGCTTCATCCACCCAGAATGAATGGATTGCTACCATCATCCAAAAATCTAAAGCAAATTAGAACTGCACTCTGAGGGAACATTAGCAAGTGAACCGGGCAACCCAAGCCCAAACGGGAACAGCTGCCCAATTCTTTCGGCTCAGGATGAACCCAACTTCTTGGCAAGACAATTCTGGAAGGACACAGACCGAGCCTTCATGTCTCACTCCTCACAACACCGGCCTCTCTCTTTCCAGCGCTGCTAACGGCCGTTTTGGAGTTTGCCTTTGCCACAGCCCAGGGACAGCCAGGGGTTTGCTTGTTCGTTAAATATTTGTGTAAAGCTGCCTGGTTGGATGAGTTATGGGGATTTTCACACACAGAAATGAAAGAAGGTGGAAGAGACAGGAGGGCAAGACTCTTTCATGCAGACCAGATGCTGCTGGACTCTAATTCCCTGGATCCTCCACCTTTGCAATGCTGGCTGAGGCTGCTGGGAGTTGCCGTCCAACAATATATAGAAGGTTGCACAATTCCCAGCCCTGACGTGGACAGTCTAACAGCCAGGGCATTCCACGGCTAGGAGTTGTGGAGGAGAGGAGGAAGCTCTGAGTTAGTCATTCCGAATAATCCTGAATCAAGACTGCAAAACAAGAGGCAACTGACGAAAACGTGCCCCATCTTGTTTTAATGACAGCAGGCATGTCGCTTGAGGAATCCCCGATTAATTTGAGTTGAAAAACAAGAATGTGCAAACTTTACCAAAAGGACAATGTAAAAAATTGATGTCAACAATATATCCTCTCTAACCATAAGCAGAAAAGATCTTTGTGGCAGAGTGCAAAGGTCTATATATAGCCAGAGAGACACCCCATGTACTTCAATGGGGATTCTCATTCAATCTAAGCCTTGCTTCCCAGCTCTGGTTTCACCACCAGCAAGATCCAGGTTGCCCCCCGAAATCACCCAGCAAAACCTAACTCATAATGGAGTCCTAAAGCTCTTTGGTTGCGGAAAGCAAAATGTCAGCTATTAATTGTACGTGTGTATGTATCTGAGTGGGTTTGTACGGTATGCTATAGAGTATGCTATGGAAATAATTAACTGTTAACCTCATCCCAGGACTCATTCTCATGGGACAAAGGAAGGAGAAGCCTTGCATTTTGTTTACTGTACAACAACATGCAAGGCTTCTCCCTCCTTTTTCCCATGAGAACGGGTCCTGGGATAATTCCACAGCGTTACAGCATACCACATGCAAAACACTACTTTTTACAGAGTAACAGAACTAAAATACAGACCTGTTGCTCAGACTCAGTACAGGAATGACTGTGCCCTCCAGATGTCATTGGATTGCAACTCCCATGGGCATCGCTGGCCATGGCTGCTGGGAGCTGCAGTCCTATAAACTCCAGGGGACCACCTGATTCCCACCCTTGCTTTAGATGCAGGGAGCCAGAAGCAGAGAAGAGAAGGAAGGGAAAAGATACAGCCGACAAGTGCCACAGCGGTTGGGGATGATGGGAGTTGGAGTGCTGGGTTGGGGAAGGTTGAGTCAGACCAACAAAGGGATAGAACAGGATGCTGAATGGCGAGGGAGAAGCATTAAGGACAACTTTGTTGACAATGTAAGAAAAAAAAGGGAGAAGTTTTCACCATTTGGATACAGAACCCTGGCATGCTTTGGCAATTACTGCATGGAAAAATAAAAATGAGCCCCACCCCCTACGGCAATGCCTTGCAACCAAGGTTGGAGAAATATTTCAAATTTCTGAGATTTTTTGCAGGTGTCAAATACACAGCAGGGCCAAAAATCTCAACATTTCTGAACATGGGCCAGAGGGCAAAGGTGTATATGTAGGTGCGTGGCAGTAATGAGAGCATTTGAACCCCCCCCCCACTAAGAATTCTGACCACTCTGTGAAATTTTCCTGCAGCCTCCAAATTTCTAGCACTTAAAACTTCAGGTGAGCATTTAGAGCTACAGTTTAGAGAAATGCCCTCTCAGAACCTAGCAATCCTGTCCTACCGTCTTCTGAGACCGCCATGCTGTACCCTGTATGGGATGGATGCAAAAAAAGGAGGGAGAAATCCAACACATTGGAAGTGCACTCCAGGGAAAAACACACACCCAAAAAGGTCACATGGTCCCAGGCTTTATAATGACACCTCTCCCTTTCTCTGGCGGATGGCTTGTTGGTGCAAAATACTCCCTTGTTGGCAGGACAGCTTACACACGCGCCTTCTGCACTGAGAACAGGGCGTGTGTGGAAGGAGTGGAGGGAGATGTCAGCAGCCACTCTGGAAACAGTTGCAAGGAAAAAAGATACAAGATTTAGGTTGCAAGGCTGGCAAAGGCCAAAAGTGGGATTACCATCTGCTCCCTGCCCCAAAATGCAGCAAGAATAGCTTCTCTGTAACTAGGCCTTGGGAAGAATCATAAGAGCCATCTAGTCCAACCTCCTGACACGCCTGAGATGTTCTTCTAACCTCTGCTTAAAAACTTCCTTCTCCTCCTTCATTGGAAAAGTCCACCAGCCTCTGAGTGAATTTATTCCACTCTTAAACACCTATTACAGAAGTGTTTGGATACAATCTCTTTCCTTTTGAGATATGGAGAACTCACTTGCGCAAGCCAGCTGGACAGTGTTACTTTTCTGGACTACAGCTCCCAGTATCCACCAACTGACACAGTCAGTGGCTGAGCTATCTGGTGAATTATGGGACCTTTAATCTCTCCCCAAATTATGGGACCTCTAATCTCTCCTGGTATTTAGTACTTGCTTTATTTACTAACAGACACCAATAACCATGTAACAGAAATTGCTGCAAAGTTGCTTTTTTCTGTTGCAAGCCTGGTAAGATTATTATTATTACACAGAGATATATGTAACATTTGGGATTTCCTCCCTCTCTTTAATGTTACAAGGTTTTAAGATCCTGGATAACCGATGAACTGATCCTTGTCCCCTCTGTATTATGCTTTATGTGGTAGATATCCTGCATTTTAATGGTCTGTAACCGCAATCATAAATACAACTGACATTTGGCAACTTTGTGCCAGCTCTGGAGAAAATGTGGGATTTTGCAGCTCTACAAAAGTTATTCTTCCCTTGCCTCTCCTTTCACTAGGAATCTCAGACCCAGGGAAAAAAGGGGAAGTGGAGAAACTCCCAGGCAGGGCTCGCACAAAATCATGTACTATTGGAGCAACGGGCAGGGCACTTAAAAGGCTGTCCAGCCTGACTTGCTGTCATTAAACTCCATGTACTGGATTTCCAAAGGCAGGAGGGGAAGAAGACGTTTCTCCAAGGAAAGGCAGGCCATTTCCGCACTAGACTGTTAGAGCGCTATTGTTCCACTATCAACATCCTAGGAGGGGCCTCAAGGGCCCCTCCCTAAACTGCAAACCCCAGGATTCCATAGCATGTTAAAAGTGGGATAATAGCACTATAACAGTCTAGTGCAGAAATGGCCACAGTGAAAGCTAAATGACTTTTGACTCCTGGTTTTGTCTCTCCCTTCAACCGCTGACTTCAGCCCAGGACGCTGGCCCTTCTTCCTTCCAGACTAGACCCCACACCTTGCGCAGAGGAAAACTGTCCCGTCCAGCCTGACTCCTCTCCGCGTAAGTCAGGTCCTCAAACTTGCTCGCTCATACCCACAGGTCACACAATTTTGGGCATAAAAGTAAAATAGGTGCAGAAAGCAGACTTCACAAGTAAGTTAGGATCACCCCTCTGAGCAAGCAACGCTTCCGAATATTTCTGAGTGTGCACGCAGCGGGTTGCCCAAAGTCTCACACGCACACCCCAGCCACCAACCATCCCGAACAACACTGTTTCATCTCGTTTGGGAAGCGGAACAGGATCAGACCTGGTTGGGCTTTGGACGGCAGAACCCCACCCCCAGACAGGATGCCACAAGGATTTCCACGGTCCTTCAAATCTCAAAGACTGACTCAGCAGGGAAAAGCAGGAAGACGAGGGGATGAGGGGTCTCCTTCTTCACTCCACAGGAAGGGGTGGCTGTTTCCTCAGTCTGGTTCCCAGAGCCTCCCCGCAGTGGGGTGGGGATCCCTTTGGAAAACTACAATTCCCCAAGCCCCCACCCAGCCCTGGGGATTGTAGTCCACCAAGGAGATCACCCCCAACTTCATGGGTCCCGAGGCACGCTGGCTGGGGAGGGGATTCTGCACAGGGTAGTCTCCCAAAGGAACTCCCCACCAGCACTACGCCGGCTGGGGGATTCTGGGTGTTGCAGTCCTTCAAAGGGAATTACCCCCCTCCTCTTGCTTGCCTTCCTTCTGGGCACTCTGGCTAGAGGAAGGATGACGGGAGTTGGAGTCCTCCCCGGGGATTTCTCCCCACCAAAGCCCCGGCCAGGGTAGGCTGGGTAAGGGAGTGGTGATGAGCCTTGCAGTACCCAAAGGAACTCCCCCCCCCGGCTCTTCCCCATGCTAGCTGGGAGACTCTCTCCCAAAGCTCTGGGCGTTAGAGTCCCCCGGCCAGGCCGGCGAGGGAGGGGACGAGGGGAGTGGCAGTGCCGCCCGGGACCCTCCCTCCCCTTCCCGGGCCTTACCCGCCAGGAGGGCGAGGGGCAGCAGGAGCCAGTAGAGGAGCCCGCCGAGGGCGCGCGGCTCCATGGCGCCAGCGCAGGCGCAGCTCCCGCCGCAGCCCGTCAGGATCGCGCGCACGGCCGACCCAGGCGGAGCATCGCCTCTCCTCCCGCTCCTGCCTGGCTCCCGGCGGCCCTGGGGAGCCCCAGCCGGGCGGGCAGCGGGGAGGCCGCCCCTCGCCGTCCTCCTCCCCCGACGGCTGCGCGCTTTCCTCCTCCCGCGGCCCCGCACGTGCCTGGCGCTCCGGCCCCGGCGGCGGGGCGGCTCTCTGCGTCAGAGCTGCACTTTGCTGGACGGAGAAGCTGGAGCAGGAGGAGGAGGAGGAGGAAAAACCCCCGCCGTCACCGCCTCCGCCTCCGCCTCCGTCCCGTCCCGTCCCGTCCGCTTTCCCTGCGGGGAGGCAGCGGCGCCACCTGCCGGCCACGGAGCGCCTGAAAAACTCTCCCGCCTGGACGCAGGACCCAGAGGGCCCCCAAGCCGCTCCTTTGGCCGGACCGCAACTCCCAGAATCCCCCAGCCCAGACCCGCTCGGCCCATCCCCGGGTTTAATCGTTTCCCACCAATGGCTGTTTTTCCTCCTGGAGAGAAGGGACCAGCGGGGGGCCGCAGGGTTCTGTCCTGGGCCCAGGGCTGTTCAATATCTTCATCAACGACTTGGATGAAGGAATAGAAGGCATGCTCATCCAATTTGCAGAGGACACCAAATTGGGAGGGCTGGCTAATACGCCAGAGGACAGGATCCGAATTCAAAATGACCCGGGTAGGTTGGAGAGCTGGGCCGAGATGAACAAAATGAAATTCAACAGAGAGGAGGGTAAGGTCCTGCACTTGGGGAGAAAGAATGGAATACAGAAATATAGGATGGGGGACACGTGGCTGGATAGCAGGACGTGTGAAAGGGGTCTCGGAGTCTTCATAGACCACAAGCTGAACATGAGCCAGCAGTCTGATGCGGCAGCCAAGAAAGCCAATGCAATTCTCGGCTGCATCCATAGGAATATGGTGTCCAGATCGAGGGAGGTACTGTTACCACTCTACTCTGCTTTGGTTAGACCCCATCTGGAATCCTGTGTCCAGTTCTGGGCACCCCAATTCAAGAGGGATATTGACAAGCTGGAGCAAGTCCAGAGGAGGGCGACCAAAATGGTGAGAGGCCTGGAAGCCATGCCCTAGGAGGATAGACTTAGAGAGCTGGGTATGTTTAGCCTGCAGAAGAGAAGGTTAAGAGGGGACATGAGAGCTATGCCAGGATCCCCTTATGCGCTCAGAAGGGAAAGAGATCCTTCACCCCACAGATCAGCTGCATAAGTACCCTGGCAGAAACTGACACTCTGCCAATAGTCCAGCTGCAACTTGGCCAAAGATACCAGTCTAGACTACAGCCCATCTAGTTTCCATGTACCTTTGGAAGCCCATGTTTTCTGTTGATGACAGTTCATAGAATCATTGAGTTGGAAGGGATCCGAAGGGCCATCCGGTCCAACCCCATTCTGCCTTTCAGGAATGTACAATCAAACTGTGATAATAGCAGTGTAGATACATCCTATGGTTGTCCACATGCCAGGCATGTGCCCATCACTGAGCTGTGGCCCCTAGCACCCATGCCTGTTCTCTAATTGAGATCTCCAGGGTGAACCTTCTTCTCCATAGGCTTCCAGCATGTGGCTACCTAAAAAAGAGAGACTTAATGGTGGGACTCCCTCCCCAAGCAGGCTCGACAAGTTCCTTCCCTGAACTTTAATTGTGTTTTTCAGGATGCTGAAATTAGTAAGGTTCAGCACGTTGGATAGCTCTTTCAAAGCTTAGGCTCAAACCCAGAGTGGATTCAGCGCTCAACCGTCTTGGAAGACACCAGCTGCCACTAGTCTGGGTTACAGCTTGGAAAAGATATATTGCTCCTGCAGCTGTGAGGGACTAATAAGTATGAACTTTGGCTTGTGTGTGTGTGTCTGTGTGTCTGTGCATCCTTGAGCTACCCGAGCCCCTGGTGACCCCTCACTCGGAAGGCTGGTGTTGGGGAGAGAACATCCTCCCTGGCAGCCAGTCCAGGTCACCCGGGTTCTCCAGACCAACTGGAGAACGAAGGGTGCCTGTCCCCCTGAAGCGTGCTGCCTCCGGGACCCCCCCCCGCACGTGCACAAAGAAGAGCCAAGCGTGAAGCACAAGACTTCCTTGCCCGCCAGGCTCAGCATGCCCAAAGTGCAGCCCTCCCCGCTCCTCCCTCTCCAAGGGGCTGCTGGTCCCTTTGCGTGCAGAGCTCTCCCGTTGAGCCGCCCACCGAGGAAGGAGAAGAAAGGCGGAGGCCGCTGGAAGGAGCAAGCCTCCTGCGTGTCTCCCTGAAGAAGCTCTCGGGGGTCTCCAGAAGGGTCCGAGCGCCTGTCTTTCCTCGCACGAGGCTCACCTGGCCCAGCCGCTTCATCTCGCAGTAGCCTGTCGTGGGTCTGTGCACGTCGTGAGACGGCCGGAACCTGCGGACCGGCTCTTCTCTTTTGCCGCGTAGGAACCCACCCCTCTTCTTTCCCTCTTCTTTTGCCCCGGGACCGAATTCTCCGTTCGATAAAGAGGTCGTGAGCGGGAGTACACGTCCTTCCCGAACCGAGGCCTACCTGCAGGTCGGGGTGGACAGCTGGGGAAGGCTAGGGGGCTGCGTTAGCCCCCTGGGAGACCGGGAGAGCTCCCCCACACCCACTCCTGCAAAGAACCCCAACCTCTTCCCTTCCTCTTTGCTCCGGGCCCCCCAAAAATGTCGCGGGAAGGCCCTCCGTGACCCCCAGAGGGCGTTTCGGGGCAAACTGGCAAAACATCTTTTTTTTTATGGAACAAAAAAGAAACGAGAAAAATCGCAACAGCAAAATGAATAAACGGAGACATCACACTACAAGGACAAATGATAATACTAATTGTAATAATAATAGTAATGATAACACTAATTATAATAATGCAAGAAGAATAAGAAAGCTGAAAATAGCTAGCAAAACTAGAAGTTCTCTCAATACTACCATCTAGAACAAAGCAAACAAGAACATAGTGACAGCAAAATGAATAAACGGAGACATAATAGTAATGATAGTAATGATAACACTAATAATAATATTAATAGTAATAATAATAATGCAAGAAGAATAAGAAAGCTGAAAATAGCTAGCAAAACTAGGAAGTTCTCTCAATACTACCATCTAGAACAAAGCAAACAAGAACATAGTGACAGCAAAATGAATAAACGGAGACATAATAGTAATGATAGTAATGATAACACTAATAATAATATTAATAGTAATAATAATAATGCAAGAAGAATAAGAAAGCTGAAAATAGCTAGCAAAACTAGGAAGTTCTCTCAATATTACAAACAGCTGAAAATGGGTTCCTGCCCCTCTTGCATGAAACTTTTAGTAAACACTTGCACTCAACTCTCATATCATTACTCAAAATCTGTCAGCCGTGCACAGTTCCTATCTGGCTTCTCTGGTTTTGAGTGAAGCTCGTACTAAACATTTATTGGTATCCCAGGCAAAATGTCTTTCTCACCCCTGGGGCCCTCCTAATGTGCGGGAAGGGGTCTTTTAGACACTCAAAAGGGCGTGTTGCACAATAAATAAATAAACCTAAATATAAATAAATATAAATCTATAAAAATGTTGACTGCTAGTGCCCCCCAAACAGGCCCTGAAGGTGCAAAGGGTGGCCACCCGTTGCCCTCTCCTGTAGATACTGGAGTGAGCTCCACAGCGGACTTTTTTTTAGCCAAAAATATTCTCCCATTTTTGGGAAATCTGGCCCCAGAGGACGTCTGGGTGCCGGCTAAACCCTTGCCTTTGCTGGCTTAGCGGCCCTGAAGCTCTGCAGCTGCGCCTGAGGAGGCAAGGAAGCTCCTTCTTTTTTCCCAGTGGGGAGGGGAGGGGAGGGGGCAGCCGTAAGCCCCCGCCATGCTTTCCCTGAGACAGCCAGTGAAGGTGCGAAGAAATGCGGAACAGAGCAGCGAGACTCCCCTCCTTCTTTCCTTCCACACGGGAGTTGGCCAGCGAACAGCGCCAGGCAGCTCTGGAAGTCCCGCGCTGGCAGGGGAAGGGGAGGGAACTGTGGGGGGGGCAGGAGGAACGCACAGGGGGGTCGGGGTGATGGGGGAAGCGGGGGCGGAGGGAAAACAAGGGGCACAGCAGCAGCGGCAGCAGCAGCAGGAGGTCCCGGACCCAATTTCCGATCGGGGTAATTGAGGAGGCGGTCTAGCCGTGGTCTGCTGGGTGATGAACTCCGAAACATCCGGGTTCTGCCCCAAAACAGAGGGTCCCCCTTCAAGCAAAGGGGTTCTCTGAGTCAGGCAACATCAGGAACCGTGGACACCCACCTGGGAATGGAGGACCTCAGAAGCTCTCCAGCAGTCCCCAACGTTTAGGGGACAGCGAAAGAGAGCAGGGATCGTAGAGCGTCCACAACGGCGTTGGTCAGCTGGATCTCCAGCCAAACCGCCGCCGAAGATTTTTTTAAGTATTTTTAGCTTTCGTTTACTCTGTACGAATTTAAATCAAAGCTTATTTCTGTTGGTGCTTTTTTTTTGCCTCGCAACTGATTGATCTACGACAAATTTATAAATAACCAAACTTAGCAAAATTTGATGCGACTGTGCCAACATGGCGACGATCTCCCTCTGAGCGGGCGGCTCGACAAGTCAGCGAGGTGGTAAGCTGAGCGTGAGGACGGTGACTGAGATGCGGTGATTGAGCTGTCCTGCGGGACTGCCCAGCGGAGGGAGAGGGTGAGAAGTTTCATAATTAGCAGGCAAGTTTTGATTAAAGAATCAAATTGAATAAAACTGGGAAAGTTTTTTGAAAGTGGCTAAAGACTGGTGAGAAGTCGAACGAACGAGATTGGGAAGGACTCTGTTTGGCAATTGGGAGATCGAATGTGGAATCTTTGGGAGAAAGGAAGCTGTAGAAGGAACGGGAAAGTCTTAAAAAGTGGCAGAAGAGCTGTGAGAAGTGGGATAAAAGAGAACGGAAAGAATTTTATTTGAGAATCGGGAGGGTCAGACGCGGAGTTTTTTGGGTGAAGGGCAAGCGGCAGAAGGAACGGAAAGAAGATGCGTGTTGGAATTCATATTTTATAAATAAGGATAGACAAGAGACATATAACGTGAAGTTTGGAACTTTTCAAGGTGACTGAGGACTAGGCTGGAGCTCGCTTGTAACTGAGCTTGAGCTCGCTGAAGACATTTGCCAAGTTTGGACATTTAGACATTAATGGAATACAAAAATGGAACACAAGATCTGTGAATGAAAAAAATATTGACTATAAGGACAGCTGGGGAAAGAAGCAATTTTTGCTTGCATTGAAGAACTGCCAAGAACGTTGTTGCGCTTTTTATTTTCTTTTTTATTTCATGTTCCTCTCCTGGCACGGAACGGTAAGTTGGAAGGTCCTAGTGCTAGTTGGATGGTGATGAGAGGAATTAAGGCAGAATCTGCGGAGAGATAAGAAGAAGGGGACATTTTTTTTCTTTTTTTCTTTTTTCTTTTTTTTCTTTTTCTGCTTCCTGATTAGAGCTTGCTGGGACTATTTTTTCATAAGTAGCAGCTGGGACAGACTCTTATATTTGGAAAAAAGTATACTGAGGATAGTGAACCATATGTGCAAAACTGTTAAATTGTAATATAATTTAAGAATCAAATCAAAAGTAATAAGCACGACAAGGGATTTGTTTTGTGGAACTGTTTTCAAACTGTTACATTGGGCATCAACGATTAAGGGGGAAAAAAAGTAATTGTGTAGTATTGTTTTAAAGGTTAAAACAACATAAGAAATGTGTGATAACATAATAGTGTAAAGTATATTGCTATTATATTGAGTAGTAGAACATATTTACTGTACAGATAATGTGTAGATGATTTGTGAATTGAGAGATTAAGAAAGTAATTCATTGGATCTTGTTCTTTTATAACTTGGGCTGACAATCTATTACTGGGTTTAAGTATATAGTATATAGTATATAATACAGCAGTAAAGATAACGGAGTCAAAGTCAAATTTCAAATGTTGAACGTTGAAATTTGGAAATTTTGAATTTGAAATTTGGAAATTTTGAATTTTGAAATTTTTGAAATTTTGGAAGCTCAAAATTTGAGAAATCATAGAGATATATTTAGAGAAACACGGGATCATTAATATAATTCCGAGTAAAGGAAACAATTGAATATTTTAAAAAAACCGGAGTGAAGATGGCGACCACTACAACAGTTAAAAGGAAAGCTACTTTGCAAGCAGAGGCCAAGATAATGATGCAAGCTACAGGTAGAAGAACTTCAGTAGATGTCCCGGCAATACCTACAGTGTCCAATCCTGACTTCTCGACTCTCTTGCAAGAAATAAAGAATTTGAGACAAGATATTAAATCAGAAATCAGGCAGGAGATTAGGCATGAAATGAAAGAGCTCAGGGTCGAGATCAAAATGGATATTAAAAAAGAAATGGAGATAATTAACAAAAAAATAGAGAATGTGAACAAGGACATCACGGAGATTAAATCTGAGGTGGCTACTTTACAAAACAACTCTAAAAAGTTACAATCTGAGAATAAGCAATTTAAAGGAACTCAATCTCGGCAAGAGATAGCAATAAATACACAAGAGATGCGTTATCGCGAGAAATGTTTGAAGTTAAGAGGAATCCCTGAACAGAGAGGAGAAAATCTTTATGAAAAGATAATTCCAGTGTTGGCTAATTATATAGAAGAGACAGAGGAAAAACTGGAGATGGATATCGACCGGATGTTTCGATTGGCCTCAAAACTAGCAACGGAACGCAACTGGGCACGTGATGTTATAGTATCCTTCACGAAGACAAGAACAAGAGATAAAATTCTTTCAAGGAATTACGAACATAAACTGTTCTTTGAGAATAAGGAAATTATGATTTTTAAAGATATCCCATACTCAGTCATCAAGAAAAGACAGGAGTACAAATTTCTAACGCAATATTTGCAGAAACATAAAATAAATTTCAGGTGGGAGAGATTGGAAGGTGTTTCAATCTATTATACACAAAGATGGATCAAAGTTACTTCAACTGAAAGAGCAAATGACTTATATGAGAAAATAAAAAGAGACCTAGAATCAAGAAATAGAAGACATTCCAAGGAAGATCATGAAGAGCAGATGCAACAATCTAAGAACCATAAGAGAGAAGAAGATTTCGAACAGATGGTCCAAGCTGACAGTGCACCAGACATGACAGAACAAATGGAAGATGTTGAAGAGGATGAAGAGGTGGTAACTGAAGAGGTTGAAGAGGAAGACAATACTTTATATCAAGAAGAAACAGATTAATAAAAAAGCAAAAAAAAAAATAAACCAAAATATGGTCATAACAATTCAATCCTGGAATGTCAAAGGAATTAACTCAAATTATAAAAGAAGACAGATATTCCACCTACTTGAGAAGAAAAAAGCGGATATAATATGTATACAAGAAACTAGAATAAGAGAACAGGATATCAAGTACTTAAGGAATCCTAAATTGGGGAGACTCCATGCTTCAACTTATTCTAAAAAGAAACGGGGAGTGGCAATTTTTGTAAATTCTAGATATGACTCAGAAGAGATATTTGCTGATGTAAATGGACACTATATTGGCATTGAAGTAAGTCTTACGGGAAAGAAAATTTTAGTAGTCGGGATATATTCACCGATAGAGGGAAAAGACAAATTCTATAGTAAACTTGAACGAGAACTGATGACTTACTCTCAACAAAGAGATCAGATGAACTTACTACTTTTGGGAGATATGAACGCTGCCTTAAACCCGCTCACAGATAGGTCTTCCCAAACAGCAGGGAAGAAATTACAAGGGAAGCTCCCTAGAAGCTTCTTTAACTTAATGAATAACTTTGCATTAATGGATGTATGGACTTATAAGTATGGCAATGCAAGAGGTTTCACTTTTCAATCTGACGTACACCAATCGCTATCAAGAATTGATATGTTCTTGATTTCGAAACACTTGCATACAGCCATTAAAGAAATGGACATTCTTCCAAAATATCTTTCTGATCATAACTTAATACAACTTAAACTTTTCTTTAGACGTCAAAATTTCAACTGGAAGTTAAATGATTCGATTCTTCAGCAAGAAAAAATTTTTACAACAAGCTAAACAAGTGATGAAGAATTACTTTCAAGAGAATATAACTGGAGAGACAGATATGAAAACCGCCTGGGATGCTGGTAAGGCAGTTATTAGAGGTTACTTAATCAAATGGGGTTTGGAATGGAAGAAGAGCAGAGAAGTAAAAGAATTTGAGATACAGAAGAAGCTTCAGGAAAAAGAAGAAGAATTGAGAAAAGACTTTACAAATGATAATCTGAAAAAGCAAATTAAACTATTACAGGAACAACTTAATAAAGAAAACTTGATACAACTGGAAAAGAAATTAAAAAGAATCAAACAAAAGTACTTTGAAAATGCTAACAAACCAGGGAAATGGTTGGCACATAAACTCAGAAAAGACAGAGAAAGAAAACAAATAACGGAAATATGCCATAAAGGTAAGAGGTATTCAGATCCTAATGTGATACAAAGAATATTTGTCAAATATTACTCAGAATTATATGATCAGAAGAATCTGGAATTAAATAGAAAGGAGAACTTGAAAAAATACTTGGATACCAAAAAGGTAAAGAAATTAACGGAAGAACAGAAAAATATGTTAAATTCATCAATTACTGTGGCTGAAATCACTCAAGCTATTCGGAAACTTAAGAACTCTAAAGCTCCAGGTCCCGACGGATTTACCGCTTTTTTCTATAAATCACTTGGAGATGAACTACTTTTACCACTGCAGCAAACTATGAATGAGGTTGGATTGAAAGGAAAACCGGAAACATGGAATCATGCTAATATAAGCTTAATTCCGAAAGAAGCAAAAGATATCAATGATCCCGGGAATTACAGACCTATCTCTGCTCAATATAGATTACAAGATCTTTACATTTATATTAGCAGAGCGGTTGAAGAAGGTGTTGCAGGAGCTTATTCATGAAGATCAGAACGGGTTTCTGCCAAATAGATTAATGAGGAATAATGTCAGAGCGGTCATAAATATGATCGAATATTTTGAGAAGCATAATGAAAAGAAACTCGCCATGTTTTTTGTAGACTTTGAGAAAGCTTTTGACAACGTCAGATGGGATTTCATGATAGAAGTGCTGCAGAGGATGGATTGCGGACAGGGATTTATAGAGACAATCAAGCAAATTTATTCGGCTCAAGCTGCATCATTAATAATTAATGGAGAGAAAACAAAAAGTTTTAATATTGTAAAGGGTACCAGGCAAGGTTGCCCTCTATCTCCGTTATTATTTATTCTTTCATTAGAAATCTTGTTAACCGAGATAAGAGAAGATTTAGAGATAAGAGGAGTGAAAATCAAGGGACATGAATTTAAATTGAAGGCTTATGCTGACGATGTGGTGGTTTTTATGGAAGATCCCCACGTAAGCATTAGGAAGCTACTGGATAAATTAGAAGAATTTGAAAAGATGGCTGGCCTGAAATTAAACAAAGACAAAACGAAAATGATGACAAAAAACATTGGAGAAAGAGAAGAAAAAAAATTGTTAGAAATTTCTGGCTGTAAGACGGACAAAAAAATAAGATACCTGGGTATATATCTATCAAAACACAACATTGAATTATTTGAAAATAATTATAAAAAAACTTGGGCCGAAATTCGTAAAAATATTCAAAATTGGAATAAACTTGATCTCTCCCTGCTTGGATGAGTATCAGCTATTAAGATGAATGTTCTTCCCAAAATAAATTTTCTTTTCAGAACATACCAACAATTATAAATGACAAATGTTTTGCGACATGGCAAAAAGAAATCTCTAAATTTATTTGGAATGGTAAAAAGCCCAGAATCAAATGGAAATATCTGACGGAACATAAACAGAAAGGTGGATGTGCCCTTCCAGATTTTAAGATATACTATCACGCAGCTGGATTGTCTTGGGTCGCAGACTGGATGACTCTGACAGATGAAAAACTTCTGGTTTTGGAAGGAGCTGACAACAAATTTGGTTGGCACGCATACCTTTGGTATGGAAAAGAGAAAATGGATAAAGAATTTTTAAACCATTATGTTAGGAAATCCTTATTAACCATCTGGAAAAGATTCAAAGTTAGAACATATTCTAAGATTCCTCAATGGGTCTCTTCGCATGAAGCTCTTTATGGAAGATGGAAGCAACTGCAAGAGAAGTGGATCCGGTATAAAGATATCATAAAAGAAGGAGATAACTTAATGTTAAAAGATAGATCAGTGCTGGAACAGGAAGGACTTCCAAGCCAGTGGTTTTTACATAGACAAATATATGAAAGATTTAGAATGGACTTGAAACTAGAAGGATTTTACCATAAAGAAGAAAAAAACGAGTTTGAAATAGCGATTTTTGATCGGCCACAGCATCTAATATCTCAGTTATATAAATTATTATTAAATAGAGAATTGGAAACTGAAACAATCAAACCAACGATGCTGAAATGGGCAGCAAATATAGGAAGAGCGATTTCTTTAGAAGACTGGGAAAAAAGTTGGAAAAGAACTTTAAAATTCTCAGCTTCTCAAAATATGAAAGAGAACTATCTAAAGATGTTTCATAGATGGTACTTGAGTCCATCTAAACTAGACAAAATGTATAAAACCGGAAAAAAGGACTGTTGGAAATGTGGTAAGATAGAAGGTACCTTTTATCATCTCTGGTGGACATGTAATTCAGCAAAAAAAATTTGGAGCGAGATCAATAAAGTAATGGAAGAAATATTGGAAAGTAAGATACCGGTTCTCCCAGAGATGTATCTTCTGAATATAATTCCGGATATACACCAACTAAATGTTAAAAATAGATGGAAAATTGTGATATACATGATTACAGCTGCTAGGTTGGTGTATGCGAACTACTGGAAAAATCCACATGTTCCAACGGTTGATGACTGGCTGTTGCGTCTACAAGAGATGATGGACTGTGACTACTTGACTAAACTATTGAAAGAGGAAAAAAAGACTATATATGAGACAGAATGGCGACCAGTTCTAAATTTTCTCAAAAAAAGATACGTTGGGGCAGTTATCATTGATAGTTAATACTGAAGTCGCACAACGGAGTAAGAAAGTAATTGAATTCAGGGGATGTACGATAAAGAAAATATCAATTTATGAATGATCTAACATAGAATCGAAGCAGAAACTATTATATATTATCTGTAAGTTACTTTCTTAATATTTGCAATATAACATATACGGTATAACAAGGATGAAAATTACACTATTAGTGAAGATATAGAGGCTATAGTATTAGCAGTGTATTTACTTTCTCTTTTTTCTTTTTAAATAAACCAACAAGGATAAGTGGGAAGTGTTGTAAATAAGATAAGTAGATTATATAATAATTTATAGGTTAATTGTATATATGACATATCTGTTAATCAAAGCTTTAACTTTATTTAGAAAAAGGTACGTATTTGACAAATTTGGTAAGTAATGGGAAAATTTACAAATGATTTGTACGACATAACAATTATTTCTTATTTGTTGATATATTTTATTATTCTCTTTTTAATAATAATAAAAAAAAAGAAAAAGAAAAAAGAAAAAAGAAAAGGACTTGTTATTTTGTACAAGAGAAAAGTTCCTTCCTTGCGTACTAGAGTGGACACTTTGTTTACTTTTTTCCAAGCTTATCCGATTATAAGTGGACACCACACCTGCAAATCTGTCTACATTTCAGAAGAATTTTCTTTATATCTCTCCTTTTTCTAGTATTTTTGATAACTGGCTTATTCAATTAAAGACTTTGCTTTGTGGGAGAGACTGGTAAAAAAAGAGAGAGAGAGAGAAGTTCCGTAATTAAATCTCTGAGACGACACTTGTCAGATCTTTAGAACTATAAATTCTGAGACACTACTGACCTGATAAATCCACATATTGCTATATATCTGAAATTGATTCTTAGTGGAAGGACTGTGGAACAACTTTTTTTTTTTTTTTGCTATGTTTTACATGCTTTTGTGGACTGTCCCTTTTTTTTTTTTTTTTGAAAGACTATTCGGACTGAGTGGGGGGAGAGATCGCGGGAGCTAGCAGAGAAGCGGCGGATGCTGACGCTGCCAGAGAACAGGAACTGAGAAGTGGCAAAGATAACCATAATAATTTGGCAGCATAATTCTTTTTTTTTTCTTTTGTGTGTTGCCTTTTTCTTACTTTTCTCTCTATATAATTAACTTGCAAGACTATAAATACAGACAAGTAATCCAAGCAATATTTATAGTGCTAAATTTATAAGTAAGAAATAAAATAAGTTAGCATACTGAAGGAGCTATATAGTGACATATTCTAGTTAGAAGACTTGGATCATTTGGTGCAAATTGTAATTGTAATTTATTTGTCAAGTTTTATTTTAAGGTTAAGACCTGAATATATTTGATTTTATTGGGGGATATATAAGTTATAACAGCATATCTGGCTGTGTATTGAGTTTTGTGTTTTGGAGACTTGCTTGGTTAAGTATGACCTGGAAGCTAGAGCCAACAACAAAACAAAGCCACTGAATAAGCTACCAAATAAACAAACTCCTTAAGTAACCGAAAATATATTTGGAACTTTGTAGGTGATTGCTGGGTGACCTTTGATAGAAATCTATAATTCATGGTAATATGTGGAAAAATTTCATTGTGATGATTACAGTAGGTATCATGAAGCAGAAATATGGAAAATGGAAATGCTATGTACCAATGTGTAAAATAGCTGGAAAATGCAGTACAAGGTATAACAATGTTAAGAGATATTGGAAATGAAATCTAGATCAGTTTGGAAGATTAAAAATAATTCATGTGAAATAGCAATAATAAATGTTTGTTTTAATTGAGAAAAAAGAAAAACACAAAACATGGACGATATCAGAAGACCAAAAAGGCTTACTGAACAAATAAATTACAACGATAAGGTCTCAGAAGTTAAAAAAAAAAACCTCCAAAAAAGGGAGATTGCCACCCCCGAGGCAGCAGATTCCACTGCTGGACACCCCTTTGTCGGGAGTCCTCCATTTTTTATTGTTTTAGGATACAGTGACTGAGGAAATAGTGATAGTAGGCTGTTAGCTATTCCCAGGCGCCAACCATTCCTTTGGGTAATTTAAAGGAACCATTTGGCATGATGACGTTCGTTCTTTTACAACTATTTTAAAAAATTCTGTTAAAGTGTAAGGGGGGGGGGAAAACGTCATTCTCGAGCTTTAACGTCTGAAGACAGCATCCCTTACTATGTTACAATAAATCTTCTATTAAGTTTTTGATCCGTGTAAGAGTGAATCTGTTCCTGACAGAAAGCTCGAGAATCCTTTCAAAAAATGCCCCAATTGATGGACCAGTCGATTACTGAAAAAGAGCAAGGATCTGCAGAATCTGATGGAGCTACAGAAACTGAAGTGCCCCTGGATACCAAGACAAAATTGCGCCTGACCGAGGCTATGGAAACCCCCACAAGCGGCCAAACCTGGGTCTGGGGAGAAAAGCCCATACGTCGTTGAGACAACGCAGAAGGGCTGCTAGATGGGATACATGCAAAAGACCTATCCCTTTTGGAGGAGATAAAGCAAATGGAAACCGAACTGGAAAAAAAAAGATGAGGAGATACTGAACTCAAGACCATGCTACGCGAGATCGCATCCGTCCCTCGCAGACAGGGAGATCACCAGGAGGAGAACCAGACGGCTTTTTCGGCGGCAGGCACCCCTGGTCCGCCCAGCAACCAACAGGGCACACGCCAGCGCCACTGTTACTCAGAAATGTGGGAACCTGAAAGCGACCTTCAACGGGAAGGGGGAGAAATTTTTCCTTTTTTTTTGACTATGGCAAACAATTTCATGATTGATCACGGCCATCTATTTCGGGATGATGCGGCCCGAATTCGATACCTAAGCCAGAGGATGAAAGGACTGGCAGCAGACTTACAAACCTTTTGACTCCCGCCCCCCCGAAACTGAAAATCTGCAGCTCTTCATGAACCATCTGGGGGAACCCCGAAGACCCCCATTTATTGGAAAACACCAAATATCAACTGAAACGAATGAAACAAGGCGGGAACGATGTGGGGCATCCCCGTGAATTTAGAAACCTGGCCACCAAAGTCCCGTGGAGTGATGAAATTCTAATTGAGTTATACAAAGATGGACTAAATCCTGATATTTACAGGGGTGCTTAATGCAGGCCAATCCACAGACCCTGCTAGGTTGGGTCAGACTAGCTACTGAAATGGAAGGCATAACCCAGACTGTTCAGCTGAACCGACAAAGACAAGACGTGCCAAAACGACAACCTCGCGGTCCCACCGTCCTCAATGCTGAGGAACGGAACAAACGTCCCGTTTGGGCATGTGCTTTAACTGTGGAAAACCGGGCCACCTCGCCAACACCTGCCGCGGAAACCAAGCCCCGACTGGGACTAAGGGGCCCGAGCAGACCCAAAGGATATAGAATTCACACATCAGACAGCGGCCGCCAAACAACCACTTAGACGCACTTCTAAGGACCCTGCAGCGGCGACAGGAATCCGATCCCGATGATGAAACCACCTCTTCGTCCTCATCTGACATAGATGGAGATTCTAAACCTGACTGCGATGACTGGCAAGCGGCGGGAACATCTGTAAGTATCCTAAAATTCCCCATTTCTACGCCACGGTTGCGATTAGTGGCAGCGATGGGACTTTGCATGTACATAGGGCATTAATTGACTCTGGCTGCTCCAGAAGTTTGTTACACCCCAAATTGGCCAAACAATTGAAAACTCTTTATGAGCCCTTGGAATGCCCCATCAAAATTTAAAGCAAATGGATGGGACCTCAATGACTGGGGGAGTAATTAGTAAAATCACTAAGCCCATCTCATTTCAAATGGACAAAAACAATTACAGCATGCGATTTCTAGTTCCCAAGGCGATGCAGTTCAAATTGGTCTTGGGAATGATTTGGGTTGTGAATTAACCCCCGATAAAATGGACTGCTGGCACTATGTCCTCTTCAGATGAAAACTTTTCTATTCCCCATGAAGAATTGCAACAAATTCCTTCACACTACCGAGACTTCCAAAAGGCTTTCCACGAAAGGGAGGCTGACAAATTGCCTCCCCACACGGACTTTGACTGTAAACTGGAATTAGTTGACGGGGCCACCCTGCCTAAACCAAAATTTATCCATGAGCCAAAAAGAACTCCTTGCTCTAAAAAGTTCCTAAATAAAAACTTGGCTCGCGGCTTTATCAAGCCCTCTAAACCCCCCCGGCGAGTCCTGTCTTCTTCCGAAAAAGAAAAAATCCCAGCGCGGATCCGAACTGATAGTTAACTACTCTGCTATTAACCAGGTTTTTCCTCCCCAAATTTTTATCCATACCCTGATACGGACTGTTTTGGACCATCTTGTTCAAGGAAAATATTTCACCAAACTTGATCTTAAAGAGGCTTTTCATAGGATTAGAATGGACCCGGACTCTAGTGGCTCACCACCTTTGCAACTCCTCTAGGTAACTTTAAATGGACGGTTCTTCCCTTTTGGGTTACAATCGGGGCCATCTGTGTTCCAAATGTTTTTGAACACCATTTTCCATGACTTGTTGTTCGGGGGTTTTTATTTATCTGGATCATTTTTAATTTAGCAGATTCCATGGAATCTCATGTGTATTGGTTCGTGAAGTGTTACGAAGGCTTATAGATAACAACCTCGTGGTTAATCTATCTAAATGCCAATTTGACACCCAAACTTTTTATTACTTGGGATATAGGATTCAAGATTGTTCACTTAAAATGGACCCTTCGAAGATTAACTCCATTTTGCAATGGCCCGTCCCTAAAACTGTGAAGCAACTGCAGCAATTTCTTGGTTTTGCGAACTTCTACCGGAACTTTATTGAGGGTTTTTCTCCTCGCCCCCTCACCAACCTTCTACGGGAAAACCCAAAGGATCCACTGCGGGCAAGGCGCATAGACTTTGTTGGTCCCTAGTGTCAATCGGCGTTTGACCATTTGAAATCAAATTTACGTCTGAGCCCCTTCTCCTTTTTCCCGACAGTACGAAGCAATTCATTGTGCAAACGGATGCTTCGGACTTTTCCATGGCAGCCGTTCTTTTACAACATGACACCACAGGAGCACTCAGGCCTTGTGCTTTATTTCAAAGAAATTTTCCCCCCAAAAAGCTAATTGGCCTATTTGGGGGAAAAAAGCCAAGGCTATCCATTTTGCGCTGTCCTCTTGGCGTCATTTGCTTGAAGGGGCTCGACTCCCCTTTTTAAGTTTGGACTGATCATAGGGAATTTTCAAGCCCTTTCAGTCTGCTAAGAAACTCTCCCCCAAGCAGGGGGGAGATGGGCTGAATTTTCCGAGATTCCGATTTAAAATTGTTTTCAAACCTGGCCGAACTAAACCCAAATGGCGGACCCTCTCTCTCGACTTCCCTGTTTTGCAATCCCCTGCTACGTCCTCCCACTCCAATACCTTGTTTCCTGCCTCCTCTCTGGCTTCTCAAGTGACTACTCGTGCATTAGCAAAGACAAGGCTTTCTGCCTCCCTCTTTGTGACTCCGCTCTCCCCATGCTATCATTCATGCAGCGCATGCAGTCCTGGCTACCGGCAAACAAGGATAAAATAGAATGGGTTGACAATCTTCCCCCTTTTTGGCACCAAGGTCTACGTTCCCCCTGCTGCCCGCGGGCATCTTTATCGTTATCATGATTCCAAACCCGCTGGACATTTTGGGTTTTTTTAAAACATTGCATGCGATTCGCCGCCTTTTTTGGTGGCCTGGATTAAACCCCTCCGTGCAAACTTACATTAAGCAGTGTGCCACTTGCAACGTTTCTAAGTCGCCCACATCTAAACCTCAAGGGCTCCTGCAACCTCTGCCTGCGCCTGCTAGCCCCTGGTCGGTCATCGCATGGGATTTTCT